>CM034311.1:46371078-46621938 GCA_019925795.1 Dendrobium chrysotoxum
CTCAGATGCATCCGAACAAGAGAATTAACCGCGAGATCGAGTCTGCGGTTAATCAATACTACGGTAAGACCAAATCACGCCCGTTGATCAGAAAATCAACGGCCGGGATTCAGCTCAACTCAATCGAACTGCGAACCGAGCCCTAGAAGGCATGTTTGAGCTCGTTCTCTCGATCGGATGGGTCAAAATTCATGAAATTTGAAACCTAGACTTCCTACGTGAACAGAAATTGTGTGGGGATCTTAAAATAGTTAAATACCAACTTAATGAAATACTAATTGAATCTAAGTGTTTAATCTAGGGTTTGAGTTTTAAGAGAAACTAACCGTCGGATTGAAGGGATTTTGGATTCTCTGAAATTGTAGTCTGTCCACGTTTATATTTGATGAAGACCCCGCGAGCTGGTGACGTCTGGATCGAGAGTTAAATGCCTAAGATGGATTTAACTCAAGTTCGCCGGAAAGCACGCCGCCAGCAAGCCTTTGACGGTGGAGTTTTGGTCAGGAAGTATAGGGGAGTCTCTGGAGAGCTCAAGGAAGCAAGGGAGTCGGGCTGGAGAAGCTAAGGGAGTGAGAGAATGCTAGGGTTCGAATGAGGGCTCCTATTGAGGTTTTGCTCTATTCAATTATTCTCCATCTAGATGGAGGGCTGGGATTGCTTGAATATACTCCTTGATGCTTGACATGTGTCTAGGGAGTAGGTGGGAGACAGGGGAATCAAGGACATAAGGACATTCCACGTGTAAAGGGTCCTTTGTCCTCTAGTGAGCATATAGGTTGAATAGGAACCAATTGATCTTGATCTAAAGGCTGGGGATGCCTCTAGGAAAGTTCTGGAATCCCTCCAAGCAGTTGGAGAGGATTTGGATCAATGGAAGATTAACCTAATAGGGATTTTGACCTATTTTGACCACTCCAAGGCCTTGCTTTGACTATTTGACCAGTCAAAGTTCCTTGGACTGCTGAGGTGGCAGTAAAGGAGACTTGAGGAGCTGGTTGAAATGGGTTTGGAAGTGTTGAAAGTTAAAGGACTAAGGTTTGGACACATTCATATGAATGAATGAAAGTTTGACCAAGTCAAAATAGGTTGACTTGGTTTAATCAAACCTAACTCAATTCATATTAAGCTTAGACACATCCAACCCATAACATGAGATTGGATTAAGGGTTGGAGATGAGTTTGATAAGATTCATGTAATGGTTAGACCAAAACATAGGAGTTTGACCTAATTTAATGATTTGACTAAGTCAAAACTGGATGATTTAACTTATGAAAAAGCTAGGGAATATTCAAAACATCAAATGACATGGATTTGAGGGTTTGAATAGGTTATTTGGGTCAAATCACCTATTTGAATCCTTAATGGGCTTAATGGGTCAACTGGGTTGACTTGGTCAACCAAGTTGACCCAGGGTCAGGGTTTGAACTGGAATGGTTTGAAATGATGAATGGGGTCTAGTGGAGATGGTTTCAGGGTTTAAATGGGTCATCTAGATCAAATGATCTGTTTAGGCCCTTAATGGGCCTAATGGGTCAACTAGGTTGACTTGGTCAACCAGGTTGACCCAGGGTTAGGGAATGGGTCTGACCAGTTCAGAATAACATTCTGAGTCTACTAGTGGTGGTCCCAAAGTCTGGGGAGGTCATTTGATCAAAATAACCTATTTGGGCCCTTAGTGGGCCTTTTAGGTCAACTAGGTTGACTTGGTCAACCAGGTTGACCCAGGGACTGGTTCTAGGTTCAATGGGTTTGGTTTGACATTTGAAACTTGCTGGAAGTGACTGCATTTGATTTGGAGGTCATTTGATCAAAGTGACTATTCACACCCCATAGGGGTATTTTAGTCATTTTGACCCCTGGTCAACTAGGGGTCAAATTGAGTCCAACAAAATGCAGTTTATTACTTAATGGGTCATAATCAAGGGTCTGGAGGTGATTGGAGGCTTTGGAGAAAGCTCCAGGGTCAAAATCCACTGGGTGATAGGTCCAGTGGCATGGACTGTAAATATTTGAAGGTTTTACAGCTTTTGGATTTCAATTCAGTTTCTGGGGTTAGAGATCTCAGAATGAGCTCAAATTTGGAGGGTTACCTCTAGAGACATGTCACATCAGTGTGGAACTGACAGATCTTGAATCAGAGGTCATTTGATAGGGTTTTGAAATATTCAAAAATTTGCTGGAAAAGGCTTTCAGGACTTAGACCTTTGGCCTTGGATTTGAATCTGGAAATCTGGTTTTGAATTGGATTTTGAGCTTGAATGATAGGATTTGAATTAAGTTTATATTGAATTGAAATTTGGATTGATCTAGAAGAATCCTAGGGTTTAGAATAGGTCCTAGGGTCGAAATCAGCTTAAGGGAATCCTGAGGTCTAAGAGGATCACATGATGTAGAATCAGGTAGAATCTTAGGGTCTAGAATAGATCCTAGAGTCTGAAGTCTAGGAGAATCCTAGAATCTAGATTTGTCTTAAATTGCATTGATCTGGGGTCAGGATTGATTTGAATTTGGATTGATCTTAAAGTCTAGATTGATCTAAGATCAGATTGATCCTAGGGTTAAGATTGATCCTAAGGATTGGAAAGATCCTAAGGTGTGGATTGGTCCTACTGAGCTCATACAAAAATGAGGTCAACAGCTACTACTGGCCGACTCTTCATATCTCGTCACGTTCACTTCGATGAATCTTCTACCATTTCTCCTTCTACACCAACTATCCATAATACCCCTCAACCTGCTTCACATACCCCCATTCCCCCAGCTATACTTCCCCCAACTGCACCTAATCTACCAACAACTCTACCTGATTCTCCTTCACCAAACATTCCCTCAGCTCCACCTAGTCCCACTTCAACTCCTAGCTCTCCTACTTCATTTTCTTCCTCATCTCCACCATCTCATTTCTCTACCATACTTACTATTTCACCCATTTCCTCCCACCACCCAATGATTACTCGTTCTTACACTGGTCATCTTAAGCCCCATCAAATCCTTGATCTTCAACATACTCTTTCCACTACACCTACTTGCTTCACCACCGCTAACAAACATCAGGAAAATGCCATTATCTACTGAATTTCATGCTTTACAATCTCAAGGCACCTAGACCTTAGTACCACCTCATCTTGATCAAAATCTGATTGGCTGCATATGGATTTTCAAATTAAAATATCATTAAGATGGCTCTATTGCTAGATACAAAACAAGATTAGTTGCCCAAGGTTTTGAACGAGAATACAATGTTGATTATCTTGAAACATTTAGCTCGATTGCAAAATCACCAATCATACGTCTGTTTCTCACTGTTGCTCTTCATTTTGGCTTGCCCATTCTTCAATTAGATATTGTCAATGCATTCCTTCATGGACCTTTAAAGGAGAAGATTTATATGGCTCAACCATAAGGATTCATATACTCCCAACATCCTGACTATGTATGCTTACTTCACAAAGCCATCTATAGTCTTAATCAGGCTCCTTGTTAATGGTTTGCAATTCTATCATCTTATTTACATTAGTAAGGTTTTCATAGCTGCTCTGTCGATGCTTCATTTCTCATTTATAATCATCACAATATTAAGATTAACATTTTAATCTATGTTAATGATATTTTAATTACCAAAAATCATGAGCAATCTATTTCCACCCTACCTGGCAAACTGCAATCTCACTTTCTTATGCAAAAATTGGGCACATTATCATAATCTTCCTACTAGTGCTGGCTATTACTCCACAAAGCTGGAATGACAAATTTCAAGCCTCTCTCCACTCCCTTACCACCAAAACTTGCTACAATTTCTATCCAACAAACACCATTTACAAACCCTATGTTGTTTAGACAATTAACAGGTTCCCTTCAATACCTTACAACAACTCATCTAAATATTTTTTTTTTGTCAGCAAAATATGTCAACCCATGGATAGTCACTTTCAATTGCTCAAATGCATTCTTCATTATCTCAAAGGAACGTCCTCATATGGCCTTCACATACAAAAAGGAGATCTACATTTAATTGCTTTTGTTGATGTAATTTGGGCAAGTGACAACTTTGATCGAAAGTCTACCACTAGATATTGTATCTTCCTTGGCCCCAATCTGATCACTTGGTGTGAAAAAAAATAGTCCACCGTTGCTCTATCCTCTACCGAAGTCGAATACAGATCCTTGGCTACTGCTACAATAGAATTTATCTGGCTTCATCGATTATGTCAAGACTTCTCCATTCCGCTACCAACTACACCTCTATACTGTAATAACATTTCAGTTATGTAAATTGCAAACAATCCAGTCTTTCATGCGCGCACAAAACACATTGAGATTGATCATCATATTATAAGGGAATATATCAATTCCAAATTATTAGTTGTGCATCATATTTCTAGTCAAGACCAAGTAGCTGATATTCTTACGAAAGGCATGTCAATCTCTAAATTTACTACTCTTTGCAGCAAGTTGACAGTTCATTCCACCATCAACTTAAGGGATGGTGACAGCGAGCTTGCCTCAACAGCTCTACACGCTTCCACTATTGCAAATAATTCTCCCTGTTGCAGCTCTCAATCACTTTTCTCTACAGCCTTTGTGTGCATTTGCCACTTTATGACTGGTCCAATATGCACTGCTACCCGCTAACCAACTGAGGATATATTAGGAATTACATCTCACTAGCTGCCTTATATATACAGCTTTTACTATTTCTTGTATATGCTTCTGGCTAATACTAATTATACTACAACCATTACACATATTCTTTATTTTCTTATGTTTTGCTTTATTGTTTTTGTGCTTGATATATCATCAAAAAATTATCTTGATCCGGCACGAATCTCGAGGCAAATTCAGCTTGGAAGCTTCAAAAATTAAATTCAGGATTATTTGAACTCCAATTCCAGCAAACTTACAGTCGAACTGAACATCTCGGAAATACGAACCCAACGACACCAAATTTAACTCAATCTGAGCCCAAATGAGTCCAAATCAAAGACCCAAAGCACATTTGGAGGGTTTAATCCATAATTCAGATTACCAAACAGTGTCCAAACATGACATGATTATATTCGAATCGAGCGGCTCGACGAGACGATTGCAACGAGCCCAAGATTGTTGAATTCTGATATCATTATGACCTTTAGATGCCAGATGAACAGTCCACGATCAAGGGATTCAACATCGGCCGTCCATTCAAATCACTCCCAATGTACCCTTGATATTCTCTTTATTTACGAGCCATGCCATCCACAAAAAACTATAAATAGCCCCTCATTTCTCTTAAGAGGGGGCCCAAGCAAGAGAAGCCAAAAAGAGAAGAGAAGTGTAGGAGGGAATAACTCCTCCTCGACCACCGCTGGAACACCGCCGGAACTTCACCGGAACTCCGCCGGAACATCACCGGAACACCGATGGGCGCCCGAGGGACGCCGGAGCTCTGCCCGACGCCTGAGTAACGTCAAAATTCTGCCCAACTTCTAAGTGACGCCGGAATTCTGCCGGATACCTGAGTGACGTTGGAACTCAGCTTGGCCTTGTAACTAACTTTCAATACTCATTGTAATCTGATCATCTTGAATTTGAAGGATGAATCGGTCTCCTGTATTTCAAACAACACTAGTGGGACTCTTTCAACTGGGCGTGGCCCCGTCGTTTTTTCCTTTTTCAGGGCTTTCCACGTAAAAATTCTGGTGTTCTTTCATTTTTCTATTTGTGTGCTGAATATCCGTACAAAGCTAAGACGAAGAATTATTAAACTCTATCGCCACATATATTCTAGCCCGCAACAGTTTGGCGCCGTCTTAGATCAGCCGGTAAAGCCACCGCTGGGCGCCCGAGGGACGTCGGAGCTCTACCTGACGCCCGAGTAACGTCGAAATTCTGCCCAACTTCCAAGTTACGCTGAAATTCTGTCGGATACCCGAGTGACGTCGGAACTCTGCTTGGCCTTATAACTGACTTTTAATACTCATTGTAATCTGATCGTCTTGAATTTGAAGGACGAATCAGCCTCCTGTATTTCAAACAACACTAGTGTAACTCTTTTAACTGGGCGTGGCCCCGTGGTTTTTTCTTTTTTTAGGGCTTTCCACATAAAAATCCTGGTGTTCTTTCATTCTTCTGTTTGTGTGCTAAATATCCGTACAAAGCTAAGACGAAGAATTATTAAACTCTATCGCCGCGTATATTCTAGCCCGCAATAGTGCTCTTCTTGTATTTTCTGCTAACATAAAGTGCAGGATTTTTTCAAATACTACGTACTACTTGTTTTTTTTATTATTTAATTTTTTGCTATCGAGCTCTTCTCATTTGAAGGCCCATTAGTTATTTGTAAATAAAAATATGTATGTATTTGCTTTCACTATGATTTGAGACAGTTTTAAGAGATATGTGAAGTAAAAAAATAATCTTACTTCTTAACTACGTCAAAATAAATGATGGATTTAATATTTTTTTGCACATATTTTTAATTTGGAGTAATCGAATAAGGCCCTAAAGCACGTTATTTGTTTATAAAATTTGAGCCCATTTTCTTTTCAAGCAAAGAAAACACTCAAACGAATAACCTAAAGATAAATTTGTACATAAAATTAAGATTGGTTAAATCATTATTCCTTGTAAGAAGATTTTAAAATTACGAATAAGCTATGCCATAGGAGGCGTAGGCGTGTGAAGGCTCTTCAACCAAGAGCATTAATATTCCTGTAAAGTTTGCTGGAACTGGAAGGAATAGTTTCAAACAGTACTATTTTCTCAAGATCGATCAGTAATGCGCAGACAGCAAATTAAGTTGCTTTAAAAGGAGCATTTGACTGAATTTCGTATGCATGGCCATGGCCATGGCCCATTGAAGTTGGTGGCAGCTGATAAAGAAAATTCAAGAATCATATAGAATATTATCTAAGATATGATTAGTCAATTAATTTTTAAGATATACTTATCACAGTTCAAATCAAATAAATATAATTCTGAATCAATTTTCATTAGAATATACTAAAGCAAAAAATTTTCCAAGTTGATAACCAGTGAGAAATGTGTTAAATGAGACGCATTGCTCGGAAAGCATGCACTAGTACTATTGATACTCTAAATAAATGTTACAATACTTGCAACAAAAGCGCGCGCGGTGTAAGCAGTGCCAAGCACTAAAAGTTCTAACACCATCAGACATGCTAATATAATTATCTCTCACTAATGATCATTCAGTTAATCTAATCACAGTCACTAATTAATCAATTTGTTTAGCGGCAGTTCATATATCTCAGTCATATATACTTTGCTACTAAGCTCCAGCAACATAAATCTTTCTAAAGGTGACATACAGAACCTTTAAGCTCTAAAGCTGTCCTAGGCCAGTATTCTCTCTCGATCCATTTGAAATTAAAAAAAAAAATGTTCGAGAGTCCAACTCTCAGCACGAGGCTTGGGATGCAAACAATTAAAGAGGCCAATAGTCAAGATTCCTTGTAAGATCAATTCACTAAAGTAGAAGGCAGTCGAAAATATTTTCCAATAGACCAACAACACTCCATCAGCACCTAAAAAGGAACGACTCTGTTTCTTCTGCTTCTGCAATTCAAGCTTTAGATGCTCAGTCTTCCACACCCTTCTCAAGTCTCTTTCCTTCCTTGTGAACTAAAACTGCTCAGCTAATTACTTTACTTGGATTTATTCAATGCCGGAGATTCTTCCGACAACATTCCAATCATGTATATGCCGAATTAGCGTTCCACGCCGCCTCAATAGCTTTGGTTGAAGCATACTTTGGAGTGCTCATTCAGTTGGGGAACTTTGATCGATATCAGCGCCATTGATCTCTTTCCCAGCCTCGCTAGTCGCTACCTACTTACTGTACTTGCACATCCTCTCTCTCTCTCTTCTCTCTCTCTTTATATATACATATATATATATATATATATATATATATATATATATATAATCTCCTCAACCAAATCCACCAAGTCCAATTAAGAATGCCGACGCTGACAAGAAAGGGAAACATTAAGAGAGTTGGTTTTAGTCCACATGAGCTGGGTGACTATAGAACAGTCATCACTCTCAAATCCTGCTTGGACTCCGAAGCCATGATCACAGCCTGTCCCTCCTCTAATGCTGCTGCTACGCGCAAGCATAATAACATGCAGAAGGGTACCTCTTCTTCGTCTTCACCAGCTTCAAGGATTTTCCAAAGTGTTAGCGCAAATATGGCACGAGCCATACGACATCTCTTCACCAAGAAACGGAGCCTAGCTTCTTCGAGCGGCGGACATGCAGAGATAATGAGTATTCAATCCAGTACCAATTTTGTTCCACACAGAGACTCGCACCATTCTGAAGCCTTCGAAGATTGCATCGAGTTTATTAATTCCTCTTACAGGAAGTCTGTGTAGACTTGAAGCTCGGTTGATTTCTTCGTCAAGATTTCAAGCTGAAGCTTCTACTGCTTTATCCATTATCTTAACCGTACCAGTTTCATGTTGGAATGCTATTAAATTAAATTAATATTTCTTTGTCTCTCCTATGTAAGTTCATTGTACTCCTCCTATTATTAATTCTGCTTTCAGGCTTTTATACATCTGTCGTACTTTGTACGTGGACATAGGACACGTCGTCCACATGTTGTGTTGTGGCCACTGATCTTAATTCAAGGGGGAGAATTTAAAAATGGACCGACTGTGTATTCAACGTATAAAAAAAAAAAAAAAAAAAAAAAAAACTGGAACCGATCATCTGCTACTGATTTGAAGTTAATACAAATTAAAGATGTATATAATATAAAATTTGATTGGTTAATTATATGCTTTGCAATTTTAAAATAAATTTTATGGCTATATTTTTTTATTAAATTTGATCCAAAATACTTTGACTAAATTCGTTTTCTTTTTCATTTCAAGAGAACTACTGGTCCGTCAAATATCTTTGGACCGATCCTGTGAACTAGCATTTATAGAATTCAGATGCACTCCATCATTCTGCTTGGCTAATAATTTACTCATTCATTTTATTGTAAATTATTAGAATTATTTTATTTTTGAATAATAATGATTTTAAAAAAGTTGTGCATCATTAATGCTAACCATTCAAAATAAATTGCGTATAAAATTTAAAATTTATCTATCCTGATAGATGATGAGACTCTAATATTATTACATAATAAAAAAATTCATACAACCTTCACCCAAAAGAGAGAGCGGAGTCCTTAGGCTCTGTAATCACTACGAGATAAAAAAAAAATCACAGCACTTAATATTGTTTTTGCGGCGGTTTAAACCGCCACAAAATTATTTATAGCAGTTCTAAAATTGCTATAAGATCATCACATGTGGTGCCCGTTGCAAATATATTTCACTGTGATTTTGTGACCGACGAGGTAAATGCAAATTTGTGCTTGTCGTTATTATGGAGTATTAGCGTCGGTTTAAACTGCCACTATTATGATACACTTGTAGCGATTAAAACTGTCTCTATTAATCAAGAATTATATATATATATCATCCAAAAATTATCTTGATCGGGCACAAATATCGAGGCAAAAATCAAGTTGGAAATTTCAAAAATTAATTCAGAGACCATCTGAACTTTGATATCAACAAACTTATAGTTGAACTGAACGTCTCGGAAATACGAACCCAACGACGCCAAATTCAACTCAATCCGAGCCCAAATGAGTCCAAATCAAAGACCCAAAGCACATTTGGAAGGTTCAATCCATAATCCGGATTACCAAACAGCTTTCAAATGTGACATGCTTATATCCGAATCGAGCGGCTCGACGAGACGAATCCAACGAGCATAAGATCATCAAATTCTGATATTATTAAGGCCTTCAAATGCTCAATAAACGGTCCGTGATCAAGAGATTTAATATCAGTCATCCATTCAAAACACTCCCAATTTACCATTGATCTTCTTATTATTTACTGACCATGACACTCTCAGAAAACTATAAATAGACCTCTCATTTCTCATGAGAGGGGATCCAAGCAAGAAGAGAAGAAAAGAAGAGAAGGAAGAAGAGAAGAAAGAGACTCCTCCTCGACTACCGCCGAACTTACACCCGGCGACCGACCCGACGCCGGAGTTTAAAGAGACTCCTCCTCGACTACCGCCGGACTTTCACCCAACGACTGACTTGACGCCGGAGTTTTGCCGGACCACCGCCTGACGCTGGAGTTCCGTCGGACCGCCGCCTGACGCCGGAGTTCCGTCGGACCGCCGCCTGATGCCGGAGTTTCACCCCACCACTCAACGTTGCTGGATTTTTGCTCTCTACTTGTAACTGAATCTGAGAGAAGATTATTGTAATCTAATCATCCTCAATTTCAAGGACGAGTCAACCACTTGTAACCAAAGTAAACACTAGTGGAATCCTTTCAACTAGGCCAGGCCCCATGGTTTTTCCCTATTCAAGGTTTTTCACGTAAAAATTCTGGTGTTGCATTTTTCTTCTGTTTGTGTGCTGAATATCCGTACAATGCTGAGACAAAAATTTCTAACTCTATCGCCGCATATATTCTAGCCCACAACATATATATATATATATATATATATATATATATATATATCATTTTACAAATATTTTATATTGACCAATAACCAGTAATCAGCCTTCAATGATATGTCAAAATTTTTCTCAAAAACAAGAATTCAAAACAAAAGCCAAAAGACGGACGTCAAACCCAAAGCCAATTAAACCAAGAGTAAGACAAATAGGATGGTTTTGATTGTTGATGGTGCAATGCATGGGCAAACGGATATATATATCTTTTGAAAAGCTAAAATCAATGATTGTTAAAATTTTATTTTATTTTTTTACTTTTCTTCAGTTCATATGGAAGCAGAAGAATTCATATTTTCATATTTATGAATCTCAAAGTACTTGAGAATCTAACATAGTTACTGACCTAAAAAATTTCAAGTAGTGGCCTATGGCTACTGATTGCTCTAGAGGACATAAACATATATGAGAAACAACAAATTAAAATTATTTACCTTCCAAATAAAAACATTAATAAAATTCATAAGAGTGAGTTCATGCATAATTTTCTACCACTAAATTTTACTGTATTGAAAATATGAAAACTTATGAAACCCAACTTTTGAGTTTTCAATGAAACTCACTTGTAAAAATTAATGTCGACCACTTTTAAATGCTTCTAAATGACCTGACCGGCCCCTAATGAAATAAACTTTGAAAAGATGTATCTTCGAATTAATGCCCAGTAGATCTTCTTACAAAAGGATTTTCTGCTTCTAAAATAAGCAGGAATTTTACATCAAATTACTTTGTGCAGTGCAAAAAATGCGCACATCTACGGCTACTCTGCTGCTATTGATAAGCTTGAGAAACAATACATCACCCTCCTCGAGGTTGTTGTCTTGGCCATGATTTCCACACAAACCCAAAAGAGCTATTGATGAATTTGCAACTCACAATCCACTGCTTTTGTTTTTGTTTACAAAGAATGATCTTCTCAGATTTTACATGAAAATGATCATATACAAAGCGAGAAGGAATTGCCTATAGAGTGAAGTCAAGATTAGTTTCATAATTATGATGAACATGAATATTTGTTATGAGAAATGAGCTAGAAACAAATCGATATTGGTATTCAAGTAAAATTAAGAAAATTTATCCAATGTCTACATGGCGTTGATATTTATTCTCCAACCTCCATTGCATCACAGATTGCACTACTCTGCTCGAGTTATAATTATAGGGACAGCTCTATATAATATTAGAATTCTAAGGATGTTAAGTTGTTTAGCCTAATTTTTGCCCTGTAAAGCTTGGATTGTGTTGTTTTTTTTACTTAAATTGGTAATATAAGATACCATGTCGGCACCAAAATGCAAAGAACCGCACAATAAGATAAAATAAAATAAGCAAAATTACAACAGAAAATATCTCCAATGTAAGCAACATAAGACACTCCAATTAATACGTTGTTAGTCATAATCAGTCACCCAAATACAAGTCCCAACTTCTATTTTATTCTCTAAGCATTTACATAAAGTGGATGCAGCACATTTAGTAATTTCTCAGGTGATTCCTTGAAATTTATGATGTGAACTATCAATCAAAGTGTAAGAAGAGATCATCAAAACAATTTCAGAACTAGAAGAACATTCTACTATGAACAAGCTTTTTGCAAGGCAACATTACAACTACTGTCCAAAGTAGAAAGAAAGAAAGAAAAGTCGAGGAAATAATCTCTCTCCAATAACATCAAGTATCAGAGGAATTTTTATTTTCTTCCTGTCAATATTAAGAAAATTATGAACTCCAAATATATAAATAACAAATATTAAAATTAGGACTTAAATTTTTACATACTGAGGCTGCTGATACATCTGTAATTGTTGCATAAATTCTCTCATTTCATATCGTAATGATTGGTAATCTCTAATCTTAGCCCATAACAAGTAGATCTCTTCTTTGAGACTTGCTAATTGATCCAAATTGCCTCCACTACCACTGTCGGCTTCGATGATGCTATGAGAAAAATCTTGGGTTGGAGTGACATTAAACTCTTGTGTTTGAACTCTGCCTAGGTGTTCAGGTCTCATAACCATACTAAACACCCTCTCATTAGGCTTAACATTCCCATCATCTGGTGTAAGACCTTCCTCAACAAGAAGCTCACAAGCTTGAATTTATATTAGAGTAAATTTGATTTTATAAAGCAATCATAATTAATAATGAACTATGAATAAAAAAAAATTACAAACATCTAAAGTGAAATTACCCATTTTTTATTAGCATCTTTAGACGAGTAGGTCTCATTTTTATGTATTATGTTAATCCTCCATAGTTGTAATCTATCATTGATACACTACAATAACAAATTTAATAGTACATTATGTAGTTATAAAGTATAAATAAATTATGAAACAAATTCAAATTCATATTGTCTCTCTCTGCTTGCGAACAAAACTCACATGTCCCATCGTGTGAGGACAAGCATGCTTCTTTGCATTTGTAGAATTTTTTGTGGCTTCTTTGTATTTGAAGAATTCTTTGTGGCCCCTCTCTTGTGACATACGATAAATTTAACACAATTAGCTTAATTGTAATATATATATAATCGTGTTTGATTACCTATTATTCTAATTGTGACCATAGGGTAACTAGTTGATATCACTATGCTACATCAATATCAGCTGGGACAGGCCCCATAATTTCCTCAATAGGCATACTATCGAATACTCAGCCTTCAAACTATTTTTATAGTTACGCCACTTAACACCTAGTGATTTAAGAATAAAATGATGTATATGCTGAAAAATTTTCAAATTTGGACTACAAATTAATGAAGGAAATGATTATTAATGTGGACAAAAAATTAGAATTGAATTTTAAATGATATTTTACTTACCTCAACTTTAACCAACATCTTCTTATTAAAGGGCTCCATCCCTCTTATTTCTCCAATCTAGGAAGGAAATTTGTGCCAACATAGGGTCCCTAACGATGACGCCTAGATATGATCTTAAGAGAATGGACTCTGGAATGTTATATGGGATATTATTCTCATTAACCTCTATGTGAACACGCATCCTTAGGATCATATTTTTATATATCAGCACAAGTTGTGCACCCCCTTCACCGTATAGGGGCACCTTGCTCATGTATACAAACATATAGAATATAAGAGTAATTATACATATTCTACATTGTAAATGAAATTGGATGAATTGGATAAGATCATAACTACAAGACACATCCCATCATCTAAAAGAGGAGCCTGCCCATAATATGAATGTGTGGTGGTTGTTGCATCCCGCTACACTCATTCTACTCTTGTGAATTTAGAAGGTTTGGAATAGAGGGGGTTTCAGATGTCATGCTACTTTCCACCCTGCTAGATTCACCTCTAATTATAACCTTCTTTACTCGTCTAAATAAGCTTCCCCCAGTCATATCCTGCAAATTTTGAGTTTATTAGTGCCAAAAATAGATGAGCATTAAAAAAAAGATAAGGCATACAATAATTAAAAAAATTGAAAAATTTTTCATAATGTATTCACTTACAATTGGTTGCTATGAGAAATTCTTGAATCATACACATCTCTAGGTTTTACTCGAATAATACAATTCCAATTTTTATTTTTGGGATCTTAAACATAGAAGACATGCTCCACTTGAGATAAAAATATGAAAGAATCATGTTTTAGTTTCTCTCCAATATGATAAGGTGTGAGAAATTAACTAAAGTGTAACCAAATTAATCTTGTTTTAAACCAGTTGTGCTAGCCCAATCACATTTAAATAACACATTTAGAATAATTAATCTCAATAATATCATGGATTTTCCCATAGTAATTAAAATTTCTAATATATGTACTATTAACAATACCATAATTTTGAGTTTTCTTATTCGCATAATTTTTTTATGTGAAAGGTATATCCATTAATGATAAAAGCTTTGTATCTCTATGCAACTTTGTTAGGCCCCGTGGTGAGAGCCTTAATTTCATTTGTCATTCTCGATTCACTGCTAGCCAAGAACTTCATAGAAAAATCATATTATTACTATTTGAACTATCAATTATTCATTATAGGCAATAAGTTTTCAGCTTACCATTTAATTCAATCATTCATGTACAAGTTTCTCTACATCCAAAAGAGTTAGATGCTTGCACCGATGCCTCTTTCTTTTCTCTCCATCTATGAAATGTTCTCTGTATGATGTTAGATTATCACAATGTTGAGTACGTGTCTGTGTGCTTGTACTGAGAATTTATCATTTAACACAAACAACATAACCTTCCCTAAAAGAGTTTTATTAATAGAGAACTTAAATTCATGTCTCTTTTCAGCTAATGATGAAACTATGCTCATGCTTTGGTTGGACCCCTCCAGATATTTAGGCCAAAAGGAAATCCCTTCCTCAGCAATGAATCCCTCCGCAATTGAACCCTCAGGTTGTGCTTTATTGCCGATATAGTCCTTTAGCACTAAGAAGAATATGTCCATCATAAAAGTATCTATAAATGCTTACATACATATTATTGACAAATGATAAAAAATGATTAGTTACCTTTCAAATAGGTACATCTATCGGTATTAAACATGACCACCTAATCTTACTTCCTTTGCTAAGTGTATAAGTAAGTTAACCATGATTGTAAAGAATGATGGGAGTAATGATTATATTTCTCCATCTGGCACAAAGTCATTGTCATATTATGCTGTAAGATCTCTAACTCATTTGGAATGATCAGATTTGCTCAAATAGATTTCAAAAAATGTGATATCACCACTAGAATGCACATAATCTCATTTGATGGTGCTCAAAATCTAAGCGCAATTGGTAAAATCACTTCAATAAGAACATGACAATCATGATTTTTTATATCCATAATTTTACATTCAGCTACATTCACACATCTTGAAATATTTGATGCATAACCTTTATGCATTTTTAATTTTTTTAGGACTTCACATAATGTCAGTTTGTCTTTCTTTGACATTGTGAAAGCAGCTGATGGAAAAACGTAGCTACCATTCTCAAAATTTTGTGGATGTAATTCATTCTTTATTCTAATATCAACCAAATCTTGTCGTTCTTGCAAGTTATTCCAATGAAATTATCACAAATATATATATATATATTTTAAATATGCATAAAATTCAAATTATGAAGTAATAAGTTGTACTCCTAATAAAGTAGGTAAAAAAAGATTGATTTTTTCTTCCACCTATCAATCAAATGTATGTTACGTCTTTTTTTACACCAGCTTTACCGAATGTCCCAATAGGGAATTGGATATTTTATAGCTTTGAAAAAATTTCAGTGCCACTCTTCCTTCTATGCACTTTCGAGTTTCTTCCGTATTATCAAAATAATTTGTTTTTCGATGAAAAATGTGATTATCTGGTCACTAACAGTGATGGTCCATATAGGAGAATTTCTTACATTTATATAACCAAAGAGATTATGTATTTTCATGTGCAACAAGGACAAGCAATCTCCCTTTTGTGCTCCACCCAAACAACATGACATATGCTAAAAATCATTAATAGTCCATATCAACGTAACATGCATATTGAAAGTTTGTTAAGTTGCAGCATCATAACATTGAACTCCATGCCATAATTCACATAACTACTGAATTAGAGGTTGAAAATAAATGCCAATTCCATTTCCCAGACTTTTCTCCCCTGATATAATAGTAGATAGAATGAAAAAATTTTGTTTCATTCCAATCCATGGTGGCATGTTATATGGAACTAAAAATATATGCGAATTTGTATTATTCAAAATTTTGAATGGATTAACCCATCACTAGCTAAAGCAAGTTGAACATTACGTGGATCAAGAACAAAATCGGGGATCGACAGTCGAAAGATTTCCATGCTTCTCCATCTACTCGATGTCGTATTAAGCCATCTATATATCCATGTTTTTCATCTCTTCAGCTGATTTCTTTGTTTTGAATAATCTTTGTAGCCTTTGAATTAATAGAAATAATGAACAATTTCAGCTTATTTCATATGGATCTTCTTCCCTACAATAGTTTTATTCATAATACTAACACATATTGATGATCCATAAATATGAAAATTTTCTTTATCAGATCTATATTTTCAAAACCACATACAGTCCTTAGGACATGCATGTATCTTTGTATAACCAAAAGCAAATGCTTTCATCATCTTTTTCATCATATGTATTCTTAGGCAATAACATTCCTTTGGAAAAAAATACCGATCAATAACTCAAGTAACATATTAAGAGATCTGATAGTCCAAGAATGTAAGCACTTCAAATGAAGCAAGTGCAATAGGAAAGATAGCTTCAAGAATGAATGTCACCCAGGATATAACTCTGTTCCTGTATCCTGCATTAAATTTACAAATTTCTCACCATCATCAGTTGGTTGATCTATATTGACGGCATTTTGTTCACCAACTAAATTTATGGGTGAGTTATTTAGGCAAAAAATGTCTCTTAATAATCCTTCTATATCATTTATTCGTGTATTCTTAGTATGAACAGATGCTTCATCTAAATGAGATGTGGCACCAAATATTTTAATCATTGCACTTTCACCTACAACACAATATTCTTCTCCATGTCGATTCCATAAAATATATTCACGAAAAATTCCTTTGGATATTAAGTGATACCTGCCATCTTTCACATAATGAAAGTATCTATTAATTCAAGACTTGCATGGACAAAAATTTATCTTCATGAATTTTGACTTGGGCTTGCAAACTCTAGAAAATTATTGACACCATTGACATAATCACAAGCCTCCTTGGATTTTGTAATCCAACTCTTGTCCATATTAGGTGAAAAATGAACTTCCAAGTATATGTTAAGAATAAAGATTTATTCAGGCAACTCATTATTTAATTTGCATAACATAGAATGTGTCCAAAACTTGGAAGAATAGATGGTTCGATAAATGATTATAAAAAGCCAATTTAGGATAACTACAAACCATTGTTCTAACAAAGCCACTTAATAGCTCATTTCAACACAGTTTGAAATGAATATCTCCCAAAATACTTTAACACCATCCAAACTTTTCAAAAGAGTTTGAAAATTTTTTTAGCTAGCCAATTTCTTCTAAGTAAAACCCTCAATTTTCTCTAAAATCCACTTTAGCTCCTCAGCCTCCTCTTATGACTCTAGGGTTTGAGATTTAGTAATCACAACATAAAAGACTAACTATTTTCCTATGTATATTTAAATTCGTAATTTGTCTAACGTCCACCGTATCTAAGATACAATGTATTAGATATTAGGAATGGAGGCTGCTACGATAGGAAGGATAGTGAAGGAGAAGATTAACTTGTAAAGGGACTTTGATGGTAGCAATCTTCAATTTTAATCCTCGTTAAATTCAACCGTAAGCGGATTCAAATATTATATAGGCATCCACATTGCACAAATTTTAATTGTTTATAGGAATTAACAACATATCAAATAATGCAACATTAAGGCCATACAATTTGATTCTATGCTAATATCAAACTTAATATATGATTTCCTAAATTACCCTACACCCTAAGTAAGTAATCTAACAACAAATGCTTATCTTTCAATGGTTTCTAGTTGAAGTAATCAGATTCAAAAATTCTACTCCACATGATTTTGAAGCAACTAGAATCGTGATATGAGATCAACATTGTAAATCGCAGAATTGATGCTTATATTTCCACATAAATAATGCAAATACAAATAAATGATGCTCTACTTAGGTTTTTATTCTAGTCTCTCCATCAATGATAGCATGTTTCATAAAAAAGATTTTTTTGACAAGGTTCCGATGTGTGAATGTCCTAAGGGGGGCAGATTTTGATACCTTGGTTTTACCTAGGTTCAACAAATATTTGATTAACTTACATGCTTAATAAGAAGCATGTGCATATATAGGTTATCTCTCAATTAAGGTAATTAAGATCAAAATAATGTTCTAGATATATTTCCTTGAATAACATATAACAACAATGTTCAATTAATTATATATATTAATATGCGCATATAAAGTCAAAAATTTCTCTATAAATACTTTTGAGGTATTTTCTTAAGCAATTACATTTTTCTAATTTTTATGTTTGACATGATTTTAAAAAAATATTATTTGAATGAAACTCTTCACAATTAATTTTTTTTAAAAGATAATAATTCATAATTCAATAAAGGAGAATAAAAATTAATTAACTTATTTTGCAAATACTGATAACGGATTTAATTTATTGATAGGCTTTTCTGAAAGTTGAAATACTGATGGTATTATTAGAGTTTTTATGAAACACTTATATTATTATTATTATTATTATTATTAGTATTATTATTAAGGTTTATCTGAAAACACTAATATTTATCATATTTCATGGTAAATTCCAAATGCTAGCATTACGTAAAGGTTTCAAGAAAGTCTAATGATCAGTTGTCATTTTTTTTTTGGGTGTAAAATATGATAAAACTTAAAAATTATTATTATATTTCATTAAAAGATAAAATTAAGTTTAAAATAAACATCACCCCAAATATTCGAGTCCGAGTAATAGGATTAATAAACCATTTGGGATAAATACCCTTATTATTATATTTTATTATATAAATGAATTTAGAGCAACCGTCGCGCTTTTTATTTCCCGCCAGAGAAAACGGGTTAGGGCATCATAGCATAGAAGGCTAGAAGCGACCATTGATGAGAAAGAGTGGTACTCGAAAATAAGAACCATATTCTTGCCGCGAAGAGACAGCAGAGGAGACGGACATAGATATCCTCCAAGTCTATGTTTGAATCCTACTCGAACTCATCGATCAAACATCTCGATCAGATCGATTCGTCCATTCACCGATCTGTCTAACCTCCACATTTTCCCTTATTGTGGTTGTTTATCAGATTCACATGAGATTGACCACCAGGATGCGAGCCTAGTGGCGAAATCTTCAGCATAGAAGAAGATCCGTTTATATTTGTCCTGGAAATTGAAGTGGAGTTGCATTCAGTTGGTCCACCCTCCAGCAACAGTTTGCCATATATCCGGTTAAAGCAAACTATTGGAAGATTGTGGCGGATAGGAGGCCTGAAATGGATTAGAATGGAAAGAAACCAAAATTTGGTGAGTACACATTATCTTCATTCCTCGTTATTATTCTTATTGATACAACTGTCACATTTCATATTCTCCGGTTCTCTTTTTGGTGCCGAAAATTGAAAAAAATTATTCGTTATTTCCATATTTAATTTCATTTTGCTTCCGCTAAATAATAACCGTGATTGATTTTCTGATGTTTATCTTCTGGATAAACTGCTTCAATCTCTCCCAGATTAGGGCACATATAAGCAAGTGAGTTTTCATTTATCTGATATAGATGTCTTATACGCTTCCAAGTGGATGAACAGACTGAGAGAATATCACTTGTTGACTTGTATGTGTGATCCACAAGTTGTCCGATTGAACTCGATGACAATTGAGGCAAAAAAACATAGTGTGACTTGAAATCGACTCAGAACACCCGAACTTGACCAACCATTTCGCTAAAGAGTGGGGAGCTCGAGCACACATAAAAGATAATAAGAAAAAGATAATATTGATTATAGAATAAAAAATATATATATTATATATGATGATAATAATATTCATACTAATAATAATGATATATGTACATCAGAAATTATGTTTATATATATTAATGTCAGATTGTTACCAAAATATTTTTAGAAGTCATATTATTATTGAGTTTTATTTGTAAATTAATATCATTATTGTTTGAAACTACCTCAGTCTTAACCCTGGAGTTTGTCTGGTGAGTTAAGGTTAAGTCCCTTCATCATAAGGATTTACTATCATTCGGCACTATGATGTGTTATAAAATTTGTTATTCATAAGCTATAAATTTTTAACTACAATTTATACTTAAGATGAAAAAAAAAAAGAAGATCAATTCAGATGATGATTCAATAGCCTTGTACCAGAAACAACGTTTGGAATTTTAGAACAAAAAAATCACCAACAAGTTGAAATTCACGCACTCATTGAAATACATATTATATTAAACCAGTGTAATTTTATTCACACAATCAATTTAATAGTGACATTTAGAACAATAAATAAAAATAGAAGGAAATAAGTCACCAGAGTAGTTGGACTAAGACACATGCTTCTGCAAGGGCATAATCTCTTGGTTCCCTTCCCCTTGATCACTTATCCCACTTTATTGAGGATTTGATTTCTGAAAGCAGAAGAAGGGTAGCATCTTATTGGAACTTTATGCAGAATAGAATTTATTATATTTTGTGCTAGTATAAGACTTCTATTTATAATTTTGAAAGACCCTTGCAATCATCTACATTGACAAACAACCTATAAAAGTTGCAACCCTCAAATATCAGAATCAATTGAAATCATGATAGGGATTTGTAGAAGTTCAATCGTACGAACATCTGATTGCCTTAGCAGGTTGAAAGAACCAACAACTCTCGCTCTTGTAGATTGCAATAAAACATGATAAGGAAGCTGGCTAGTTCCAAAATCGTTGCACCCAATCACAACAAAAGGTGGAAGGGGTTGCAAGTCCCATGATTGAATTGCAATAGTAGAAAATTGTCTTTGCTTTTGCAGTAGAAGACTACGCATAGAAACAAAGGATATCAAATAGTTAATAGAGAAGCAATTCTTTGGAGGATCACAAAGCCAAACAGAGAAGATTGTAGAAGTGGACGAATAAAAGGAGGTTATTGCGGAGGGAATCACCACAAAGAATAACACTATCAAAGGAATCAAATTTGAGAAATATGGTAGGGGTTTTATCGATGAATTCAATTTTGAGGCGAGGTAACTTAAATTTAAGTGGTATTTACACACCTACCACACAATTCCTATATTTTTACATATTGAAAACCTAAATTTTGACATTTTACTTATGTACTATATACATACATACTCCACTCGTCATTAATCACTATGGTCTACGATCATTATTTTATTTTTTTGAATCGTCCAAGTATAACAAGTTGTCAAAGAAAAATGAGCTTATGCTCTAGCCAACATTTTTAGCTTTACAAATTAGTTGAAAAAATGATTATCTCATTGAGTGATTCATGATGAATGTCTTAATTAAGCTCACATCGCCTACCATGTTTGTGATTCAATTAAATTTTGCATAGGTTATCTCCTTGCCTTTTACATTCTTTGGAGTAGATATATATTTAATATAAGATTCAATGTATGAACAAAAAAGGAGCCCAACAAATTTGAGAGTATTGAGTTTTACTTTGAACTTCTGTAGCTCTACTAATGTGAAACATATACTAGATTCAGGAATTGCTTAGGAATAATAATGAATTGACAAGCTTAGCAATTATATAATAATGGTGATCAAGGGCTGATTTAAGCGATTTCTCAATTGTTGATAAAGTAATAGTAAACAATTATAAGTATTGGCGGGGAACAGTAAAATAATAAGCATGACAATATGTGCTTATCCGCAAGTCACACAAATCCCATGATTAACAACTAGAATAGTCAGTCAAGTTTCCTCACTCGTACTCTTCGAATAATTTTAACGAAAGAAAACTTGATATGATATTAACAATGCCACCGAGAAGAAGTAAACGTTCAATAGAAAGTTATCTAAAAACAAGTAGTGGGTGGAATGTAGGTGAGTTGCCACTGGATAGGAGGTCTTCGATGGTCAATGGCGGTTGCAAGAGATAGCAACTAGTGTAAGAATTAATGGGAGAAATGGGAAAAGGAAACAACAATTAGGATTTAATGGAGGGAATAGGAAAAGGCAACAGCTCTTAGGAATTAATGGGGAAGGGTAAAATGTGACAATTAAAGTGGAGTTAACGGGGAAGGGGAAAAGGTGGCAATTAAAGTGGAGTTAATGGGGAAGGGGAAAAGGTGACAATTAAAGTGGAGTTAATGGGGAAGGGGAAAAAGTGTCAATTAAAGTGGAGCTAATGGGGAAGGGGAAAGGCAGTAATTAAAGTAGAGCTAATGGGGAATGGGAAAAGGCAGTAATTAAAGTGGAGCTAATGGGGAGAGGAATAGGAAGATGCAGCAGCCCTTGGGGGAATCAATGGAGAAGAGGAAAATGTGGAGGGAATACCAAAAGACAATGGAGTGGGGGTTGGCCGACAATGGGAGGAGAGGAAGGGTGGGCTTGCAGGTGAGTGGGAATGGAAGAGAGGGGAGGTGGCTTGGCTGTATGGGGCAGCAGGGAATTTTAGCCAGCTGTTTGGAAGAGGGTTGGAGGGCTCGACAACCAATGGAGGAAGGTGGGGTGAGGAGAGAGAAAAGACATAGCCAAGAACCTTGCCACAACGCCGGTTGTTCGATGTTGTGTTTCCCTACTCCTAGGGACTTCACTCTTCACTTAAGAAGACTCAAACACACAATTCAGTAAAATTGAAGTCTAATTCATAATAATCATTATCTTACTACAATAGCCAAAGCCTCAATATATAGGCCTCAAAACATGAAGGACTCAAAAGACTAAAATGCCCCCTGGGCTATAACACTCATATAACTCAACATGAGGGTAAACTGGGAAAAACTCACAAAACAAAATACAATAATAAGTAAAATGCAGAAACTAGATTATAAATAAAGACTCTTAATTATGACCGTTGATCTACAGCTCCTCCTGTGGTAGATGTGCCAGGTTTTTCTGCTGATGTCCTCATTATTCTCCTCGGGTGGGAGAAAACTCGACTTTGTCGAGTAAGCATCACGGGTGCTCTCGTACATCTCTAGTATATCGGGATCCAATCTCTGTAGCTCATCACAATCAATCCACGTATTCTCCGTCTCTGGCTTTCCTTTCCATTGAACTAAATACCTTTGGCGCCCACCTTCCTTAGTGGAAATGACTCATCATTAAGTATTGCATCAATTTTCTCCGCATTAGGAAATGAGGGAATATTTGGGAGTGGAGGTAGGCTAGGGTTCTCACCAGGTGGAGTCACACAAGGCTCAGTATGTAGTGGGTTGGTGGGGTTAAACTCTGAACCTTCAAAGTGTACTAGATCTTTGATGTTAAAAGTGTGATTAATGTTAAAACTCTCAGGTAGATCTAACACATAAGCATTCCTATTTATCTTTGTTATTATTTTAAAAAGTCTCGCACTTTTAGCATGCAATTTTTTAACGGCCCCATGCAGAAATTGTTCCGGACGAATCCAGACCATTACAAAATTTCGAACCTCGAATTCCTTAAAGATCAGCATTAAGTTTATAATTAACATTGTTTTGTTCAATTTTTTTATTGATTTCCTTGTGCAATTCTTGGAGATGTGACGCAAATGCAGATGCAGACTTAGATGTTCTATTCCTAGGACAAATGGGGATCAAGTCTATAGGTTGTTTAGGTTGGTACCCGTAAACAATTTCAGCAAGACATAGACAGTTTAATTTTAGCACTTTGCAAATCAAAGATTGAGAAAACTTAGATGAATAAAACCAAAGAAGAACTTTTTGATTGATAATAATAGAAGAAAAGCAACAAGATATAATGGATCCTCAATTAGAGAGGAGGATCCAACTCTCCAAATCTCTAGACGCCGCTAGAGCCCAAAACAAATCTAAGAACAATCTAATTTCAGCCAAAACTCATCATGCCCTAACCCTAGGAAATAATCTACTTAAAGAAAACAATCCAAAAGGAAATCTCTAAACAGCCCCTCCTTTCAAATTTCACTCCAAAACCCTTCTTTCATTTGGTTGCTGGACCCCATGGGGAGACTCGTGCGACATCTGGGGCAAAACTTCTGTTTCGCCTTTGATAGACAAAAGCTGGTCTCGTACGGACCGACTGGATCGGTCTAGTGGACATGCCTAACAATACTCCCCTCCCAAAGACCCACCTTGTCCGCAAGGTGGAAAGACAGCTCCCTCTTCAGTTTCTCATCATCACAAATGATAAGAACCTAAAAAGTTCGGTCCATTCATCGGTGCCCTGATGTGTACCTCTCCTCTCATCTGAAACAGAGCCTCTTCACCCTCTTCTCATGTAACTCCATTTCTGTGAGCTTCTTGAAGTTGTCCCCAGGTCTTCCTTCTTCAGTGTTCTCCTTCAGGATCTCCTGACGAGTACTTGGTGTGGGCTCCTTGGGTGCCAAAAAGGTGGTGGTCATTGGATATGAGTCTCCTGAGCTACTGAGGTGAGGAGGAAGGTGGGGTGAGGAGGGAGAGAAGATAGAGCCAAGAACCTTGCCACAACGCCGGTTGTTAGGTGTTGCGTTGCCCTACTCTTAGGGACTTCACTCTTCATTCAAGAAGACTCAAACACACAATTCAGGAAAACTGAAGTTTTCATAGTAATCATCATCTTACTGCAATAGCCAAGGCCTCAATATATAGGTCTCAAAACATGAAGGATTGAAACGACTAAAATGCCCTTTGGGCAACAACACTCATCTAACTCAACATATGGATAAATTGGGAAAAACTCACAAAATAAAATACAATAATAAGTAAAATGCAAAAAATAGACTATAAATAAAGACCCCTAATCATGATCATCGATCTACGACTCCTCCTATAATAGATGCGCCAGGTTTTTCTGCCAATGTCCTCATCATCTACAAATTGGTGCATTGTCAATAATTATTTGAACTACATTCTCCGAACCCATCCCAATTACTTCTTTGATTTGATTTGGTACGTAGAACTTATCTTTATACTTGCTTTCATAGTAATTGACTTTTATGAATATAGGCACATATTCTGTTACCGCCATGAAATTAATTAGAGGCCTTCTTTTGCTTATTTATCCAAGCATCACAAGCAATATTAATACCCTTCTATTGCAAGTATCTTTGATTTGGCCCATAAATTCTTTTAATATTTACTCTTTCATTTTGAAGCATTGTTGTCCTTGAGAGATTTAACTAGAAGGAGTATATCCAGTGAGTGAGGTGAGCATTAAAGTAGTAAGGATTTCTAACTAAATGAAAGGGAAGGGTTCTTGACTAGACCATGTGAGCTATTTATGCATGCAAGCGGGCTCTAACTTGCAAATTAAATGCTCTTTCAATGACATTAGAGCCTGATACTTTCCTCTTTTTTGATTCATAGCCTTTAATCCAAAACTATGTTGCACCGATACGGATACAACGATATGGATACGACACGATACGAATACGGGACACGTCAATTCTTAAAAATACAGGATACGGGTACAGTGCGGATACGACATTATAATATATAAATCATATATAAAAATTAAGAAATTAATCAAAATATAATAATTGAAATGACAAAAAATATGAAAGCAACATCATTTGTAGCATTGTAGCTTATAATATCAAAATGAAAAGTAAGCATTAAATGCCTAGTACATGAAGTTTCAACTATTCAATAGAAGGAATGATAGGATTAGCTTATTCAGTGGTTTGTCTTTGAACTTCTATATCTTCTTCAATAAATATCATAGCTTCCAATTCAGGCTCATCAAGTGAAAGATTAGCAATTTCTAATATTCCTATGTCCTCAAGAGATTTAAATCCATCTCCAGCAGCTCTACAAACAGGTGCATTGTCAGTAATGACCTGGATGATATATGAAGGACCCACCATCATGATAACTTCTTTGATTAAATTAGAAATGAAGAACTTATCCTTGTACTTTCCTTTACAGTTTACAGCTTTGATAAACATAGGATAGCTCTCTGTTACAGCCATGAAGTTGATAAGTGATCTTCTTTGTGGTTAAAAGAACGTATCCTGCAAGATTATTATCACATGCGTAGGTAAAGACATTCTTGTAATGTGGATTTTTTGCTAGGTTAAAAGGAAGTCCAGCTTAGTAAAACATTCTAACTATTTCCCCATCTAGTTGTTCTCTCATTTGTAAATTAAATGCTTTCTCCAAAACACTATCTACAACATATTTTGTTCTTTTTGGTTCATATCCCTCCATCCGGAAAGGCCTTTTGTTTACAGTACTGTCATCACATCTAATTGAAGAAGATGATGAAGGATATGAAGCGTGGGTGCTTGGAAGTGGAATCTATTTTGGAAGTTCTTTTCTACTCCTCTGTTCAGCTTCATTTATTTTCTTTTGTAATTCAATCAGTTGTGATGAGCTTATCTTCGGGCATACTTTAATTCTATGACCACTAATCTTCAACAAATGAGCTTTCACTCTATAATATGATCATTTATATGTGACATTACAGTAATTGCATTTGAATGCAATATTGCCACCCCATTCTGATGTTTTATCTATTTTTGTCACATAACCCCACAGAGGTTTGTTATCTTCAATATTGGTCTCTGATGGACCATCATCAGACCCAATTCCTACGCCACTAGAGCTCATTATCCTACAAAGGATCGACAGAAATTAAACCACATGAATTTGAAACATGAAATTTTTTAAGTAAGAGTGTAGAGATGTCGTAGATTTGCCGGGGGTCCAAGGGGGCGCTGCCCCTTGGCGGGATTCCTTTCAATAGCTTCTCGATGCCGTTTGGTACCATTCGGTACCCCTCGGTACTGAGCGGTACCGAGCATTGATACTGAGCATGGTATCGAGTGCTGCGGAGAGGTACCGAGCGGTACCGAGCATTGATATTGAGCATGGTACTGAGCGGTACCTAGCATTCATACTGAGCATGGTATCAAGCGGTACCGAGCGGTATCAAGCATTCATACTAGCATGGTACCGAGTGTTGCGCAGAGGTACTGAGCGGTACCGAGCATTGATACTGAGCATGGTACCGAGCGGTACCGAGCTCTATTACCGAGTTCCGGTACCGAGTGATACTGAGTTTCGGTACCGAGCAGTACGAGTTCCAGTACCGAGCCTACGATGAAAAAAATGAAGAAAATAAACCTTCACTGCTCGCGTCGCCTTCACTGTTCGCGTCGTCGAGCTACTCCGTCGGCAAAGGATGATCCTGTCGGCTTTAATGCTCGCGTTGTCGAGCCTCTTCGTCGACGAAGGATGATCCTGTCCTCTTTTATGCTGGCGTCGTCGAGCTGCTCCTTCGACTACAACGAAGAAGACGAACGCCTGTGCGAAAACGGAAAACCTAGCTCGCCGAAATGTTTAGGCCGAGCAGGTAACCGAAATGAATAGGGCAAATTGCAGCTTCATTTTTTTCGTTTTTTAATAGAACATGCGTATCCGATACGTGTGTCATGTCAAAGTTAAATAATATTTTAATTGGACATGGCAAAGCCGAATCCGACACGTATCCGTGCCGTATCGGAGGCGTGTCCGTATCCGACGCGTGTCCGATACAGCATGCCTCGTAAATAGGAGTATCAGTGCAACATAGATCCAAAATAAATATCCACTTGATTGTGAGATGCAATATTGGCTTGAGCCACTTAATCCTAAAGAAGGAAGGGGAGCCTTCTTAAAGGAGGCATTTTTCTTTTTCTGTTGAACTTCACCATCAAGCTTTTGCATTTCTTTTTTTTTTTCAAGCTTTTGAACTTCTTGAAACTGTATGAATGTTATTTTAGGGCACGATCGAATTCATGCCCTAGGTTGACTTAGCAAAGGAGCTCTCATCTTATAATATGCACCCTTGAATTTTCCTCGACAAAAATGGCATTGAAGCTCTACATTGCTTCCCATTTTATTTGATCGAACCTTTTTAAATTCAGTAACAAATATCCAGAAAAGTTCTGTTTCATACCCTATGAGATTATTACCTACATTTGTGCCCATCTCAGAAGTCATTGTCTTAATAAACAACAGAAGAAACGAGTTTATAATTTATATGCTTTAATTGACTGATTGAACTTCTCAATATTGGGAAAATGTTGGTCATTGGTCATTGTACCGTTATTATTATTTTTCTTGTTGAATGGAATTCATTTTAATTTTCCAAAACATTCAAATCATGTAATATTAAATTCAATCACACTATTTAATTAAAAAAATGTTACTAAAACTAAAAATACTTTTAATTCATAAATGATTTTTAATCATCTAAGCATTAGTTATAATTTAAAATGCATCTTTTAAAAAAATAAAGAAAGGAAGATGACTTCTTGGATTCACTTTTTAGAAATGCTACTTTCAATATGATTCTAATCAACTAATGAAATCACTTGTTGAACTTGTTTGGCAGGATGATGGGTAAGATTTGGTTAATTGACGTGCAAAAGATTAAACAAATTTCTACTTGTTGTTGGTGATGCCACGTGAGGACTTACAAGTAGAAAATGAGCAAATAATTTAGTAAGAAAAGGGAATAGTCTTATATGAGAATGTGTGCTTATTAAGACTTGAAATCTTTTCATATAGTAATAGATAGCAGGGAATATTAGCTAAATCAAATAATAGGGAAAGAAAGGCAGAGTAAGGCCTGCAAGTATAAATAAAATCACAGGCCAAGGTGATGCGAGGCAACTTTGACAAAGAAGAGAGGCAAGATGGCGAGTGACTTCGATGAAAAATAGAGAAAACATGGTGTGCAACACGAAAAGGAGATTCGATAGCGTGAGATGGCGAGTGTCTTCAACATAGAGTAGGGAAGAGATGCTGAGTGGCTTTGACGAAGAGGAGAGGCGAGAGTGGGAGATTGAGACAGCTATGGCTACGAGTATAGCCACAGATTAGGGCTACAGTATATACAAATTAGAATTTGTTTTGAGTTCCAGCTGGGTCCAACCCGTATTGGATTTCAATTTTGTATTTAAATACCCAGGACATTTTGTGAAATGTCAAGCATATGTTGGGGGTGTGTTGGAGAAGGCGATTTGGAGAGTTTGTGCTTCGCTCAAATCTGTCTTCCAAACCTCAAAATTCCAAAAAAATCATGAAATATCACTCAAATATGAACTCTTCACCTCCCTCGATGGATGCATCCTTTTTTCATACATGAAACGAGCCTTTCCATTTTACCCTATTGGAAAAAAAATCATTTTTTGAAATATGATTTTTTTTAAAGTATTGCCCAGGGATTCCTCTTGTTCTATCGTCTCAGTAGAAGGCTGACCAAGATTGTGGAGAAGACCGACATGACAAATGACTGTTTGTGAAGTTCATCCATATATTCTTTGTTTTCTTTGTTTTTGTCTTTATTTCTATAAAAAATGTAGAGTAGATTTTTATTTTTATCTTACATTAGTTTGGTATCCAAGCAAGTTGATCTTGCAGTCATGGTGTTTTATTTTGTTATGTCAAGCTTATTTTGATGAGATGTTGTATCTTCGAAGTGGATTAAAACTTTGATCAAATTTGATATATTAATGGGAAAGATAATATGATCATAAACTGAGGACATTAAGGGCAAATGGAAGTGCTACTTTAAAAAAACTGCTTAAGTTACCAAACGAGAGATTTAGGAAGGCTGATGGAAGGTTCTAAGGCAATTTGAGTAACTTTTGTGGCAATATTTGTGTTATTACTTTTATCGATCATGAAAAAACCATATAAAGAGTAATAGAGGAGTTGATCTAATTGACATTGATGAGAATGCATAAGTCAAAAGGTACTTTGAGATTATTAATCAGGATACACTTTGTCTTGTATTAAAATTATTTGTTGAGTCATCGAGGAATTCAGCACCGTTAAGGTTATAGTAAGGATTAGCACTAATTTCATTATTCTAAAAAAGCAAGTTATAATAGCACTTACTCATTGTTGCGTTGTAAAAAATATGCATGTAGTTTGGGCATGCAGAACAAAAAACAAAGAATGAACCTCTAAGGAGGGGAAATATAATTCATGCGAAAGAAATTGAAAGGAATAGGAATAGACAATAACACGGTCAAAATTTACACTAATTAACATACAAAAATTATAAATACTACCACATTATCATTATTATTTGTCTTATCCTAAAAATTTGGATTTGATTTTATGAATCATTATTCATTCATTTTTGTTTAGTATAATATGGGGTGTCAACTCTATTTTGTGCAGCTATTTTTTCATAATTTCTAATCCTTTTTCCTTTGGTCTAATATCACTAATAGGGTTGTTAATTTTATTTGAAACTCCCTCGAACTTTAATCAATTTGAAATTGAATTGATTTACTTTGTCTCAAATATAGTTAGCTCTAAAGCTGCTTGATTCAACTCAAATGGATTTAATTCATATAAAAAGATACATTTAAGTGTGGGCCTTCACTTAAATATATTTTAAAAGAATAATATATAAATTTATGTTATATATAATATTTTTAGAAATTAAGTATGTGTGTGTCTATATATATATATATATATATATATATATATATATATATATATAATGCATTTAGTTTTTTTTATTAAATTAAAATTTTTTTCTCAAATCAACTTAAAAATTAATTTAGAATGCATCATTTTCAAATCAGATTCGAAATTGAACTTTTCACTTTAAGTTGAGACTAATCTTTTTCAACTTGACTCAACACTATTCATATTTTCCAACTTAATCCTTCCATATTCATTCCATCCATTCTCCTTATTAGTTAATTTTTTGCATTTCATTATATACGCCTAAACTAATTTTTTTCACGATCTTTTCTTCAATAGCTACTATCCCATTCATCTTTAATTTGATATTTTTCACTTTATCTATCATAATCTTACAATCCATCTTAATATTTTTATTTCTGAAACATTAAAAAGTTTTGGTTAGCCAACAATAAACACCCACATAGTATAGTAGATCTAATTACGTGATAAGAAAATTAGCCTCTCGCATAATACTTATATAGTCTGTTTTCAAGTGCCTACTTTTAAGTTTTACGTCATCATCTATATTTAATATTAGATTTATTGGCAACCTTAAGCCAATGTGACTTACAAACACTGCATTAAGCACCACCCTAAGCACTCACCCAAATGAAGCGAGATACTAAAAATATTTTTCCTTTTTTCTTTTGAAGAGTGTAAAATGAATTCATCTCAGTAAATAGTTTTAGGAAAAATAATAAATTGTAGAATTTAATTGCACCCCAAGTTCCAAAACTTTATTAAATAAACCACCTTAAAGAGGTAAATGACTAAAGTTTGAAACATTCATAACCTCCGACCTTCACTTCTTTCTTATTCCATCTTTTTTGTTATTCATGCTCTCTTCTTCCTTGCTGAATTTGTAGTCGATTTTACTCTCCCTCTCTGTACTGTTTGTCTTCATTCTGATGATTACTACCCTAAATCTTGAAGTTGTGGCACCTACGCATGATCTAGCATTTCTCCTGGACTGCTAGTGCAAATTCTTATTCATCAAATGCTTTATTCTCACCCATGTCAATTTTCATCATAAATAGTTGACTGCTTTGTTGCCTTTGAAGTTTTAACCCTCACCTATCCTGTGAACACATGAGCTCAGCTCACTTTCTATTGCATTAAAGGTAGACGTTTATCTAAGAAATATCTTAATATGATGCTTACATGGGGGGTGTGCAGGTGCTATTGTATTGCCTCGCCTCACCCTGTGCTTAGGCAAGAACGCCAAACTAAGCTTTAACAACGACTTTGATGCCCTAATATCCTAAGAAGGCTTATTTGGAGCCTCTACAAGAAATTATTAAGACTACCTAATAATCTAATTGTCTAATAGTCCTTGTAACAATCTAAAATCAACTAAAACATTCATTTACATTTACTCTCTAACACTATTCCTTGTATAATAGATTCAAAATAATTAAACTCATTATAAGTAGATAAAACTCCATTTTCAATAATATTGCTTAATTCGCATCAATTTGACATCCACTAAAAATGTGTATCATGTACTCTGTAATTTTTGCAATGAGCCTAATGATGATGATAATGATGAATACGTTACTGGGTTAATCACAACAGGACTGTTGCTATGAGTTTATTTGAAGCTTAGGCCCTAAATTGTTGGTTCTAGTTAAATCTTTGTTGTTGTTTATGTCACAATAAGATTGCCATTGACCTAATTGTACTTTTGATCCCAACGGGAGATGCAATTTTACCCTTCATCTTTTTTCCTTCATTCATTTTTATATCATACTGTACGCATGTCATAATTGATTTCACAAGGCCTGCCCCAGTTAGAGAAACTATACTCTGCTTTTAATACCACTCCAGTAACTCTACCGAAGTTATGGAGTGCTAGACTAGACTGTCATTGCCTGAGAGGTAAAATATAACTACCAATTTAAAAAGATTGACAAGTTCAAAAATCAAGAGAACTATTCCAATTTATAAATACTACCTTGACTGCAAAAGATATCCTTATTTTCTTTGTAAGCATCACAATTTTCCAAATTGTTGGGATGACGTCTTGATAATTCAAGAGGATTTTTAGTGAATTCACTAAGATAGTTACGTATTTCAAACTTCTGAAAAGTGAAAATCAAACACGCTATAACGCACAACTTTATTTTACTTTTGGTAGTAGTTCTCAGTTCTGAGGTTTTTTGCGAATTTTTATTTGTTAATTATCTCGCTTAGGTTAGAATTGTGCTTTGAAATATAGGGCATCTTAAAATGTATTATTTACAATGGAGGAAATTAATTGTTGCTTCAAGCTTAGCACTATAAAACCTTCCTCAGACGGTTTGCTTTTCAGTAAATTTGGGATGCTCTTTAGATTATTCCCTTTCGCACCTTTGTGAGCCGATCTGTGTGTGCACGTGCCACCTCGTATGGCCTGGATGAGAAGCCCTGTCCTTCCATTTATACCGGATAAAAGAACGACTTAGAAGCTGAAAACAAAGTGCTTGATCTAGCATGGAAGCACAAACTAAACAGTTTCAACCTCTCAAAGTTCCATCCCAACTACTCGAGCTGAGAACTGTAACGAGTAGGAACAAATGGAGAAAGACGACGTAAATGTCGGTTTTACTTCGAAACTGAAACTTGAAATCAACAACAGCTAATGGTTTGCTGCTTCACACAATAAAAGCATACATTCAGGTTGGTACCACAGTAGGCATCCATATAAATTCAAAAACTAAAATAATAAAAGAAGACGAGCAGCGGCATCACAACTTGAGCGGAGCATCAAGTAGCTGTCATATTTCATTAATCAGGAGGAATGGTGTTGTAGGTCTTTCACGGTTCATTTCTTAGCGAAAAGGCCTCCAAAGGCGCCGCCACTGCCATTAGATTTCTTGCTGCCGGGGACAGAGATGGAGTTGGGGGACTTGCGGCGAGTCGTACCAGTGCCACTGCCGTAGTTTTTCTCATCAACCTTCTTGAGGATTGGATCCGTCTCAACTAGTTGATCCTCTTTTCGGAGGCCGCCCAGTATCCAATCGAAGAGCCCCTTCTCCTCCGCACTGCCGCCGGTGCTTTTGGCAGTCGCTGTCGCCTGAAACACCCTTCCGGTCACTGCTGCCGATGCAGCAAAAGCCATGCTTACAGATCCCATTGAACTTGTTGCTGCGTTCTCCTCGGCCAAGAGAGTCGTTGAGTTTCTTGAACCTCTTCCCTTCCATTGGTTTTTATGGAATCTCAGCGATCAAGTTGCGCGCCGGATGGATGCACCTTTTGTGGGTGATCAGACGGTTCTGAGTGTGCTTACGTTGGACCTTTTGGGGGGGAAGAGTATTGGCGGCACGAGCCGTCCACAAGTGCCTTATCTCATTAAATCCTTGAATTCCTGGCTGTGAAAGTTTATGATTGGTAGCAGTACCGCCTATAACTGATTTTATATATATATATATATATATATATATATATATATATATATATATGGGAAACTCTTCGGTGGGAGCCTACGTGTTAATATCGGGCAAAATTACAAAGTCCTTAAAGATGTCTCAAGCTTGCTACCGCTCAAACAAGCTACAAAATTCAAATAAAACAAAAAACATAAGAGCTCAAGACCCCTACTAAACAAAATTACAGATAAACCTATGAACATTCTACGGTGCACAAACACGAGCACCCAAAAAAGAGAGAAGTAACAAAAAACGGTAAGCAGCAGCAAAATCTCCTCCAGCAAAAACCACTTATCCCGCACGAGCTTAGTAGAAGTACCTCCAAAAATAGAATTATGCAAGAAGAGATAATTCCTGTGACAATAGTAACAGACAACAAATAGGAGAGTAAACCTCGCACAACATTTACCAAAACAATTATAACTATAATAGTAAGCCCAAAACCAGGGTTTAAACAACCAAACATTAAGTCTGAAACCACCCCAATGATAATAAAGATGAATAATGCTCAGAATACTCATAGAGAAGGTGGTAATACACAAACAAATCAAACAACACTCTAACCCCTCCACAATAACCTTCCGAGCAGAATCCAGCCCCAACCCCTCCACAATGACCTCCTGAGAAGAACCGAGCCCCCCAGCAACCCACAAGAGAAGCCAAAAAAAGGATCGGAGAGCATCCAGGAGGCAATAGCAGAAACAGGCCAAGCCACCAGCACGACAAAGAAAAACACCCCACAAAATGCTCCATGGAACAATACGAAACAAAACAAACGAAGCAAAGAAACCGAGACCCAAGGCATAACCAACAAAGGAATTAATGAATAACATAAGGAACATTATGCATCTCCAAATTAAGAAGGCCTCTAATGCGACTAGTGTTAATATTAGTATTATTATCAATAATGATAAATAGTGTTAATGATAGCAAACAGTATTAGTATCAGAATCATATATCTATTTTCTCAGAAGTGACATGTGAAATACATTGTGTATGTCAGCCATATGATCTGGCAACTGTAACTTGTAGGCAGACTTTTCAATCCTTTATGACTTCAAATGGTCCAACTTATCATGGGCTCAACTTTCTTTTCTTGTCAAATCTGTTGATGCTTTCATCAACTTGATTTTTACATATACAAAATCTCTAACCAGAATTTTTATAGCTCGATGCAGAGTATAAAAATATTATTTATATCTTTCTTGTACATCTTTTAATCTCTTTTATCAAAAGGATCTTTTCAGTGCATCATCAACTAAATTTGGCCTAATCAAATTCTTTTTGCCCACCTCTGTCTAGGATAAAGGGGTCTTATATTTTCTACCATACAGGGCTTCATAAGGGGCTATACCTATGCTTGACTTAAAGTAGTTGTTGTAAGCAAATTTGATTAGAGGAATATGATCCTCTCAATTGTCACCAAAGTCCAAGACAGATAATCAAAGAAGATCTTTCAATACTTGGATAAATCTTTCAAACTGTTTGTTAGTCTGTGGATGAAAAGCTGTACTGAAATATAATTTCGTACTCAAACTCTACTGAGTACTTCTCCAAAGCATGAAAGTAAATCTATCATCTCTTCAGAAACAATCACCTTCGGTATCCCATGCAATTGAATAATCTTACGAATATATACATGTGCCAATCTATCCATAGGATCAGACTGTCGGATAGGAATAAAATGAGCAGATTTTGTAAAACGATCCATTATAACCCAAATGGCATCATGCCTCTGTCTCGACTTGGGAAAACCCATAGCAAAATTCATCGTTAACTCTTCTCACTTGCACTCTGAAATAGGCAACGGCTGTAGAAAATCTCCTAGTCGCTAATGTTCTATTTTCACTAATTGACAAACTTCATATTATGAAAAAAAATCTATCACTTCTTTAATTTAGGCCATCAAAATCTACTTTTCATATATATTTTACTGTTTCAGAGATGAATAGTATAACCTGAATAATGAGCCATCATAGAATAATCATCATTGATTCAGATAATGTTTTAGTTAATAAGATGCAGAGTGACTTATTTAAGGTAATTGATATAATTGCAGTTTTATTAGATTATTTATTTATGAATAAATTAGGAGGACAATTATTCTTTTTATCAAACATTAAGAAAATTAAAAAAATAATTATGCAAATTAAGTAGGTATTGATTAATAGTTTAAATGTTAGATTAGACCAATTTATTAGGAAATTAAGTACTGATTAATAATTCTATATAATTATGTATTTCAATAATTCTTTTATGCAACTCAACAGTATTACATATAGACGATAATTCAACATTACTCATTTTAAATATTTCATTAATGATGAGAAATAAGTCAATTATTCTGGCCCTCCTTAGTTCAAGTTCTAAAAGAAATCTTACAGCAGAGATATTTTCATGGTGGAAAAAATTGAATTAAAAATTGTTTTATATAATTTAGAGAAAGATGGAAAAACAAAAAATATAAATACAATAGAAAATTGGAAGATCATAGGCATTGAAAATTTCTGCTAAAAGTTACATATATTTTTTATTTCTATTTATGCTTTTATTTTACATTTGTCGTTTTCCTCCATCGCACAAATTGTCATATTAATTTCTTAAAAGTTTTATATATAGCTAAATTTGTGTTCACTGTTCACATATTAAGTCTATGGCACTATGAAGACATTGCCTAGTAAAAATGTTATAAGAAAATCTCCTTGAAATTCATTGCTTTAACATCCTCACTGCTGCTCTCTCTCTCTCTCTCTCTCCCTCTCTCTCTCTCTCTCTCTCATACACACGTACTCGAACAAACACGATGGAGTAACTATCAGTCTAGCTAGCTAGCTGCTCTGGACGGATAATAGGAAGCCATTAGCTAGTATTATACGTATTATTGAAGTGAAATTAGAAGAAGCCCAAGGTGAGGTCCAATGGCGGCTCTATTACAGCATCGAATAAGTTCAGCTCTCCTACCATGTTATTTCTCAGAGGAGAGTTCCTGACCAACTTGTACTGATCCGCTTCCACAACGTCGTAATCATAGTTAGAAGTCAAGGGAAACAACTCAAGCGTCTTCTTCTTTCCTCTCTTCATCTCCTCCGCTTCGTTCCAAATACCTGCATGCTCACGCAGCACATTCGCGTTTGTAAACAGTTAATTAATTATATATATTCCCTGCATAAAATTATAAGTAGATAGAGTATGTCTCGAAGACACTTCACATCTTTTGTATGATATGATGATAGACCTGGCAGCTTAGTTATTGGGAACTCCCTGCGGTCCGAGTGATCTAAAACGAAAAGATCTGTATGCACTGGTGACGTCGGAGCTGGTGGAGGGCGGCGGCGCTTCTTGTTATGGTGGTGGTGTCGTTCACGGGCCTTGTGGTTTTGGAACCAATAGAAGACGTTCTTGTTCTCAATCTTGCCGAAGGAACTGAGGTGGGAGGAGATCTTCTGAATTTGCTCAGTGCTTGGTGTTCGCAGCCCCGCGCTAAAGAGATCCGTCAGCACCTTCACTTGCTCAGCCGTCGGATTCCACCTTCCGCACTTAGCTCCCACTCTGCTGCTGCACAGCCCGGCCTCCTCCATCTGATCCCTGGCACCACTCCCCTGCTTAAATATAATTATATATCTCTAGCTCAAAGTTTGCAAAACAGCCTAACTTGTTTCTCTTCCTTGTGAAGTTCTATTTCTGTTCTAGCTTCTCTTCTATTTCGTCTTCTCTTTTGGAAATCCGTACAAACTATGTTCTAGGAGGTGGCTAGCTTCTGAGCAGATGAGGTCTGATGAAGCTTTTTGTTCCTGACCATTTATGCATTTCTGCTCAACAGATTGCTAGGATATTTGATTGAGTATTGATGCGGTTTATATATATATATATATATATACTAGTGCTTTTTACTTTTTAGTGAGACTTGGTGGGGGGGTATTGCAATTCATGATAATAGCTAGTAGTAGTGTAAGTGGAGACAAGCGCGAAAGCTGCCACTGTTGAAAACGTTTGGTACTCCGAGGGCAGACATCCTTGTTTTCTTTATTCTGGTCTTGCATATAAGATTGTCGTGTTTAATCGAGCCCTTGTCTTATTATGCGTCTCATTGCAAACGCTATCTTTATTATAATCAATTCCAAGCGATATTACTTTTAATTACAAGTTTCAATTCCTGGCGTTTCCTGCTTAATTAATTGGCCTCATTTGAGCACCCGGGATTGGTCGTAGCGTTGACTATACATTTTGATTGTCCGGATGTCGTATGTCCCTAAAAAAATATTTTTTGACCGATTTTTTCTTATCAATGACAGATTAAGGTATTCTTGTAAAACTTATATTGATGTGTTGTAAACTTTAGGGGAATGAGCTTTTAGATTAATATTAAAATTAATGATGTAAATAATATATTGAATTGTATTAATTTTATTGTAAATTTAAGAATTTAGAAGTCAATCTTAATGTGTTTTACATCAGAATGTTCTGACATAATTTTTTTTTATTAAAATTACTATGAATTTCTTTATGTTGTGAAGGCCTTCTGTCAATAGCAATTTTCATAGCTATTTCAAATTTGTTAGATAAAAATTTAAAATTAATGTATTTTTATTTGATAATAAATAGCAACAATTAAAACTACTTCTAGCATTTAATAATTAAAGTCCTTATTTTTAAACTACAGTCATTCAAATAAATAAAACAGGAAGGAAACTTTAAATAATTGGGTTAGTTTAATATATTTATTCATAATGATCAAATCAAAATTCTAACTTATCATTGATAGCAACTAAAAATTTGACAATTAAAAATTGACTTTACATGAAAAATATATCTCCATCCATAAAAGATTAATCAGCATTCAAAATTTCCTTAAAATGTATGGGAGATGTTCTAGCTTATGGAAGTGACAAACTAAGGCAAGCATGAGGAGAACATTTGGTGATGATTGAATGGATGGCGAAGGAAGTGAGAGAGATCTTATAGCTAGGACATGCAAAACATGTGATTTTGGGATGTGAAGGGGGCTTTTGGGAGTTATCATTTAGAATAGAGAGCTTGCAATAGTTTAAATCGTTGCTATACTATGGCAAATAGCTATAGTTTTATTCACTGAGAGTTTCTTACAATGGTTTTAGTCGCTTCTAAGTATATAGATGCTTTTACAATTATAGAAGGTCTAACTCAGCTTCAACAAGCATTGATTAATCTATTTTAGACTTGTTGTGGGCTAGAATATACGCGACGATAGAGTTAGAAGTTTTCGTCTTAGCGTTGTATAGATATCCAGCACACAAACAAGGAATTTAGAAATACAAGATTTTTTACGTGGAAAACCTTAGAAAAGGGAAAAATCATGGGGCCACACCTAGTTGAAATGATTCCACTATTGTTTGAATAAATTAAAAATGACTGATCCGTCCTATTGAGGACAATCAGATTGCAACAATCAATTGTCGGGTTAAAATCTAGTGATGAGAGGAGATCGGATGGAAATCTGGTGACGTTTGGTGGTCGGGCGAAAATCCCACATCAGTTGTCAGCCGGGCAGAAGTCCAGCGTCAGTCAATGGCCAGGCGAAAGTCCGGTGTCATTCGGTGACTCGACGGAAGTCTGGCGTGACATTGATCTGAAGTCTGGTGTCACTCTGTGATCGGGTAGAAGTTCGACATCAGTTGCCTCCATTTTTGAACGTCGAAGTTATAGAAGATCGAAAATATGCATTATAACCTTTGAGGAAATTTTTATGCGATTTGAAACTCAAAAAAAATTTGATCTTGGGCATAGAGGTCCCGATTGACTTTAAAAGTATCAAAATTGAGTCCGAAACGTTGAAAAACTGTCCCGGGGACCCCAAAAACATCCAATTTGGATTGTCCGGGCCAAAAATCGGGCTCAGACACGCATGGGCGGTCAAACTAGCCGGCCGCAGGCTTCTGCCGCCAAAGCCGACCCTTACTGAAGTGCGAACAAAGAGGCAGGCCCCTTGGGCGCGGTTCTGTGTAGCCAATTATAACCGGCTACTTTAAACAATTTTTTTTTGTAAGGCCCGTCATTTTTTTCATTCTTGGCGAGCGGCAGCTATAGTGCTGCCCGCCTCTTTTTTTTTAAACAGAAAACTTTTATTATTATTATTTTAAGAATTTCAAAATTTTCATAAATGGGCCCAAAAAATTCTGAAAATTTCTAAAAAATTTTCAACATATATGGAGGCAAAATTTTCCCCATTTTTGAACCATTTTCGCCCCTTTTTCATCTTATAAATACCCCTTAGGGCAGGGGGAAATTACTCATCTCTTTCTCCTTTCTCCCTCTAACTTTTTTACAGTTGAGGCCTTCCACTATCTTGAAAGTGGCATTCCTTATCAAGTACAAGTGCCCCTCTCTTATGTAGAAGTTGTAGTTTTCAACATTCCCTTATCTTTCTTCCCTATTTTTCTTCTCACTTTAGAGCCCTTTCATTATTTTTGATAGGTGGCATCCCCCATCCAAATTCAGTGCCCCTCTTTAGTGTAAAAGCTTAAATAGGTAACCACGTCTCTACCAAAATTCCCCTAGCCAAAGGACATCATCCTGTTGCCTAACACGAAGGTCCGAAAGAAGGCTCAGAAGGTGGCTAAGGATGATGATGTCGCATCCACCATAACTAGCGACTCCTTAATTATTTTCAGGAAGAAGTTTTATTGCCCCAATGATCTTGTGATGAAGGTGCCTGAAAAGTCAGGTCATGCATGCTATCCTTCTCAAGGATTTTTGATTATCTATGAGTTCAATTTGCGAGCGGGGTTATAATTTCCACCTCTCCAGAGTTGATTGATATTCCAATGACATGTAGAGTAAGTTTGTTCCAATTTTCTTGTAGAGCCATGTCGATCATAATGGGATTAATCGTATTTTTTAGAGATCATTTTGCGGTGTTGTCTTTAGAGTACCTTTCTCGAATGGGTCGACTTGTGATATGCAGGATCGTATTACTTTCAGATCCATGTGACTGGATATTCACACTCGAGACCTGTCAAAGAGCTGGGCTAGTGGATTCTTCTTCATGCATAATGATTGGAATCTACTGAAAAAATGGAGAAAGCTGAAGAATTTATGCATTCCCCTTCATATTGGAGCAGAATATCTACTAAATATGCTCAACTTTCCTGATATAGACATCCTTCACCATGAGATATATTATTTGAGCAAATACGTAGATGAGGTGTATTTGTTCAAGGTGGGACTATCTACTCAAGCAAGAATATCTCACGCATATAAGTTAAAGAAGTCAGCCAAAGTTTTAGAGACAGGTATTCACACTTCAAAGGTTCCCTCTAAACGATTAGGGAATAATGGTAATCCACATGCATCGTCCAAGAAGAAGAGGGTAGAGGAGATTTTGACAGTTACTAGCAAAGGTCATAATTCTTCTCAATCTAACTTACATATTCCAAAAGATGTTTTGAAACATCAATGTGTTGGACGTCGATGAACTGATGAATTGGTGAGTTCCCATTTCTTATTTGTCTTTCTTTTATACTTTTATAAAGATGTGTTCCTTACAAACTCATTATTTCAGTTGCTGCAACATATGAATCTTTAAATTGAATTAACCAAGATCTTGAATGATTGGAATGATGAGTTTGTAAATGTCAAGTATCTTCAAGGAGAATACAAGAAGAAGTATAATGGCAAGATCAATGAGATAAAGACAGTGGAAGCAGCTAGTAGAGTGTAGAGCAGAAGTAGTTACTATGAAAACTTCAGATTCTTTGTTGAATCAACAAATGGATTGCATTCATATTGAGTTGGTAGATTCACAAGTGACGATCAATCATCATGTGAAAGATCAGCAAATCTTTGAGGAGAAGATAACAACCATTGAAAATGAGAAAAAAGACTTCAGAGTTTTTTGTCAGAGAAAGAAGCCAAGTCCAAAGCAAAACTGTCACCTTCCAGAGTCATAAAAGAAATTAAAAAGTTAGTTGCCTTCAAGATGATAGTTCAGGATCATATTGAAGAAGCTCGTGATCACATATATGATGAAGAGGTGAAGGCCTTGGAACTGGAGTGTATGGAGGAAGGCTTCATTCAAGGTTTTCTGAAAGGAGTCCGTCTAGTGAAGCACAAAATTGGAGTTGATGTTGAGGGGTTGACACCTAGCCAGATTTCTGATGACTCTTCTTCAGATTCAGATGGTGATGAGATTGAAAGTGAGTTGCAGAAGACCTTTGCCCTTGAGGATGATGATGTTGAGATTTTGTAGTATTTTTCTATTATTAGTTGCATCACTTTATATTTTTTAATGATTATTGTATATATTTGGTGTTGGTGTTGTCATATGATGTATTTGATATGTTTAGTGATATATCAAGAAGTTATTGATGTTTTCTCTTTTTTTTTATATATGTAAATGAAATTTAGTTAATTTCATTTTAATTTGGATGATGAAAAATATTTTAGTAAACTCATTTAGCCTAAGCGAATGTGAGAGACATTCTCCTAGGATGTTTGACCTATCTGAGGTTGTTAGTCAAAGTATTTGTTTGATGACATTAATATGTATAAAAAAGATCAGATCAAATCCTCCTGAGATTGATTATTTAGTGACTAATATACAAGACATTCTCTTATGATGTTTAACATATATAAGATTGTTAGTCAAAGTATTGCTTGATGATATTAATCAATATAGAAGAGATCAGATCAAATCCCCCTGTGATTGATCATCCAATGATTGAGATATAATATAGATTGTATATTTTTCGAATCATTGATAAAGAGATTAGATTCTCTTTTAGTTTTTTTATTATCATTTTTTATCCTTTTTAAAGGAGAAGATAATAATTAGAAAATAACAAATAACACATTACTGTATTATGTAAGACAATATAATAGTTCCCTAGTATGAATTAAAGATATAATAGTTACATCATACTCAATACATAAGAGATGCATACGAGGACTACACAACCACTTGGAAGAAAATACATAACACAAGATAAGAAGTATTATCAATACCTACTAATAATACTTACAAAGTTTTCCAATGTTCCAAGTTTGCGGGAGCATCTCTTTCGGCATCCTTTAGTTTGAAGGTGCCAGACTTGACCATAGCTGCCACCAAATAAGGACCCTCCCACAAGGGAGAATGTTTATTATGCTAGGGGCATTTTTCACTTTCCTCAATACTGCGTAGAACTAGGTCCCAATTGAGATACACCGAGGTTTCACCCTCCGATTGTAATGACAGGCAACTTTTTAGTGGTATGCAGCAATCCTGAATAGGACTACATCTCTTGCTTCTGGGAAGAGATCAAAGTTGTTTCTGAGCTTCTCTTCGTTGTTATTGAAGTTAAAAGTTTAAACTCTATAGCTTGGGACTTCAATATCAACCGGTATGAGTGCTTCCGTACCAAAGCAAAGGTTGTACGGGGTTTCCCCTGTAGAAGTTCTAGCAGTGGTTCGATAAGCTTAGAGGACATTTAAGAGTTCTTTAACGTATTGCCCCCAGCCTTCCATAGGCATGTCTTCAGTCATTTCAAAATTGTCCGATTTGTAATATCTGTTTGCCCGTTTACTTGAGGATGGGCTACAACTGTGTGCATTAATTGAATATAAAAATATTTATAGAAAGATGTAAAGATTTTTCACTAAATTGAGTACCATTATAGGTGATGACCATTGCAAGAATGCTAAAAATGATAGATTATCTTCTTCTATAAGAATTATTTGGCATTGATTTCAATAATCTTTGCTAGAGGTTCTGCCTTTATCAATGAATTTTTGTTGTCCAGTGGCTATAGGGAAGAGTCCCATTATATCAATCCTCTATTGGGTATGATGCAAGCTCTAGAGCAGGTATATGAGTGAGATTGGAATGCAATTGATAATTTTTGTACTTTTAAGTGAAGTCAAGTGCGCCCTATTTCATTGTAGGCCAATATAATCCTTGCCTCATGATCTTGTAGGCTAATGCTCTTCCTCTCAGATATTCTCTGCATACTCCTGAATGAATTTCTCGAAGTGCATAATCAGCATTTGAAGGTGGGAGACATTTGAGGTATGATCTAGTGAAGGCTCATTTGTATAATTCGCCACCAATAATAGTGAAATTTGTTGCTTGTCTCTGAAGCAGTGTTGCAGCTGTGGAATCTATACACCATCTTGTAAGGACATGATGGGATTGATCCAAGAAGCATCTCTTGGTTCATTGATCGATTGTATAACCCATGAATCTTAGATACTCGAGAAGTGGATCTCCTCGATATCTTTCTCTTGTAGACATCCCTAATTGTTGATATAACAAGTTTGGAAAGAGCATCTGATCGTGCATTCTGCTCCCAAAGGATATGGATGATTTGATGCTCTTTTATACGGGCTAAAAGCGAATTTACAATATTGCAATACTTTGCGGGTTATGCATGTCAAACTGCCCCTCCACCTGAGAGGCGACCAATTGCGAATTAGTGTGGACCACTAAGTTCTGTACTTCATAATTGATTGCTAGCCTTAATCCGGTAATAAGGGCCTCATACTCTGTAGTGTTATTCATCGCAGAGAACTTAAATCGAAGCTCGTACTCAAGGGTAACTTGCTGCAGAGAGATTAACAGAATTCATGCCCAGCGCCAGAACTTTTAGAAGGTCCATCAACATACAATGTCCAGCACGGGGGAGAAGGAGAAGCACTCAATGGTTTGTCAGATACGGGGATGGTGCATTCAACTACAAAATTTATAAGTACTTGAGATTTGATATCGGGCCTAGGCAAATAATGGATGTCAAACTCTCCTAACTCGACATACCACTTGATTAATCTGCCAAACACTTCTGGCTTTTATAGGATACTTCTTAACAGTAGATTTGTATAAATCCTAATTGCATAGGCTTGAAAATATGGGCGTAGTTTTCTGGCTGAGTAATTAATGCCAAAGCTATTTTTTCAGCTAATGGATAACGTCCCTCTATTTCAAATAAGATTTTACTCATATAATAGATGGAACGTTGTACAACATTATTCTCTCGTACCAAAATCAAGCTGATAGCATGGGCAGAAATAACAAGTACAAATACAACTTTTCTCTATGTATTAGTTTTGAAAGTAGTTGAGGAGATGCCAAATACTTTCGTAACTATTCGAAGGCTTCTTGGCATTCATCAGTCCATTGAAATCCTGAGCTACGAGTCCCTCTGAGTATCTTGAAAAAGGGCAAATATTTGTCCCCTGAGCAAGCCAGGAAATGATACAGTGTTGCAATCCTTCCATTTAGCCTTTGGACTTCCTTAATATTCCTCGAGGGCACCATATCTCTTATTGCCTTGATTTTCTCAGGATATACCTCAATCCCTCAGTGGATTACCATGAACTCTAAGAATTTTTTTGAAGCGACTCTAAAAGCACGCTTGGCAGGGTTGAGATGCATGTTGTAGCGTCATAGTAGGTGGAAGCACTGTTCCAAGTTGGATATATGTTGAGATTTTTCAAGATTTTTTACCAACATATCATCGACATATACTCTCATAGTGCACCCAATAAGGTCTTTAAAAATCTTATTCATAAGGCGCTGATATCTAGCTCCATTATTTTTGAACCTGAATGGCATGACTAGACAACAATATAATCCAGTGTCTGTCCGAAAAGCTATTGTTTTTTCATCTGTAGAATCCATCTATATTTGATTGTAACCGGAGTGGGCATCTATAAAGCTTAGCATTTGATGTCTGGAGGTGGTATCGACTAACTGGTCAATACGAGGAAGAAAAAAATTATCCTTTAGATAGGCTTTGTTGAGATCTGTATAGTCTACGCATATTCGTCAAGCTTCATTAGCCTTCCGCGCCATGACGATATTCGTCAGCCAGGTAGGATAGTGCACTTCCCGTATAAATCCAACCTCCAAGAGTTTATCAACTTCCTGCTCGATTGTTTGCTGGCGATCTAGTACAAAATTCTGTTTCTTCTAGATTACAGGCTTGCACGTCTGGTTTACTTTGAGGGGGTGCACGATCATTTCATGGTCGATTTCAGGCAAATTGGTTGGACTCTATACAAAAAACATCTTGTTTCTTACGTATTTTTTTCTTTTCTTAGTCTAAGAGAAGAGACCTAATATGCACAGTCCTTCAAAGGTGTTCTTCTAATAAGGATACATAAGTGAGGTCTTCTATAGGAGAATTCCTTTAAGAGATATTCTCATTCTAGAGATCGAAATCCTCGATGCTCAGGATAACTGATAGGCGCAGTTAAGCCTGCCTAAGATAGCAGAATTGTGTTATTTGTTGATCTCCGTGTACTATACTGACTCCCACCGGGGTAAGAAATTTTAGTTTAAGGTGAGGGATAGAGGTGATAATCCCAAAAATCATCTGGAGTGGCCTTCCAAAAATAGCATTAGAAGTCGATTCCAACTTTACTACAATGAACTGGATGGAGTGCGCAGTCTGTCGGGAAAATTCTCCATGTACAATTGGGAGATTGATTGTTCCTTTTACCCATACGAGTCGATTATCAAACCTATATAGTGGATCTCCGGCGGATTAAAGTTTTTCTTTGGAGAGACTCATATTGAGAAAAATAGAGTAGAATAAGACATCCACGGAGCTTCCATTGTCCATCAGAATTCTTTTGACATTGTAACATGGGTCACTTATCCCCGCATTAATTACAAGTGGATCTTGATGAGGAATTTTTACTCCCTCCAAATCAGAATCATCGAAAGTAATAGAATAATCGATACAAGACTTCTTTGGTGTCGATTTTTCATCTACAACAAATAAGACTTGATTAGGCAATAAAGGGCCACCTGCAATGATTTCAATCTCACCAACTATTTGACGATTAATCAATAGATGTCTTTTTTGTTATTGATTTTGCCCCCTAGTAAGACGAACCTCATCTCGAGCAGATGAATTTTGAATAAACAGTCGAATGTAGCCTTGTCTGATAAGTCTCTCAATTTCATCCTTAAGTTACTTACAGGCTTCAGTGGTGTGCCCATAATTACGGTGGAAATGACAGTATTGATCCTGATTTCCTGTATTTGGCTTCAAAGGATTTGGCCACTTAACATTTTCTTCATCTCGAATGGCCATCAGTACATTCGCTCGAGATGCATTGAGTGGTGTATACTCTTGTCGAGGTTCGCGTTGTGGCAATGGGGTCTAGGAGGCAGGTTATTTTTCCCTTGTTTCTTTTATTATGAGAACGAGTTATCCATCCATAGTGTATTTTTACACATTCCATTTAGTTGCTCAAATTGCTTTCTATAAGCATTGATGACTTCATCTGCAGAGATTTGTGCCTCCACACGATAGATTAGATCAGCATATGAATGAACTGTGGCTCGCATGAGTGCAAGTAAAATGGGCCAGGACGGAGGCCTCTAAGGTAAACTCTTTTCAACAATTCAGGATCCACTCCTGGAATTTGTCGAGCCGTGGTGGAAAATCGTTGAAAATACTCATTAAGCGATTCTTCTTCATTCTAGTGAATCCCAGAGATGTGAGAAGAATACTTTGTAATTCTTCAATTGACAACAAATTGTTCGACGAATACTTTGACCAATTTGATGAATGTGGGGATAGTTCTAGCTGGAAGTAAATAAAATCATGTTCGAGCTTATCCTTTGAGGGTGGCAAAAAAAACCTGACAGAGGAGCACGTTTGAGGCTCATTGGATATGCATGATGGTTCTATAGTGATCGATATGCTCATAGGGGTCGAATGTCTCGTCGTAAGAATCAATGCTCGGTAATTTGAGTCATACCAGAATGCGATGTCGAAGGATAGCTTCAGTCAGGGGTGATGACTCCTGAAAGTCTCACTGATGAAGAGATTATCTTTCAACTCTCATTGGGAATACTTCTCGAACTAATCACCGTAGTTCATGAAGCAAAGCGTTGTGTTGGAGATCAACAATATTAGGTCGAGCCAAATCTTCGACGAAAACTGGAGGAATGTGAGGTTGCTGACCCGTGCGTGAATAATGGGTAGAGCTTGCTTTATCAGCAAGTTTGTTGTCTTAAAGTGATGGGGGATGCATCCTTGACTGAGGAAGATGAATATCTGCATGAAGATGTTCAGGTCGAAGATGTTCAGGTCGAACACCTTCGGCCAGTGTTAGATCTCGAGGGAGAAGAACCTCCTCTTGTTGTGTTAGCGCCAGTTGCCGAGTCTCTCGCAGAAGTTGAAGGATCTCATTTTGAGATTCTTCTATCTTTCAGATACAATCTTCTAAGGAAGGTCCTGAAGTTTCTTTTCCAGCAATGTTTTGCCCGCCAGGATAAAAAGAAGCAGATGCTTGGAGTCCATGATTCATAGACTGATTCTGGATTGATGTGTGTTAGAGCGGGGGGCTCCCAAGATGCGATTGCTATGCCTGTTGGCCATTGAAGCAGTGCTTAGGATAGTGGGATTGGTTTCCCACAGAAGGCGACAAACTGATGTAGCCTAAAATATATGCAGCGATAGAGTTAGAAATTTTCGTCTCAGCATTGTACATATATCCAAAACACAAACAGCGAATTCAGAAACATAAGATTTTTTACGTGAAAAATCCTAGAAAAAGAAAAAATCATGGGGCCACGCCAAGTTGAAATGATTTCACTAGTGTTTGAATAGATTACAAATGACTAATCAATCCTATTGAGGATGATCAAATTATAACAATCAACCGTTGGGTTGAAATTTAATGACGAGCGGAGATCGAACGAAAATCTGGCGACGTTCAGTGGTCGGGTAGAAATCCGGTGTCAGTTGGCAGCAGGGAAGAAATCTAGAGTCTGTCGGTGGCCGGGAGGAAGTCCGGTGTTCGTCGGTGACCAGGCGGAAGTTCGATGTTAGTCGGTGGCCAGGCGGAAGTCCGGCATTAGTCAGTGGCCGAGTGGAAGTTCGGCGGTGGTCGAGGAGTCTGGTGGCAAGAGAACTCTAGTTTCTCTCTCTTTCTTCTCTTCTTTGCTTGGGTCCCCTTCCATGAGGAATGAGGGGTTTATTTATAGTTTTCTTAGAGTGGCATTGCCAGTAAATAGAGGGGAGATCAATGGTAAGTTGGGAGTGGTTTGAATGGACGGCCGATGTTGATTCCCTTGATCGTGAACCGTTTACTGGGCATTTGAATGTCTTAATGATATCAGAATTTGGTGCTCTTGGGCACTTTGGATTCATCTCGTTGAGCCACTCGATTTGACTATAAGCATGTCACGTTTGGAAATCATTTGGTCATCCAATTTATGGTTCGAACTTTCGAAATGCGCTTCGGGTTTTCGATTTGGACCCATTTGGGCTCGGATTGAGTCAAATTTGGTGTCGTTGAGTTCGTATTTCTGATATGTTTAGTTCGACTGTAAGTTTGCTGAAATCGGAGTTTGGATGGTCCCAGATTTAATTTCCAACTTGATTTTGCCTTAGATTCGTGTGACCGATCAAGATAATTTTTTGATGCTATATCAGGACTTTATTTCTTCATATCATGCATCCTCATAAATATGGTTATTTCGCTCTTTTGGGCTATCTATTAGTGGCTCGTTGTACATGAAAAAAATAAAGCCATGTATCAGTTGATTTTTAGTACAGTAAAATTTAAGATGCAGTGTGATTAGACGTTGACTAGAGGTAGCCATGCTCCGAAGCTTTAAAGGCATATTGTCAAGAAATGTTGTATTCATTAAAATGTGTAGAGATGTTTTGTTTATGCTGACGGCTAAAAAATTGATGAATTTTGTGTTGCAGAGTATGATTTTGAGTGGGGCATCTTCAGTTTCGTCATTTATATTAAAACATCATGGTTTGGGAAAAAAAATAGCTTCATAACTATAATTTGACTTCTGAAAATAATGAAGGTATTGGTTGGTTAAGGGGAAAGAAAAAGTATTGGAGAAGTTCAGGTGGATTAATCTTATATTTGTAGTCTATCTTTATATCTTGGTATCAAGTGATACAATTATAATATGAAGAGCAAAATAATAATCTCACATTACAATAATAATAATAATAAAAAAGAGTTTGAATTCCTAATACACCAATATTAGTTGTTGCCATTAATTTAAGCTTTAAGGTTGATAAATGCTTATCTACAAATATATTAAACTAAAACTTAATCCTCACTGTTCCCCTCTCTTGCCTGATGATAGTGGAACTTGTAGCTAGACTGCACTCATTAGACTAGGCTTGCAGCTTATTTTTAATGTTTTATGAAAGAGATCCTACTCATCAATCATGTTTAGTATGAAAATGCATCTATCTATAATTCACAAGTCCAAATGATACAGAATGGACCTAGGAAGTTGGCAACTTGTTTATTATTTAAATAATTGCTTACAGTTAAAGTAATGCGCATTTCTAAATACGTATATGTATAATGACATCTTTATGGGTATTGTTGGCATACATTGCATTTTTTATTTTTATATATCTTATAGTAATTAGTACTGGCCTCCTGGTAGCAGGACGACCTGCCCTAATTATTAGCTAGGCGTAACTTTTGGAATAAAAATGGCATCCTTGAAAGTTGAGTTATGTCATCCTTTTAGGGTGGCGATTTGCATATATCAGTGACCTCTTTTTTGAGTGCCTCCATCAAAAGGGTCCAGGCAGAAAGCAATTAGAGAAGAAACTTCCACTTTTAAAAGTTAAAACATTAAAACAGAGGACCCGTTCTGAAAAGGCAGAGCAATCAGGAAGCATGTCCAACCTTTTGTCATGGAAATTGGTATCCATTATTTTCCTTTTGCATTGAAACTATTGGACTAGGAAAAGCAGAGTGTGAAGTCATGCCTACAAATCCCACCCCATCAAGTGCAAACCAGGCCCACTAATCGATTAACACGTCCAGTACTCTTTGAGTTCAGAGATTTACTTCTTTATTAGTACAAATTATAACCTTTCAAATATATAATTATCATCTAGATGTATGCATTGCTCCTTCCAACTACTTTACCAATTTTAATCTTTTCCTATGGTTTCCGAGGCTTGCATGCACTGAAAATCCGTTTTTCCGTGCGCTTCAGCTTCATGCAATTCCCAATGTAGTCTCTCGCCCACATACCCAAGCGGCCTCTCTCTCTCTCTCTGCCTCTCTCTCTCCCTCCCTTTAGCCTTTCCATCTCCACTCACGGCCATCTCCCTCTAGGCTGTCTAGGATTAGCTTCATTTTGCCGATCTCATCAGTTTAATATATAACTCATCAAATTATGTTATCATAAAAAAATATCCAATCTTTCAAGAAAAAAAAACACGTATCTTCACCCAGCCTAGTATCTCGGGCCAGTTCCATCGAGATACACAGGAACTTTGAAATATTTCAAACAAAGTGATTTTATAAATCAACAAATCATTAAAAAAAAATTTCTTTTTTGTTCAATTTCTCCTCCCTATGATTTGTTTGATTTCTTTTTTCTGATATAATTTAAATATTTTTTAATTGATTATTATTGTGATATTATGAAATTTTATTTTATTTGATTTGAAATGTTTAAAGTCTTTTATGATAAGATTGATTCAGCTTTATTTTATTTATTTTTTTGATATTCAGGCCAATTAAGTCAAATTCATGCATACATAAATTGCTCAAACTCAAAATCTCTTAGTTGGTAGTCAAAACTTCCAACCAACAGATTAAAATAAGTTACATGATTGAATTGAAATTTGATAGAATATTTTTTGGTCCCCTTTTTTATTTTTTTACTTTGTATGTGATTTTGTAGTAATAAATGAGATGCTCCCGCTCTGATGCGTACCTAGGCTATTTTTTTAAAAGATTCTAGATATCTTTAGTGTCATTTGCGGATATTTGATCTTCATTTCTTATTTATAAAGATAAAATAGGGTTTCCTGGTATTCGTATATAATGGTAATGTGAAATATGATGGATCATGTACATGAAATATTAAGTTGTGATGTTTCGAAGAATTTTTGGCTTTGAAAAAAAAGTAAATATAAGGTATATTAATTGAGCAGGGGTTTGTAAAAACACTTACGACATGTACATTCAATATGTGAGAGACTAAAATTAGGAATTGCTTTGGTAAAAGATATTTTTCGTTGATACATTTGAATATATTGTTATTTTTAAAATCAGCTGAAATGTGCATTTGAATCTATTACCATTTCTTAAATTAATTAAATTATGTATACATATATATTATCATCTAATTACATCATTTAAATAATTAATTGTGGGCTCCGAAAATTCGTGCCTCAATCTCTTTGCGGCCCCTTTTTTTTTTCGGGTCGTCTAGGAGTGTTTTAAAGTTTAAGTTTCGAGACAAATTTTTCAGAATGTAGATTGAGTTTTGCATAATACATTATTCATATATTTCACCCTCATTTTATAAGGACTTTATGATATGAGTTCAGATTTCCTATAAGTGCAAGCCCCTATAATTAATAAGCCCTCCTGATAGCGAGAGAATTTTCAATTAATGCTAGTCGTCAGATAAATATGAGAATTTTCAATTAATGCTAGTCGTAGACAAATATTGATTTTTTTTTTTTTTTGTGGAGGTCAACATTAATGCTTAGTTTTAATAATTGCTATATCATCATGATTAAAATATGATTTAATCCTAATTGAATCTTACAACCTTCATGACTATCTTTTTGAAAACAAACTTACATTAAGGGCTCCAAACCTCTTTCTTCCAGCCTTCACCTCCATGGCATGTCCTGTGCACGAGTAATAGCATTGCTGCTTGCTTTCATGCCCCCTCTCCCTATCTCATTCAAGATTATTTTGAAAAGCTCTCATTGTGAGCGCGACATTTGACCAATGGATCACGATGAGTTCACTCTAATTTCTTGTAGTTCGTTGAAGAAAATCTAAGATTTAAACTTCTCAAAGCTCTTTTGACTTACGTAGGAAAGAAACTCATGAGCCGTTTGTGGCGTTGACTTGCTCTCTGAAAGAGAAATATTTAACCTAAAAATAGTAGAGTTTTATCACTATTTTACGACAACCTAAAACATGGTTTGAAAATTTCAAACAATTATTGTAACTCACATAAGTGCCTGATTCACAAAATGTGAGTGGCTTTGCAGTTCTCCCAAGAGGATGAACAAATTAGCAGCAGGCATGTGCGCAATCTGTTATTTTCTATGATAATAAAAGATAACATCATGAAAGGTTCAATCATCTAAGTATTTATTTCTCAACTCCATTCAATTATATTGTCAACTACCTCAAGATACTTCCTTTTGTTTGCCGATCAAAGACTTCATTATAAATAGACGCCACCATATTAGTTGAGTTAACATTATTTATTGTCGGTCCGCTGCTCAATCCAACCATGATCCAGGAGGGTCGATCAAGTCACCTGAGAGTGGGATCATTCTTATACTTGCATATCATGAGATGGCATGATTTGATGCACCCATTATTAATAAGAATGAGGAATATTTTAAGATAATTCTAGATAAGGATTCGACTACTCCCTTAGGAGATATAAATAGGCTACTATTCTCATCACTTTTTCACATTTTGAAGTTTGAGACATCCAAGATTCATACCATAGCTTTGACCATTATTTGGAACCTCCAACTGGACATCACTAGTATTTCACCTATTCAAGCTTCTCCCCCTCCTAGGTCTTCAGATATTCCCTCTTGAAAGAAGAATAACCAAGCCAACTACCTCCCAATGATAGACGTGTAACATGACACATGACATACATATAGCATGCATTTGATAAAAGAATAATTATTCATAACTGATAGCTTAACTGTAATATTATAGAAGGTTTATATAGAACTTTATTGCTGTAATGATTATTAATTTACTTCTTTTTATTGATATTTTATAGATCCTTAGACCAACATTTGTTTACTAAGTATACTGGTTCATACTGATTCACATTGTTCATTGATTGATGTAGATTCATATAAACTTCTACAAATTGTATTAATTGAGATAAAGCATGCATATTGATTATTGTGCATGAATTTTGAGAAATGAGTATAAAATTATAAATTAATGTATATGATTTATAGCTGCTTTTACTAGACTTATTATATTAGTGAATTATGAGAGACTTTGGTAGACTAAATAGACGATAAAAAGATGTAATTCTTCTAAATTAAATCTAAGGGCTTCATAAGAGTCCTCCAAGAAATACACATAGTAGTGACTCTGGATCTACTATTGAAATATTACATATTTCAAAAGAGAATATTTGAAAACATTTCTTAAGATTTCCCCCTCATTTTTTGGAATCCCAAACAAGTGAGAGGAATCATTAATGATCTTTTTATGGGCAATAAACTGTTCAACAACAAAATTTAACTCGACTAACAAAAGTATAAATAGTTCTATAAAGAGTAGAACAAGGTGTGAGCTTGTCTTTTAAGTGTTGCAAGATGACTTGTTAGAGGATTGCATTAGAAGCTTGACAAACATGCATGATCAACTGAATGCCATTAAAATATGGTGTTAGTGAATTGTGTCAATCATAAGTAAAGACACTTGAAAGATGTGGCAAGAGGCAAATTAGTTTTTTCTCTCAAAGGGAATTCCTCCTAAATAAGACATCACAGCTCATTTCTTATAACATCATAAGGGGAATCAATAAAGTAATTCTTGAATTTATTCTACCATGGTTGATAGATGATTATGAATTGGCTGAGCAGCACAAGAAGGATGGGTTAAACTGGTAGTATCCAAGAGATCTTGATGAGGCTATGATGGAGGGGAAGTTGCAATATGAGGTGGTACTATATAGGTAGCATTAAATTGTTGTTGATTTGGTGATGAAAGAACTCTATCATGTTGGATAGTGTTTTTAGTTGTCCAGTCTCTTCTAAGAGTTGAAGATTTCAACTTGAAATTCTTCCATCATATGTAAACAATCATCCTAAGTATGATATGGGTGTTCTTCACTATCTAGACTTTGATGTCTTTAATTGATAGATTGATTGATAGCCATTAAAAATTTAATTATAATATGTTGGGAATGATTCCCATAAATGATGACAAACTATTACATGCTAAATAATTTATGGCATTAGAGAGTGTTATTTAATATCTTAGCTGTATACAACAATCCAACATGCAAAGATAGAAGATATAAAAGACATAATAAATTTTTTCTTGAATAAATCTAAAATGGGGAAAAGTAATGAGTCCTGACTTAGTTAGCATAGTTTGATATATAATAAAAATATAAAACTTAGCTCTTTTGCACAATTAAAGAATATGAGATTACACAATCGAGATTTTGTATGATTTCCATTATAAAGATTACAAAAGAAGCGATGGAGGGTCGAGATGATTATAAAATATCAGTCAATCAATGATAATATTAATAGAGATATATTTTCTACAGTAGGACAACAGAAGTGAAATGATGGGGTTGGATGTTAGTAGTCAGGTGACTATGGTCATAGTTGCTAATGGTGGTCATCAGTTCGATCTTTGCAAAAGATCTCTTAAGATTTTTAGCTCTCAAATCTCCATGTAGAAAATGGAGCAATATTTATAGCTTTTTTTTATATTGATATTTTGATAAATTTGGTTGGAATTAAAAGCAGTATATTGAATGACCCATATTGATCCCCATAATTACATATTATATATCCAACATTTGAGTATCTTAATAACCTTAGAATTAAATGATCTTTAGCTAATCATATTTGTCTTGTCAAAAGCTTAATTCGTCTGTCACAACCCAACCCGGTACAAGCCATACACTATAATGGGTCATATTAGGTTAAGCGCATGATCGATCATTTACCTAGAATCTTTAGTGGAGAAATTTCTTTGATCATTTTAATTCACATATAGAGCCACTAAAATTCATTAATACATAAAATAAATTATCATCTAGAATATATAAACATTTAGATCTATTCATCTCAAAAAATATATATAATAATCATGATTCATCATTAGTTCATTAAAATACCTTTTTTACATTTTACAAAAAATCTATCACAAAAAATGAATACTTCTATAGCTACAATTCTCTCTCTATCTATTTTGTTAGTCTTTTACCCTTCCTTGAAACATGTTAAACAAATAGACTGAGCACATAGCTCAACAAGTCACATGAAGCCTATAATTGTGTTCAATGAAATGAAGCTAGATCAATATGCATATTGTTATCAATTGAATCATAAAAGCTAATCATATATTGAAATCAATATTATTCTATTTTTGTCACTATAGCTATATCAGATGTGTATATGGAGAATCAAATAATCATATTGAAATCACATATTTATGTTTATTCTAATGATCACACCTATAATCATGTATATCAATATGTCATTACATGTATCCTTCTCGACACTATTATGTATAGGTGAAGTAATATCCCTTTATAACCTCCAATGCTTTCTCTATCAAGAGTATTGAATCTTCCTACACAGAAAAAGCTATGAGTGCCAACCAAGAATGTTACTCTCTGAGGTAGATCTCCAATCTTGCTTTTGAATGGGAGTTGATTATCTCCGTTTGAAGGGATTATGATCCAAAATGAAAGTTTTTTATCTATTTTAAATATCTAATTTTCTCCCCAATTGTGAGATTATTGCTATCAAAATTGATACAACTCATATAAGAGACGATGGTTAATTTAGTAATGAAAATGCGAAGATAACACTAAAAAAGTACTCTAATTTATTTTAGGTACTCTCAAAGTTGAATTTGAATTTTAGATTGATATTCAATATTGGTAATCATCAGCATTAGCGTTGATGGTGAAGCCATTAAAATTATTTGAGATATATTGTATCATTATATCAGTCAATGCATTGGCACATATATCTCATATGTATCATTATACATGCTAATGAATCATCATATGCTTCAAATGCATATGTCGTATTCATGTATATGAATGTTACGCATTCTATCATATTTAGATATATCAGTATGTCATGTTCATGTGTATCAATAATATGCTTCATATCATATTAGGGACATCATTATCATATATCTATCAATGATATATATCATATTATATCAAAAACATCAATGCATATGATAGATCAATAATCATGTAATAGTATCCTATATATAACTGTTAAATGTGGAATAAAGTTATTCGAATAATCATGTATTATTATAACATCACATCATTATTATGTATATTTGTACTATGCATCATATAAAATTATCATGTATATGCAATAAATATATGCAAAATAGAATAAATACAAAGATAATTCATCATCATGAGGGTATTTTTTCATCATCATACCAATTCATATCATATTAGAGGTAGCATCATATTTATCCATCATTAATTCATATGTATTAATAGCAAGTTAGGATTTTGATTAATCATGTCATATCAATCATGTGGTTATATGGTATCACCCATCATACAGTATCAGTCATGTCATATCATATTAGTCTCAATTATAATCAGGTGGTTTTATATAGGAGTTGTTATTTCAATCAGTCATATCATTGTCTCATTATGCCTCCCATCATATTATATATCATATTTATTTTAAGAAAAATCCGTTGGCTCCTATGTAGAGTATCATATCATGTCTTTGTTAGCCTGAATTAATCTCATTCTATAGATTATTGTTGCTATCATAGCTAGTATAACAACTATTGTTGTTGGACTACTTTGTTTTGTATGATTGGAGAGAGTCTATTTGACTAGTATTGAATTAAATTATATTCGGTATTTAAATACTTTTTTTATTTAATTGTCACAAAAAAAATAAAATTTTATATGTTATGTTCATCACAAGGAGATAAATGCATATACAATAATATATATAAACTAGGGGTGCAATCGAGTCAAGCCGGCTCGTGAGCTGGCTCAGGCTCTACGAGTCAAGCTTATCGAGCTCCTGAGTCGAGCTTGAACACGATTTCGAGTTCATTGCGCTTATCGAGCTCGAGTTCGATCCCACGAAAGCTAGGCTTGATTACTCACAAGCCGGCTCGGAGGCCGGATCGCAGCATGGAATCAGAGCGCGGGATCACGAAATTGAGCACATGAATGCGAAATCGGAGCTCAAGATTTCACAGTGTGGGAGCGGGAGTGGACGCGAGCAACGGAGCGAGTTGCGATCTAGCACGAGAGTGATTTCACAGCACTATGGTGATGCTGACACAGCCAGCAAGATTGTAGAGCGGGACACGATCTAGAGCGAAGCGAGATCGTAGCGCTGGAGCGGGACGAGATCCAGCTGCTGCTCGACGATCTCATCTTCACCTGGCGAGTCGAGCTTGGTATTCTGCTCGTGAGTTGAGCTCAAACACCCCCTAACTCGAGATCGACTCGAGTCGTTTGCACCTCTAATATAAACTAATCGGTTGTATACGGTCCACTCAGAAATTATTCATTTAAGAAAAATTATAAAAATAAGCTTCGGTGAATTGTAAATAGTTGATTGAGTTGGAGATTTTAAATTAAATTAAAATAATTAATGATGTATTAAAAAATAATTTGAAGTATTAATTGCTGACATGTGTGTTCTTGGATGTCACATGGAAGATTATAACTTTAGCGCCCCTAAAAATTTTTTTTTTTGGGTAAATTCAGATTATGCAAACACCAATCGCTTAGCTTCTTATTGAGATTGAGATGATAGATTTTACATCTATAATTATAAAATGTGCAATACCACGGAAGATATCTACGAAATTATTCGATTACTTGGCTGCCACGATTCCATTTCATTTGTAATACAAAAACATCTACGAACAAAGTCCTCTGCCGTGGGAAAATTATTAGGTCCGGTCACCTGATCTAAAAATAGGTCCGGATGTCCACTAAAAAATTGCCACGTGGACTATGCTTTTGACTGCTTTTTGACCTGCGCTTTACCTGTGCTTTACCTGCACTTTTCCTGCGCTTTACCTGCACTTTACCTGCACTTTTGACTGCGCTTTGACTGTGCTTTTGACCTGCACTTCACCTGCACTTTACCTGTGCTTTACCTGCACTTTACCTGTGCTTTACCTGCACTTTAACTTTAAGTGCCACGTGTCAATATCCGGACCTATTTTTAGGTCAGGTGACCGGACCTAATAATTTCCCTCTGCCGTGGCAATGGCATTGGGCTGCTTCCGGCCTTGCACATAACCAGTAGCCTAGGCAGATAGGCCCAACGTCTCACAGCCCACAATGTATATCGGTTGTTCCTTCCTCGCTAGGTCGTGAATCGACCGGCCATGGCAGACAGCAGCGACGGCGGAGTCCCACCAGCACCAATTGTGCATCCAACGGGAAACCACCGGATCAAGCTTAACGTTGGTGGCAAGCTATTCGAGACCACGTCATCTACTCTCCAGGTCGGTGGATATGATTCCCTCCTCGCAGCCCTCTCATCCCGCCACGCCACCGAGAACGACGAGCGGGAGCCTATCTTCATCGATCGCGACCCAGAGATCTTCTCTACTCTCCTCTCCCTCCTCCGCTCAGGTCGCCTCCCATCTGCCGCTCGACGCCGCTTCTCCAAGCAGGACCTTGCCGAGGAAGCTCTCTATTACGGCATCGAGGGGCGCCTTCGATCGGCTCTCTCCCCGCCTCCTCTTATCGGAATCAACGCCACCCTCGCTTCCACCATTGTTCCCGCTGCCGAAGCCCATCCCACCGCTCTTTATGCTGGCTCCGATGACGGATCCATCTGGATAGCTCATGGTGGCCAAATCTCTGCCTACGACTCGAATCTCACCCATTCGGGAACCGTCCGCACACATCTCGAGGATATCGCATCCCTACGATGCATCTGGCCGGAAATCGCTGCGATCGGCTCTCTGCAGACCCCAGGATTGCACTTGTACGACGTCTCCAGCGGTCGTCAGGTCGCGTCGGTCAACTGGTCCGATCCATCGGATCCCCGCGTTTATAAGGCTAGGGTCACTGCAATTGGAGCCACCGAACCGGGGTACAACGGAAGGGACCATATCTTCGCGGCATTCGAATGCCCTCACCGCGAGAATTGTATCCTTTCGGTGGATCGATCCACTTTGCAAATCGTGTCGGAAATAGGACGGTTGTCGGGAAGCGGGTCAAAGACGTCGTCTCCGGGAAAGCTTGTGGATCTGACGGAAGTCGGAGGCGGGGTGGTGTTTGCTTCGGCCGTGAGTTCGGGGGCGTTTGGGTACTCGGGCTACATGAGGCTTTGGGATCCTAGGACGGGAAAGGCAGTGTGGGAGACTAGCGAACCAGGGAGTGGGGCGCGGAGCGGCAGGTTTGGCGACGCATTTGCCGACGTAGATGTTGACAGGAAGGAGACGGCAATCTACAAGGTGTGTTGGAAGTCAGGCGATCTAGCTGTTGCGGACATGAGGAAGCTAAGCGAGGATCCATGGTTGTACCTGGAAGAGCGCAGCGCTGCACTGAGAAGCGCTGGTGGAGGAGCAAACAGCATCGTCAGTTGTTACAATGGGCAGGTGTTTGTGAGTAGAGAGAGTGGTCTTGAAGTTTGGTCACGTGCAGAGGAAGAGTCGGAAGAGGGGAAAGGTGATGCTCAGAGGAAGAAGATTTGGAGGAGGAATTTTGTGGACAGGGAAGATGATGCGAAAAGGGGTCTGATTCGAGGGATGGAGGCCGGTGGAGATCGGCTGTTTGTGTGCAGGTCTGGAGTGGAAGGGGTTGAGGTCTGGGAGAGCTCCAATTTTTCTGGTGCCATCTGTCTGTTATGACTTGGGAATTGTATTCTGAGTGAAACTATAAATGATCACGCATTGTATCTTGTATGAGTGGTCCAAGTAAAGATGCAACTGCCTGCTTGGTGGAGTTTCCCCTCTTATAGGCTAAATACTTTAATTTTTAGATTTTAATTGGTCTCAAATTTGTTTAATACTCTCTTATAGGCTTCAGCTGATGGCAATGGTGGTCTCTCTGCATCAATGCTTAGCAGAAAATAGAAATGGAATTTGGGCAAAGCTTGAGATTATGCTTGTTTTTATATGTGGTGGTTTATTATGAAGGTATGTTTATGCATTTTTGGATTATGCTTGTTTTTCATGTGTGGTGATTTTCTATTATGGACATTCAATTTCTGATTGTTATGATTATCTATCCTAGTCATTTAATATGTTTAGAAGGCCAAAATTTAATTGAAATCATTTCACATAATTTTTACAAAATTTTGTGAAATTAATCCTCATCATTTAATATCCATATTTAGGATAGATAATTGCACATTACCATGATAATCAGATATCTGAGGAGTGAGGACCCAAATCCATACCTTTGATATTATGAGTGTATATGATTTGGCTCTTGATCAGTTTCTGCCTGACTGCTGCTCTGATTTCCTAAGTATGGAAGCCGTTTCAATTAACTGAAATATCACACCTTATGGGGATTCATACCTGGCTTCATGTCTACCATTTCTTCTTAAATGATTTGCGATTATAATGAAGCTAATCACCATTATGCATATAATAAGAAGATTGCATGTACGTATTTTCTATTTATTGTTTTCTAGAGAAATATGTACAAAAAGGATATACAAAATTCAAGTAATATAATTTAAATATTATATCCATCATTTATGGCTAGGACTATTGGGGTATCTAATCTTATTTGCTCTCCTAGCTTTCGTCTCTTAGTGTCAGTGTCGGCCCAGCAGAGTGCTTTCGTCAGCGGATACCTAGGCACCTAGAGATAAGGAAGGGTGTAACAAGTGATGGGGAGTACCATGATAAACTGTGCTAGAGTGCCAAACTTGCCAAAAGTGTGGTAAGAAGCAATTGCCTCCAAAATTCAAAATGCATATACTCATTCTTAGAGGGAAAAATTAGATCCTACAGATCAGGTTGCCCGATTTCAATTAATGATCTTACTACTCATTGTTAGCAATGTGGTGAAGTTATCACACATGCTGTGTAGATCTCACACATGCTTCCCATGAGCATCACAACTGCGCCAATTTCAAATGGCAGATTATTTCTCAATTTTTTCAGCCCAATCAAACATGAGGCTAGGGAAAACAAGTTGTTGAGGCATTCTTGACTCATCTCCAGAATGTGGTGTCAGAAATTTAAAACTTGAAACCTATTGCTCCTTAGATGGTATGTACTCAAGGCCTCCAAGTTCTTTTTTTCTATGCCCTTGGAATGAGGCTGTCATAATAATTGAAAAATTGTTGAAACTTGCTAGTAGTTAAATTAAAGTTGAAGAATATAATCAAATTGTATCTATGCGTGCAACCTTTGACCCATGGTCTTTCGAGGAATGACATAGGCATCCTTGTAACTTATGCACAAATCACATCACCATCCAAATAAGTCTTTTTTAGGTGTGTGGAATTTCTTTTTGTTTGAAAATATGGGAAGTGGAATTAAAATTATCGGGAAAGTTGACTTGGGATGTATCAATGAATTGTTATAGAGGATTAGTTCTAAATCAGTCTTCTCTATGAACTCATAATATCAATGATGAGCTAGACAGACATTTATATTTCATAAATATGCCCATTATTTGATTTAGAATTCCTGGGGGTCAAAGTCTTTCAAAAGAACATTATTCTTAAGATTAATTATATCTTTGATGATGCCCAAACAAACTCTCAATTAAGGAATATTGCTTGTATTTTATTTGTGATTAATGATTAATCTTTTCTAATAAGAAAATAGGACTCAAAATGAGAAAATGAGTTGAAGTTTATGAGCACTAAAGGATAGTCAGATAGGCAATCCTTGATCTTGGTGCAATGGAGAAATCCTAAGGCATGTAGTGTAGTGGATGGGTTTATGGTGGAGAAATCCTTAGGCATGTAGTGTAGTGGATGGGTTTATGGTGTTGTGAAGAATATGGACAAGCTTCTAAGGCGAGGGAGATATAGTCATAAGATTGTAATCAAAGCAACCTAACTCATGATTATGAAAAATCCTTCTTTATATCTGTGGCTTTTTATTTTAATTTTATAAATAAAATCCCTACTTATGGGTAGTCAAGGGAATGAAAGTTAATGAAGTGAAATTCAATGATGGTGGAGCTTATATTTAGAAAGATCTGACAAGTTTGGATCATCAAAAACATTTAGAATTATAGCTCAGGATAGCTGTAAGGGAATTAAAGCTTTCCAAACCTATAAGGCTGCAAAAAAGTAGGACATTGATGGATGATCTAAGGAAGGGGGAACTATCCTAATGAAGAAGTCTATCCTGAAGAAGTAGGTCTCTATCCTAAAATAGAGAAACTAATTTAAGGAAGGAGATGTATAATCCTAAGAAGGAGGATGGCTATCCTAAGAGTAGGAGAACTATCCTAAGAAAGAGATTTATCCTAGGTAGGAAGGAAAAATCTTATAAGGAACTAAACCCAAAGAAAGGGCAGACTAACTTAAGGGATAAATGACCCTAGGAGGAACTCCTAGGGGATAATGACCTTAGGACATTGATAGATGACCCTAGGGGATGATGACCTAAGGAAGGGGGAACTATCTCTATGTAAAAAGTCTATCTTAAAGAAGTAGATTTCTATCCTGGGAAAGAGAAACTAATCATAAAGATTGAGATGTCTAATATTAAGAAAGAGGATGGCTATACTAAGAGTAGGAGAACTATCTTAAGAAAGGGATTTATCCTACAAAGGAAGGAAAAATATTTTAAGAATGGGCTAATTAAACCCAAAGAAAGGGCAGACTAACCTAAGGGATAAGAGTATGGCCCAGGTCAAGATTTCATGGTTGTCCATCATCCCAGGTCATCGTAGCTTCTAGTCGACCTAGTTAGAATAGATAATTAGACTTCTCTAATTATGAGCATTCTTATCAGCAATCATGAGTTGGATTGTCAAAAGGGACCTCATAAACTTGGAGATGTAAAAGGGATTTGATCGTAAGTTGACAAATGGGATCTATACTTCACAACCATAGGAAATGAGTGGTTTAAGGAAAGGCTCTAAACCCTAAGAATTGAGAATTTTTTAAATTGGGATCTATACTTCACAACATGATTGCACCAATGACCATAAGGCCCAAAATGCTAGACTTACATCTTTCCTAGTTAGGAATGCCACTAATCCATCTTGTCGCATATGTAAGCGAGAGATCAGTCAAGCTCAAATGGATGAGAGGGAGACACACCCTAGAGCTAGCTAAATGGGGAAGAGGCATGTGTGTGAAGTGCTTGTGTTTGAGTTATCTATCATAAAATGAATCATGGAGTACATATAGACTCACAAGGTAATGATATGATATGTACATCAGTAAGATTGAAAGTTGTCAAGTTGTATATCCACTATTTAAAATTACATAGTACAAAATGCCATGAGGCGTATAGCTCATTAATTCAAATGACGTGTATGCCTCACACATGGTGAGGTGTTCCATGTTCCATTGCACATGAGGCACACACTTCTTTGTATTAGTTTTTTTTAAATTAAAAATATTAAATATAGCCTAATATTAAACCTATCTTTATCCTCACGCATGCAAGTCCACGAGAATCGAGCGACTGAAGCTTTCCTCCACTCCATCCATGCCATCGCCACCCTTCTCAACGTTGTTGCCACTGCCTCCACTGTTGCACCCTCCTCCTCCTCTTCAAGTTCTTTTTTTTAGAATTTCTTTTAGCTAACGATAATTTCTAAACTTTAGTTATTTCTCCTTAAGTTAATATAATTTTGCTTTAATGGTTTAATTAGAATTTTTTCCCAACTAGTGGGATAAAGGCTTGTTATTGGTGTTGTTTAATTAGGGTTTTTATTTCTTTGAATATTTGCATGTTTTTAAATTTGTTTGAATCAAAATTTTCATTCTAGGTTTTGTAAGAAATGAATTAGAGGCAAAGAGAAATTCACAACTACTCATAAAATGGATCTGATGTGGAGACATAATGTGCAAGTCGATGTTTGATGAAACTCTAAAATATATTTTTATTTGAAGTTCAATTATTGTGAGAAGATAGTTAAAGGTGATGTTAAAAGGATGGAGTACCTCTCTAGCTCGCATAAAAATGTTGCATTGTTTACCAATGCCAAAAGTAGTGAAAGTAAGTGATCCATTCATATGCAAGTTGATGATCTCAAAGCATCTAGAATAAGGACAACTTGGTCATAGAGTTGAAGTCAGCTCTAAACCCTAAGAATTGAGAATTTTCTAAATTAGGATCTATACTTCACAACATGATTGCACCAATGACCATAAGGCCCAAAATGCTAGACTTACATCTTTCCTAGTTAGGAATGCCACTAATCCACCTTGTCGCATATGTAAGCGAGAGATCAGTCAAGCTCAAATGGATGAGAGGGAGACACACCCTAGAGCTAGCTAAATGGGGAAGAGGCATGTGTGTGAAGTGTTTGTGTTTGAGTTATCTATCATAAAATGAATCATGAAGTACATATAGACTCACAAGGTAATGATATGATATGTACATCAGTAAGATTGAAAGTTGTCAAGTTGTATATCCACTATTTAAAATTACATAATACAAAATGCCATGAGGCGTATACCTCATTAATTCAAATGACGTGTATGCCTCACACATGGTGAGGTGTTCCATGTTCCATTGTACATGAGGCACACACTTCTTTGTATTAGTTTTTTTTAAATTAAAAATATTAAATATAGCCTAATATTAAACCTATCTTTATCCTCACGCATGCAAGTCCACGAGAATCGAGCGACTGAGGCTTTCCTCCACTCCATCCACGCCATCGCCACCCTTCTCCAACATCAACGTTGTTGCCACTGCCTCCACTGTTGCACCCTCCTCCTCCTCCTCTTCAAGTTCTTTTTTTTAGAATTTCTTTTAGCTAACGATAATTTCTAAACTCTAGTTATTTCTCCTTAAGTTAATATAATTTTGCTTTAATGGTTTAACTAGGATTTTTTCCCACGTAGTGGGATAAAGGCTTGTTATTGTTGTTGTTTAATTAGGGTTTTTATTTCTTTGAATATTTGCATGTTTTTAAATTTGTTTGAATCAAAATTTTCATTCTAGGTTTTGTAAGAAATGAATTAGAGGCAAAGAGAAATTCACAACTACTCATAAAATGGATCCGATGTGGAGACATAATGTGCAAGTCGATGTTTGATGAAATGATAAAATATATTTTTATTTGAAGTTCAATTATTGTGAGAAGATAGTTAAAGGTGATGTTAAAAGGATGGAGTACCTCTCTAGCTCGCATAAAAATGTTGCATTGTTTACCAATGCCAAAAGTAGTGAAAGAAGTGATCCATTCATATGCAAGTTGATGATCTCAAAGCATCTTGCATGAGGGCAACTTGTTCATAGAGTTGAAGTCAGCTCTAAACCCTAAGAATTGAGAATTTTTTAAATTGGGATCTATACTTCACAACATGATTGCACCAATGACCATAAGGCCCAAAATGCTAGACTTACATCTTTCCTAGTTAGGAATGCCACTAATCCACCTTGTCGCATATGTAAGCGAGAGATTAGTCAAGCTCAAATGGATGAGAGGGAGACACACCCTAGAGCTAGCTAAATGGGGAAGAGGCATATGTGTGAAGTGTTTGTGTTTGAGTTATCTATCATAAAATGAATCATGGAGTACATATAGACTCACAAGGTAATGATATGATATGTACATCAGTAAGATTGAAAGTTGTCAAGTTGTATATCCACTATTTAAAATTACATAATACAAAATGCCATGAGGCGTATACCTCATTAATTCAAATGACGTGTATGCCTCACACATGGTGAGGTGTTCCATGTTCCATTGTACATGAGGCACACACTTCTTTGTATTAGTTTTTTTTAAATTAAAAATATTAAATATAGCCTAATATTAAACCTATCTTTATCCTCATGCATGCAAGTCCACGAGAATCGAGCGACTGAAGCTTTCCTCCACTCCATCCATGCCATCACCACCCTTCTCCAACATCAACGTTGTTGCCACTGCCTCCACTATTGCACCCTCCTCCTCCTCCTCTTCAAGTTCTTTTTTTTAGAATTTCTTTTAGCTAACGATAATTTCTAAACTCTAGTTATTTCTCCTTAAGTTAATATAATTTTGCTTTAATGGTTTAACTAGGATTTTTTCCCCACGTAGTGGGATAAAGGCTTGTTATTGTTGTTGTTTAATTAGGGTTTTTATTTCTTTGAATATTTGCATGTTTTTAAATTTGTTTGAATCAAAATTTTCATTCTAGGTTTTGTAAGAAATGAATTAGAGGCAAAGAGAAATTCACAACTACTCATAAAATGGATCCGATGTGGAGACAATGTGTAAGTCAATGTTTGATGAAACGATAAAATATATTTTTATTTGAAGTTCAATTATTGTGAGAAGATAGTTAAAGGGGATGTTAAAAGGATGGAGTACCTCTCTAGCCGCATAAAAATGTTGCATTGTTTACCAATGCCAAAAGTAGTGAAAGAAGTGATCCATTCATATGCAAGTTGATGATCTCAAAGCATCTAGCATAAGGACAACTTGGTCATAGAGTTGAAGTCAGCTCTTATTATGAGAGGAGTGGAGTGGCAAGGAGTCCTTGCCACCAATGCCAAGTAGAGGTGCAAGAGGTCGCATGGATCATTACATGCTAAATTCAGAGGATGACAAGAATCATGGAGGTAGGGCATCTACATCTTAGAAGATATCTCCAAAGAATATTAGGGAGGCATGCAGACATGCTCGCATAAACATTGGGAGGGTTTTCCATGAGAATGATATTTCATTCAATTTGGCAAATTCTCCTTCTTACCTCAATATGATTCGTTCCATAGGTGCTTACGGTTGAGGATTGAAACCCTTGCCATATGAGACGTAAAAACTTGAATTTAAAAGAGTTGAACAATATATTGAAAGCCATTGAGGAAATTAGAAAAACTTGGAGTCAGACTAAGTGAAAATCATATTTGATGGTTGGTCTTGATATTAAGAATACATTAAGTTTGATTAATATTTTGATAAATAATCTTTATGGAATTTTTTAAAAAAATCTATAGGAGTATCTGATTAGGAGAAGGATGCAGAGTTTGTTTTTAAAAATAATTAATGAAGTGATAAATGAGATTAAAGAGCATTTGGTGGTGTAGGTTGTGACAAATAATGTTAGTGCTTATGGGGTAGTTGGGACTAAGTTGATGGAGAAGAGAAAATATTTATATTGGACACCTTGTGCGGTATACTGCATAGATTTCATTCTTAAAAAGCTTGGTGACTTGCCTCAATATAAGAATGCCTAGACTAAAGCTAAGAAGAAAAGCAAATTCATCTACAATCATTCTTGGGTTTTGACTTTGATGAGGAAATTTTCTAAAAAAGAACTATGTCGGCTAACTATGGGTTTCATTTATCATGTAATAAATGGAGCCAAGGAGTTATAACCTATAACTTAAGAGGAGATGATACTTTGTAGCTGAGTACATTTACCATTAGATTTTAACTTGATACTTTACAGCTTGCGCAATTTATTACTTGTATATTTGCAAATTATTACTTCTTACTATTTTAGAATGTTAATATATCTTTTTTTTTAATATATGAATATATTGTGATGCTAATATATTAGTTCTTATATTCATTTTGACTTTACTTAATTTTTTGATTGAGGCTTATGTCTCAAAATGACTTCAGACTTAAACCTCGTCTCACATATTAAAGATGTCTCAATACGCAACTGCTTACTTTTAATATTATACCTATCGATATTTACAATGATGAATTAAATGTTGCTATTTCTACTGGTATTTTAGACTAGATGTTTGTTTTTTTTTAATTTTAAGTGGATCCGATCGATGAGTGAATGATGTGTATCAAAGTACATTCAATTATTGAATGTAAATTAGATAAATTGTAATTTAATTTATATCTGTGACTTGATATTAAGAAATTTTATTTAAATGTAATTTAATTAAACATATATAAAGTCACAATATTTTTGTGAAATTTAATATTAAATTTAATTATTTAATTAAAGTAATTCATAAATTTTAAATATCATTTGATCGTAAAACAATTGAAGGAAATTAATTAATATTATATAAAAGATTGAATTATCAATAATAAACTTTGAAATGTTTTCAATGAATCAAGTATTTAATATAATTATTGAATAGAATTTTTTATATGTATGCATATATATATATATATATATATATATATATATATATAATGGTTAATGAAAAACTTATCTAAAATAACATGAAATACTTTATCATCATAATATGATTTACAAATTTTTATTTTAAAAAATCACCAATATGTATATATATATATATATATATATAGTGATTTTTGAAGTTCTTATTATTATTTTTATGCAAAGAGTATACTTTGCTTGCAATTGAATATGCTAAGGGCCTGAATTAAACAAAGACTAAATTTTACATAAGTGTTGTGCCGTTCAAGTAATAAAGAGGTGAGTTGAGTATTTATCGTATGAGAACTTGAACTATCCGATGACTACACCATTACTGTTTATATGAACCACACAATTTATCTTATCAATCGAATTAAAAAAGTTTTCTAAAGTTCCTACTGCAAGCGCTGAAATAAAGAGTTATCCATATAATAGTGTTTTGAACCTATGATGGTGGAAATTCATATTTGCAAAAGTTAACAATTTTAAAATGTGTTGTGAATTAGAGCATGCAAGAGTTTCACGTTAAGTTTTCACTCAACTACAATGAGTCTATCTTCTTAGATTCCAAAATCCTAGCCATCATATATTTTCAATTCCATTATTTGTTCCTTATTCCACCTTTGAGGCAATAAATCACATTTGATTTTAAATTAGTGCACAACCTATGTCAGGATTAAATAAAGAGCGAGAGAATTAAAAATTGTATTTAAATAATTGTAAGAATCTGAGTCTACTTAAGCAAAATATGATTTCTCATACATCACAAGTCCAAAACTAGAAAATTAGTCAACCATGATTTAGTAAGGTCACAACAGTTTTCATTGAATAATAAAAATAAGACACAAAATGAGTTTACATATAAATGTCACCCGGAAGTGCTTTTACAATTGATTACAAACTTTATTTGTATAAGCAATTGACTTCTCTTATGTATTCCCTCTTCTTCACTCTCTACTAACACTCTCACATTATTTTGCACAAAACAATAATGGTTAGCCCTCACATATTGGGCAAAAAAATTATTTATATTAAACACCATAACTGAAACTAGCATCACAGCGTTGCAAAGGGTGGCTCTGTGGCGCTGCTGAAGTGAAATAACGCCTCGGCGTTACTGGATGTCTTCGTTGCGGCGCTTGTTTGAATCAACGTGTCATTTCACCAGGTAACCAACCCAACTGTTGTGTTGTGGTATTGGGGCGATTTGGCACTGCAGCGCCATCTCCAACACTGCAGCATTGTTGTTTTCTTGGAGCTATGGTGCTTGAGCAGCACTATGGCGCTCCATTTTCTTTGCTACGGCATTGTGCTGTCTATCACTTTGGCAAAAAATTAGGGCTCAAGGGCTGCAACGCTCCACTGGACATCGCTGAATTAAATTACAAAAATCTAGAAATCACGACGTTGCGGCATCCTTCCCTAAAGCTACAATGCTTAGAGCATAATAATGCTTGATGATGCAGTGCCTCGGTACTAGTGCCCTGTTTTCCAAAATTGTGGACCTTTTTCTAAAATTTCTTACAAAACAACGATCAAAGGAAGGATCTTCACAATAAAACAGATACAAAAATAATGACACCGCAACGCCAAATCGCCCCAACGCCGCAGTGCAATTGATTGGTCGGTTACCTGGTGAAATGACATATCGATTCAGATCCAGCGACGCAGCGGAGACATCCATTAACGCCGCAACAGTAATTCACTTAAGCAGTGCTGCAGTGCCACCCCTTGCAGCGTCACGGCTAGTGTCAATTATGTTATTTAATATAAATAATTTTTTGGCTGAATTTATGAGGTTTGGCTATTATTTTCTTGCGCAAATAGTATAAGGATGTTAATAGAGAGTAAAGGAGGAGTGCATAAGGGAATTCGATTACTTGTGCAAGTAGCATTTGTAATCAATCATAAATACACTTTTGGGTGACATCTACACTTAAACATCTTTTATATCTTATTTTTATTATTCAATGGAAACTGTTTTGTGTACTTATCAATTCATGGCTAGCTAATTTTCTAGTTCTGGACTTGTAATATATGAGACATCATGTTTTGCTTAAGTAGACTTTAATTCTTACAATTATTTAAATGTGATTTTCAATTCTCTCGTTCTTCATTTAGTTCTTATATAGGCATTGCAGTAACTTAAAATCAAGTGTGATTTATTTCCTCGGCAAAAGAATAAAGGAACAAAGAGAATTGAAACGAAACTTAACCATGTATAGATATATGATGGCTAAGATTTTTGAATCTAAGGAGATAGAATCATTGTAGTTGAGTGAAACTTTAGCATGAAACTCTTGCATGCTCGACAAAGACTATGAGTGAATTTGCTCTGATTCATAGTGCTCTGATTCACATCTCATTTTAGAAGAGGCTTAACTTTTGCAAACATGAATTTCTTAACAATCATAGGTTCAAAACACTTTTATATAAATAACTATTCATTTTAGCACTTGCAGTTGGAATTTTAAAAAATTCTATTTAAGTCAATTGATATGATGAATAGTGTGGTTCACATAGAAAATACTAGGGTAGTCATGGGATAATTCAAGTCCTCGTGAGATCAATCTCAACTCACCTCTTTATTACTTGAACGACACGTTTACTTGCATAAAATTCAGTCTTTGCTTAATTCCGAATCTTAGAATATTTTATTGCTAGCAAAGTATATACTATGTCAAGTTTTTGTTATCGAATCGCTCTAATGGGCTGTTTGCTTGTAAGTAGGATTTAATAAATTCTTTAAATTCAAATTTAGTAAATTCTAAGACGGTTAAATTCTAAAAATTGTTTGGCACGACAAAAGTTAAATCCAATTAAATCTTGATAAGTCGTATGGCTACTTTAGGATTTAAGTCTGCTAACTCGAACAAGATTTTAATAATATCAAATTGCTTGTTAATATTTATAATTGATTAATATTAGTTATAAGATTAATTTATTTGCATCTAATTTATATAATTGAATATTACTTCTTATAATTCAAATTTTTTTTATCAATTTTTATTAAATTAATTAAATCATACTCATTATATATATATATATATATATATATATATAAATCCAGATTAATTATTTAGTAATAAAATATTAAACTAATGAAGCACAAAAGTTTTATTTGACATTAACCTCTAAATGAAGACCCAAATATCAATCATCAACAATATGATAGAGGAAGACCTTACAAAATTCTTATTTGGAATTGATTGATAGTAATTTTCTTATTATTCAATTTGCTGGTTCTCTAATTTTGCTGTTGATGTAGGCTGTAAAGAGAGAAAAAAAAGGCAAAACAAGAAAAGATGAAGGGGAACGGAGTTGGGAGAGGGGTAGGCAGTATGCTTCTTTGCCATTGTCTTTCTCTCTCTAGAATTTATCTTTTCTCCGCTACTTTAGCCCACCAACTAGTCAAATCAAATTTTCAAGTGCTTTACAGATCTAAAATCTCGAGTGCAAATCTAAAGCTCTCAAAATAGCATCTTGAAATCATGAGAATCATAAGGTATAGAAAGAAAGAAGATAATCATTAGTGTACTCTTTCACAAGAACTCCTCTCTCTCTCACCAAAATGGCTATTTTTCTTCTTCCCTTGCTCTTGCCTTGTAGTTCAGAATCATTCACAACACCTATGTATATGAGTGGGAGACGTTAAATCTATTCCCTACTGGTTCGAAACAATTTGTTATTCCGTTCAATGAAGATAACATAAAATTCATCTCTCCTTCTTGGGCTAGTATATGAGAGTCTTAGATGTTAGAGCAGGGTAAGTGTGGGTGACTTTATAGTTACTTGCTAGCAAATTTAACTATTAAGATTAGAACCGGGATTTGAAGTTCAAGGCCAATAAGGAAATCTTCAGGATTCAATATGATTATTTTTTTCTCAGATATATATATAGATTCAACTAACAATCGACAAAGGTTTTATAATAAATAGATAAGGACGTCTACCAAGGTAATAACCAGCAAGGTTGCTTCTCCAAAAGGTTCACACCACCAAATTCATCAGATAAACACAAAACGACTGTGCCGGCTTTAGTTCTGAGTTGTTCTGCCCAAGAAGAGTAGCCCAGCTCATCTACAGCTCTTTCATAGAAGAACCAGTGAAGCTGTAATACAAGCATTGATTAGTACCCTCAAAGGATGTTCACATAGTGTATTTCAGTAAAAGACAATGAATGCTTCCTTGGAGGGAAACTAAGTTAACAGCAATGGAAATGCTTCCATCATTAGGGCAACTCAACAAACCCCATATGGGCAGTAGGAGATCATTATTCCAATTAATGGAAGGGTGGAGCCTTTAGCACGAGGATGGACACCAATGCGCCATGATGAAGATTGTTAATTATTTTTTTCCTGGCCCACGTCGCTTTTTTATTATTAGTTATTTTTTAATTAATTAAAAGATAATTATGACTAATAATAACTAAGTGCTGAAATCCTATTGGTCAGTTGAGAAGTTATTTACTTAGTTGTTCACTTGATGAAATGTGAAGATAAAGAGACCCTATTTTCAATATGGTCTTCCTTTTTACCCAATATCGATACAGTTTTCTCCATCGAAAAACACATGTTATTAATGAAGTTCTTGTTAAATTCAGAGAATTGGAGAGAGAAAATGCTTAATTTTATTGTACAAATTTGTTCCTATTTATAGATCTATACAAGATATATTAATAAAGAAATAAGTAAGTACAGAATAATGCATAGTTTCTCTAATATAATCCTTTTTAAATCACCCATCTAAATATGGAAGGAGATCAGCGTGATCCAGGTGAGGCTCTCACGGATTCCCATCTTAGCCGTGGAATCAAAATGCCAAGGGACGGTTAGGATTTAATAGGTGAGCCTCCCACGGATTCCCATCCTAGCCGTAGGATCAAAATACCAATGGACGGCTGGGATTTAACACTCCCCCTCAAGCTGGAGAATACAAATTCGTCCTTCTCAGCTTAGTAATCAGTCCCAGAAAGGTAAAGTTATCGAGTCCCTTGGTAAGAATATCTGTAAGCTGGTTTTTTGATGAGACATGGTCGATACATATAAGACCACTGTCTAATTTCTCTTTTATGAAATATCTGTCCACTTTTATGTGCTTGGTCCTGTCATATTGAACCAAATTGTGAGCTAGATTGATTGTTGATTTGTTGTCACAGTGTAGCTTCATGGGTCCTTCCCACTTGATCCTTAGGTCTTTTAGAATTATCTTGATCCACAGCAGCTCACATATTCCTAAGCCATAGCTCTGTGTTCTGCTTCTGCACTAGATCTTGCCACCACATTTTATTTCTTGCTTCTCCATGTAACAAGGTTTTTTCCAAGGAATGTGCAGTATCCTGAGGTAGATCGTCTATCTACTGGTGATCCTGCATAATCTGCATCAGTATATGCTTTTGGGGTTATTCCGCAGTCTCTTCTGAAGAGAATCTCTTTACCTAGGTTCCCCTTAAGATAGTGTAGTATTCTATCTACAGCTTGCATGTAAGTCTGCTTTGGATTTTGCATGAACTAGCTGATCATGCTTATAATAAATGCTATATCTGGACAGCAAATGTTATATCTGATCGAATGTGGGAAAGATAGATCAATTTCCCCACGAGTCTCTAGTAAGCTCCTTTATCTACATTTGGATCTTCTTTAGCTTCCCACAATTTGAGATTTGGTTCTACTAGCATTGGTACCCGTTTACAAGTTAGTTTACCTGTTTTCTTTAAGAAGATTATTAATATATTTTTGTTGTGAAATAAAGATTCCTTTGCTGGAGTGGATTATTTCAATTCCAATAAAATATTATTTCAATTCCAAGAAAATATTTTAATCTACCAAGATCTTTTATTTCAAGTTCATTTGCAAGACATTTCTTTAGAATTACTTTCTCTTGTTCATCATTCCCAGTAAAGATGATATCATCCACATAAACTAATAAAATTGTGACTTCCCCTGAGTTTGAGTGCTTGAAGAATAATGTATGGTCTCCTTAGCTCTGTCGATAACTATTAAGTAGCATGACTTTCGAGAATCTTCTAAACCAAGCTTTAGGTGACTGTTTTAGCCCATATAGAGCCTTTTTTAACCTACACATTGTTACCCCCAGATTATTCCTTAAATCCTGGTGGAATCTCCATAAATATTTCTTTCTCCAAGCCCCCGTGTAGGAATGCATTTTTGACATCCAACTGTTCTAAATGCTAGTTATAATTAGCCGCTAGTGAGAGCAGGATCCTCATGGTGTTTATCTTGGCCACAGGTGCAAAATTTTCTTGGTAGTCAATCCCATACATCTGAGTGTTCCCTTTCGCCACCAATCTTGTGTACCATTAGCTTTGTATTTCACAAAGAACACCCATTTGCAGCTAATTGGTTTTTTTCCTACTGGTATGTTAGTGATCTCCCAGGTATTATTCTTTTTCAGAGCCTGCATTTCATCTTTCATGACACTTTTTCAATTTTCATCAGATAAGACTTCAGAAATATCATTAGAAATATGAATATCATTTAGTGTAACCAGAAAATTTTTGTATGAATGTGAGAAGTTATGGAAGGATACAAAAATGGTTATGGGGTACAAGAGAGGTTTTTTTGGTGAACTTGTATTTACCTCAATTTCAGGAGATGGTTCAGATTCTTGGATCTGCTCTGGAGCATAATTTGGATTTATACGCCTTGAATACACTTTCCCAAATCTCGTATTATCCATAATAGCTTTGTCCTCAGTTTTTCTGGCTTTGATTTCAGGTTTAGGTGGATTGGTTTGAGGTGGAGCTGAAAGGTCAAGAGGGGCAAGCTCACTTTTCTCATCTTCCTCAGTTTCAGTCTCCTCCTGAAGATGAGGTTTGGTGAAATAAGATTTTTGTTCATCAAAAGTAACGTCAACAGATATAAGAGTTTTCCTGGTAGAGGGATGATAACAGTTATAACCTTTCTGGGTGGATGAATATCCAACAAAGATACGTTTGAGTGCTCTTAGATCTAATTTTCCTCTATTTTGATTATGAATGTGAACATAGACAATGCATCCAAAGATTCTAGGTGTGAGGTTGTTATAGTTTCAAAATTCAGGATAAAAAGAGGATAAATATCCATTGGTGTTTGTAGTCCCAAGGTTATTGAAGGTATATGTGGCGGTCAGAAGGGATTCCCCCCAGTAGGATTTGGGTACATTGTGGTGGAATAGAAGTGCACGGGTGGAGGCCAGAAGATGACCATTTTTTCTTTTTGCAATTTCCTTTTATTGTGGGGTATGAATGCAGGAAGACTTATGAATGATACCTTTTGAAAGTAAAAGGATAGAGTTTGGTTAAGATAATCTTTGGCATTGTCGGAACGAAATTTTCTTAATTTTACTTCGAATTAATTCTGGATCATGATGTGAAAAATGGGAAGGATGGTGCTCACATCGAATTTATTTGAGGAGAAAGATCCAAGAGACTTAAGTGCAATCATCAATGTAGGATACAAACCATCGGGCCCTTGAGATGTTAAGATTTTTTTAGGGTCCCTAGATATCACTATGAATAAGGCAGAAAGGGATATGACATCTCCCAATTTTGCTTGAAAAAAAAAAACTCGTTTATGCTTGGTTAACTCACAAGTTTTATAATGAAAAGATTTATTTTTCAACTTGTAAAAAAGTTTTGGGTACATATTTTTTAAGACATGAAAATATGAATGTCCTAATCTAAAATGATGAAGCCAAATAGTAGATTTTTTATTAAATAAGGATAACATAGAATAGTTATTATTGATAATAGTGGATTTGTTCAGCTCTTCCAGGTAGTACAGTCCATCTCTCTCCTTAGTCCAACTTCTTCATCGATCCCTGGTCCTGAAATAAGCAACAAGTAGGGTTAAATAAGACTTGACAATTATGATCACTGATAAGTTTTTGTATAGAGATTAGGTTTGTTGATAATTGAGGTTTGTGTAGCACATTTTTTAGAGTGAGGGAGGGAGATAAGGGTATGTCTTCTTGGCCTGCTACTGTGGTAAGAGAACCATTAGCAATGATGATTTTCTTATCACCTGAGTAAGAAGTGTAGTTGATGAAGTGGGTAGTGGAGTGTGTTATATGATCTGTGACTCCTGAGTCAATGATCCATACTCCTTTCAAATGATTTCTAGATGCACTTAATCCAATGAATATACAAATTTTACCTGAAAGTGCAAGATAAGAAGATGCATGTGGGTTTTCAAGTGATACTAGGAGTTGTTTTAGCCTATCAATATCTTCTTTGTTGAGGTCTCTAAAACTGAACTGTGTTTCTGGGTTGAGCTGACTTGTTGTATTGTTAGCTTGTGATGTTCCCTTTTGTGTACTTCTTTGATTCCACTCATTACTTGAGGGCTTTTCATGTAACTTCCAACATGTATCATTTGCGTGCCTTGATTTCATGCAATAGCTGCACCAAAGGGAGTCATTGTCTTGAGGTTTTGAGAAATCTTTACCTCTTTCCTTCCATGGCGCCTCTTTGGCTTTCACCATTGCTGAACCTTCAGCAATCTTTGGTTTCAACATTATGCCTCTTTAGCTTTCCTCAGCATGAATGAGAGAAATGGTCTCATTTAGTGAGGGTGTCTCCTCTTTTCCAAGGATCTGAACTCTAACTTTGTCAAACTCTGTATTTAATCCTGAAAGAAAGTCATACACTCTATCTTTCTCAAAAAGCTTTTCTAGGATAGTCGCATCTTCTAGACATTTGGTCTCTATGCATCTGTAGTGATCAAGTTCTTGCCACAAGCTTTGAAGGAGAGTGGAATATTCAGTCAAGGTCTTGCTTCCTTATTTTGTGCTTCCCACCTTGATTTTATTTTCGAAGATTTGTGTAACATCCCGAGCTTTTGAGAAGGTTTGCTTGGCGGCATCCTATATGTCTTGCAGTAGATAGGAACATGAAAGTATCACTAATTTCTGTAGTCATGGAATTCCACAACTATTACATGATCATGGAGTTTGCTTCATCCCATGCCCAAAAATTAGGATCTTCTTCTTTTGGTCTTACCCAAGGAGGTGATTCATCTTTCCTTTTCGTTTCAAATAGGTCTTCACAAATTGAGACCACTTCAAATAATTGTTCCCATTTAAGCGATAGGAAGGTTGCAAATTTTGGAGATCTCCTCGTCCTTGGTGCACCATAGAGTCTTCCATTTGGTCAAAGCTTTGGGAGGAATTTCCTTCAGATATTGCTATGGCAAATGGTAGCCATGAAGGCTATATCAAGAAGGGCAGCAATGAAGGCTGCGTTGGTTATAAATAGGATAACAACAAGGGAATGCTGGCAATAAAGGCATGGCAATACAAAAAAACTCAACATTCCGGCAATGACAATAAAGGCTCTGATAACATGTTAAATTCAGAGAATTGGAGAGGGAAAAAGCTTAATTTTATTGCACAAACTTGTCTCTATTTATAGATCTATACAAGATATGTTAATAAAGAAACAAATAATTACAGATAATGCATAATTATTCTAATATAATCCTTCATAAATCAACCATCTAAATATGGAAGGAGATCAGTGTGATTTAGGTGAGCCTCCCATGGATTCCTATCTTAGCCGTGGGATCAAAATGCCAAGGGATGGCTAGGATTTAATAGGTGAGCCTCCCATGGATTCCCATCTTAGCCGTGGGACCAAAATGCCAAGGGACGGCTGGGATTTAACAGTTCTAAAATCTGGGAAATAGAGTTATGCATAAATAACATGTGTTTTTTCAGAACTATGTTATGCAATGAAAACACATAACATGTTAGTTTTATATCCATGTTTTGCTACCTTCTGGAGTTGTAATTTAGCTTTGGCTGATGATAATTATTTAAAATAGCACTGAATTGGGCTCTCTACCCTTATTCTTCAAAAAAAAAAAAAAAAAAAGAACTAGTGATTTTCCAACAAGAATATTTATTACCGTTATCTTCATCTTCAAATTTTATTTTTGGGGAGAGTAATTTGATTGATATGCATGTCTTCCTGCATTGTTTAAAATTGCGCAATATGAGGCTCGCCTTGAGGCCCGCCTCAGCACAATTCTGGTGAGCAACGCCTTGAGGCACGCCTTGCCTCGCTAGTGTGAGGCTTATGCCTCACCTTATTTGTATTTTTTTTGGTTAAAACTAACATAAATCACGCCTTCATGTGCATTCGAGCACAACAACTTCCTCTCAATTGCCTCTACCTCCAACCCATGTTCTTCGCCGCAGCCAACACTATTATAACTGTCACTGACGATCACTTGAAAGTTGCACACCACTACCCTAAAAATTTTGGAGCATTAATCTCATATTTATGTTGATGAAAATATTTCTAAAAGATGAACATAATTGAAATAATTAAAGAGAAGCATATTGGGAGGCATTCCACTCTACCAAATGAGGCAGGGGATAGACAAATTTGTTATGGAGACAACTCAGATAAAGACTGTCTCAGTGATGACAGTGTAGATGATTCCTAAGTTATTGCCAACTATTTCAGCTTACATTAGGATTTAAATGTAAATGAGTAGAGAATTGAGAAAGAAGAAATTTAGAGTTGAACTTGATGTTATATGATACTTTTATGCAATTTTTATATTTAATATTGTTTTGCTTTTATAATATTTGGATTTTAATTCTATTTCACGTAATTTATCACTTGTCACGTTTGATCTTGTGCAATTTTTTGTTTCATATGTATGTCAATTTGTTAATTCATAATTCAATAGGATGTTAATATGTCATCATTTAACATATTATTTAGGTATTATATAAAAATCACTTTTAACATTTATTATCATTTTACGCAAATTTTTAATTTTGAGGCTTATGCCTCAAAATGCCTTGAGGCTTACGCCTCGCTTCATGAACAAAACGCCTCAATACCCAATTGCGCAATTTTAAATGTTATCTCCCCGACTATTTATTATTTGTCAATATTTTTTGTTAATCCCATTCAATTATGTCAATGACAGGATTTTCCCTTAGTTCTATATACCCATTACGATACATGTAATCAAAACTAATATTGTTAAGTAAAATGATTTCCTTTTATTGGTTTCCGATCGGTTTTATTATTTCATTATAATCACCAGTTTTGTCGTTATATTTTCTTATTTGGATCGTTTGTTTTTGTCTATGTAACGTGATTGCTTCATTATACGGAAACTTACTTTTATTTATTGATCGAGATTTTTTCATATCTATGGCACAGGAAATTCTTTCTTTTATATATTTATTAATGATTGATGACATTATCTAAAGTCATTGAAGTTGTCAATGTACAGATTGATTCTTAACCCATCTCATTCCGTGCGGCCACTTTGTTTTCACTATATTTTCCTACTTTTCTTCATTCACAAGCTTTATCTATTTTGAAGTCGAATGAACTTAACTATCTAAGTGTTGTGAACAAGTCCAGTTGCACCTAGATGTTATGGATCTGTATTTTGTTAGGGGTATCAATATTTGACACGACACGAAAACCCGATCCGGAAATTTCAAGTTCGGGTCAACCCGAACTCGAAACGGGTCTGGTTTATGGTTAGGGTTTTCGACCCGTTTCAAAAATCAAGTCGTGTTTAGGTTGACCCGGAAACCCAGAAATGACCCGTCTGCCCGCGTAGCCTGCCCCGCTGCCTGTGTCGCATTGGCCATCGAGTCGCTTCTGCTTAGCCTGCCCTGCTGCCTCGCTTGTCGACTGTCACGTTGCATCTGGCTTCTGCCCAGTGCCCGCGACTGCGATGTTGCTGCCCGTGATCCCGTTGCTCGCCAGCCGCTGCGGCTATCATGTCTACAGCGCGTCACTGCTGCTGTCGGCGCCAGAGTTACGCTATTTTTGCCGCTGTTGAACCCAAAGCGGAGTTACGGGATTTGACTTATGGGTCGGGTCAGGTTGACCCGAACCCAAAGCGGGGGGTTGGGTTCGGATTCGACCTGTTTGCAAAAACGGATCAGGTACTATTTGGATCAGTTCCGGGTTTGACCCATGACACGAAATTGACACTCTTATATTTGGTACTCGTAATGACATGCTTCTTGTTATTTTTTATTCAAGCAGCATGGAATAGAGGTCTTTTCTTAAGACTTGAGAAAGATCAAATTGAGCTTCTTGTTTAGGCAGATAACAATAGCAAGCAATATTAAGTCCACAATTCCCAAAACTAGAAGTACTTAGTAATATATACATCTATTGGGACATTAATGGGTGTACATTAACATCCATGAAGTTTGATGGTTCATGTATAGTGCACGAACATAACCAGTTATTTGTGCTGATAAATATGGAAACAGAACTGAGATACATGAGAATGGAAGTGAATGAAAACGTTCTTGTTCAATTCATTATAAACTCATTTCCTTTCTTAGTACTCCCATTTCAAATGAGTTATAATACCATTAAGAATAATTGGAACGTAAGTGAATTTCATAATACCATTAAGAATAATTGGAATGTATCTATATGCTCATTCAAGAGGAGGTTATGTTAAAGAAACAATAGATTCAGTCAATTATCTCTTTGGTCAGCAAGGAGCTGGGAAAAAAAGAAAACCAGAAAGAAGAATGGAAAGGGAAAGCAAGGACTACATATAGTTAATGTGCCATTTTCTCCAATTCACAATGAACACAATAATGGCTAGTGTTATTTCTGCAAAAAGCTTATAGATACTTTCACAAAGATTGATTCTTAACAACACTCTACTTCATGCACAGATGCAGAGCAGCCATCTGACAAACTCAGAAATATGGAGCAGCCACTTCTCAAGCATATCAAAGAAGAACCATTGGATTATAAGCCTTACACCTGTAAAGCAACTTAGCACTTTATCTATATATATATATATATATATACACTATACAACCAAGACAAATGTATGTATATGAAGCATATTGAGGTATTCTTCTTTATCCCAATTTTTGTAGATGTATGCTTTGAAAATTTCAATTTATCGTAGTAAGACAATTTCAAAGGGCTCTATTGAAAAATGGATGGAAAGAAAATCCAATTTAAGGCAACTATATGTCCGAGCTTTCCTGATAGAATTACAAATTTATAATTCAACTAAAAAGAAATTTGTCCCAAGAACAATTAGTGTCTTCTTTATTGGTTATGAGGTATGATTTCATTGGTCTGACCATAATATGAGAATTATTGAATCATGTATTTGTTAAATAGAGATTTCTAGTAAGGCCTTTTGAACTGTGGACGATGAAGAAATCCAGTTTAAGGCATCTATATGTTTGGGATTCCTCGATGAAAATATTGATTTGTAGTTCACATGAGAGGTTGGACTTGAGAGCAATGTTTGGCTTCTTCATTCCGTTATCTAAAAGGTATGACTTTTTTGTCGTGACCATAGCAGAAGAGTTGTCGAAACTATAAATGTTGAGCTTACAGAAAATAATGATATGAGCAGTAGTGAGGAGCACAAAGTAGAAATCTAAGAATTTATGATTCAATTCTGTTTATCCGTAATTTCTTTTTAAGTTGATGTTCTTATAGTTGTTGGATTTCTAATAAACTTATGAGAACAAAATAAAAGAATGAACAGCTTTTCTTAGCATAAATTGTTGCGAATGAAACCTGTAATGGATGAACCATGTGAAGTAGTATTAAGAATGTCTAAAAGGCCAACAAGATTTGTTATTCAGTTGATTATGTGGTTTATCTATAAGAATTTAAATTTTACCTAGGGATATAGTTCAATTTTCAAAAGTCATAAGAAAGTGTCAATTCTATTGAAGTTGTTAAATGCGATGAATGAATTGAAATCTATGGATCATAATAGTCTTGAGTTCTTGTTTAATTGTTTGATGATTGAGAGAGTTGGTTGTAGATTAGTCTTCAAGATTAAGCACGATTCAAATGATAATATAGAACGGTATAAGGCTGACTTACCAGGGGTTTATACTTAGAAGATAATGATAACTGCAATGAACTTTTTCTCTAGTTTAGAAAAAGGATATTTAGATCTATCATGGCAATGGTCGCTCATTATAACTTAAAACGTTTTATCAAATGATTTTGAAAACCTTAGTTAAAGCCCAAGGGTTTTTGAAGTTGGAGGAAAGGAACATCCTTTATTTGTTATAATGTTAAAAAGTGAATACTTCTTAGGATAATAAAACACCTTCACATTTTTTTGTTTTTTCCTCAAAAGAATGTACCTGGAGAACTATTACTGTTGTTCATTAGTCGTAGTAAGTAGCGTAATTTGTCGGGCTAATTGCGGCTTTGTTAGACGAGATCAAAAAAGCAGAGATGGATTCGGTTTCGATTACCTGTTTTGACCATCCTCCTTTAGGAAGAAAATTTTGGTGCCAGGTTGAGCAATCAATTAATAAACGGACATCAGTAATCAATTTATCTGATGCAATCGACGGACAATGAAAGGATCTCCTCCACTGTAACTCTCTTTAAGATCAACTTTTTATTAAGCTGCTTTCCTAATTATATTGAAGAATGGTAGCAGCAACTCACTTAAAGATTTTAAAATCTAAATAAACTGCTTTATATATATATATATATATATATATATATATATATATATATATATATATATATATATATATATATATATATAGTTTGAGTTGAAATATATATATATACACATCATCGTGAAGAAAAGACAAAAATTGAAGGAATGAAAATGTCTCTCTCACTTAAGAAGCACATCATTCGTGGACTTCAAAAAAATTGAAAAATGTTAGCCTATAGCATTATATTATTACCCTTCGCACTTGGCCCAGTTTCTCCCAGTTTCTAGAGGTTCCACAGAATATTGTCCTTTCCTGCTTTATTCTAGATTGGTTTAGGGAGGGTGAATGGAATATGAACTGAACGTCGTGTAAATAAATATGCCAGAACGAATAAATATCAGAATATAACTATTTTGAACAGAACATTAAATGATTTAAATATTTATTGAAAAATTAGGACAATAAATCCTTGGCTTGGTCGACAGTTCTACCACAAAATAAAAAGTGAAAAAATAAAATAAATAAGAATTGATATGTTGGATTCAAATTTATTCGTGAATTATATACAATCTTCCTAAAGATTTTCATTGGGTTAGAGCTATAGAATTATGTGAGGGAGATTAGCGACCATGGAGAGTCAATAAAAAGCTTTAGTATCTAAGTAAAATATTCCTAATAACATGAAGATTCAAAATATGCTTCCTCACATGTTTATTTATACGGTTGAGATGGTCATTAAAAAAGGTTACACTTGAAAATATATAAAAAAAATACTTTATGGTGTGATTGATATAGACTGATGTTGATATGTTGACTAGCTAGATGATGTAAACATGGATCATTACCTCAAATATGTACCGCTTCTCTTAAGCGAGTGTCTTGGATGAGTCTTCGAGGGCTAGTTACCAAATTTTCAGGATCCTGCTCACATAGCTAGTATGTGAAGGAAAGTCCCTGGGAACAAGAGTCAAATCCTTATGAGCAAGAGGTGAGTCCATTGGGCAGAAGTGGCTATAAACCACATATAAGATTAATCAATGAAGTCCTAGACATAGGCTTCAAAGGTGTTTGCTTCTTGTAATTTAAACGAGAATCTTAGTGGTAGGCAAGCGACCTTGATCGTAAACAGTTGTTGTAGATGAGATGGTTCTATTGAGGTGAGTAATCATTAAGGTGTAGATTTCTCCAAGCAAGTCCTTTGGAGGAGCTCTTTAAGGACAATTACACGCTTTGTGTGTATGTTATGATCTAACTAGGGGAGAGTGGTTATTTTCTCATAAGCTAATGCCAACTAGATCCTCAGTCAAACTCACTTGCAGTCATGACCTTATTTAGGAGGATGTTGGAAGTTGCAAGCAATTAATGAAGGTAAGAAGAGTTCTTTCTTAGTTTTTGAGTGAGTTATGTAAGGAGGTCAAGCATCACCAGCCTTGAAAGAGCAAACTATCCATTTGACTAAGGGAAATTCTTAGGTCACTCATCAAATGAGTTTGAGGTGTTGTTTATGACTCAATAGGCACTAGGCTTGTAAGCCATGACTGTAGATTTATATGATAAGTTGCTAGAGATTCCATTAAGTCTTTTGGACAAAGAATTTCTTCTTCTTAGTCCTCTCCTCTAAACTATAAGAACGACTCCATTGGTGGCGAGTATAGTAGGCTAGTGCATGCCACCTTCTGTAGAAGGTTAATTCATGGCTAAAACTACCCTTCCCATGACAGAATGAGTTTGTCTGTTGGACCAAACTTGAGGAAAGGCTCAAGGCATTAAAGAGGGAGATTGCAATAAGAGATAAGATCTCCTTGCTGCATATAGAGCTATTAGAGCTCAATGTGAAGGTGATGGCAACTTGTTGGGTCCTTGTGTCAATGCAGTAAAGTTAGTTCCTATCTAGGGGTGCTTCATCCTACGACACATAGCAGAGAGGGGTGAACTATCTTTGTATTCTCACCTTGGTAATTCCTCTCTCTTTGCTCTCTTCTTGTTCTTTTATTGTCGCATGCATTTCCTCTAGAGATTGTGATTTTGAGAAGATGTCATAAAGTATTCGTCAAGTTCGAGTACCATCAAGTCTCAAAGGCAATTATGAAATTTGTCGCTACAGTCATGTTTGAGTACTAATTTGGTCACATAAAATGATCCTTCTGATGACCCGATCAGGAGATAAGATGTATTAGATCTGGCCTATGTTAAGAAAGGTAGAGGTGGACCTAAAAAACTTGGTTAGAAAGTATTAGAAATGACCATTCCTTATTAGATTTAAATAAGATTTAGACTCTTCATATGATACAATAGAGAAAAATAATTCATGTAGCTAATCCCACATAGTGGGATAAAGGCTTGATGTTTTTGTTTTGGTCTTCTTTGGGTATTACTAAAATAATGCTAATTTGAATGTTCGAATGCCCGTTAGGGTGAGCATCTCAACACATTCTTTGAGGATGAGTTATGCATACCTTGTAATCACTTCAAGCTCAGCCTATGGCTCCCATTCTATTAAGAGTTTATAGAGATCCTCAATTTTTATGGGTTTATTCTCATACAGATCACTTTGAACTTGATTGTAAGCGTAATCACTTTCATCTTACATCTATAGTAAGAGAAGATTAAATGAAATTTGGCTATATCATCCATACATTTTCTATAAAAGACTTTAATCATGGTAGCATCTATTTCTTCTTTGCCTGCATAAGGATGGATGACCTAGTGAATAAGGTTTGGAATTTGTAGGTGAAGCTCATCTTTATCAAGTCCCTATGGGATGGGAAGTGCTGACTTTCCTAGTTCCCTACAGAAAGGATAAGGTAGTGGTGTCAGAGCTAAATAAAGATGAAGCTGGGGCATTTGACTGTTTTAAGGGGAGGTCGTTGCTTCTTCATGACCATTTGAACATACAGCATGCTTATGATAGTTTTTACAATAAGTAACTCATTCCTTATTTGTGTAGAAAAATTTTTATAAGTATTCTCATAACACTCATATTAACTTAATTTTATTATATGTATGGTGTCAAACTATACGTACCTTGGGGACCCCACTATAGTGGAGTTCTATTTTTAGGTTTTCTCATGTTAAGTCATAGAGTTCTTCATCCTTCGTTGCTTTTATTTTTATTGTTTATTTTTGTTGTGTGGTTTGCGTACCAAGTCTAAAGAAGGGATCTCCTAAAAAGGTGGCAACTCCTACTTGCCCACTTGTAGAGGCACCAAAGAAACCCTTAGAGGGTTTTCGACAGGGAGCTTCCTCCTCAGAAGAAGGTAATGGCCACTTCCCCACCAATGGAGGCCATACTAGTATTCTTTGTTGGTCCCCAAGGTAAGTCCTCAAAGGGGCCTAATGAGCTCATGGTGGCAGAGTAGATTGAAGTCTCCCCCACTCCCTTAGTTATCACAGTTCTCACTCCTATCATAAGGGTACAATCATCGATGAAGACTTGGCTCAATAAAGTGTCGAAGAAGCACTAAAGCCCAAGATTAAACCTATGAAGAACAACTGTGAGAAAGTAGCTTCCACATTCGAGAGGAGGTTTGGGTTAAGTGATAGTGGGGAGTTAAAGAACTCATGGGAGGAAGTCGAGACCATGGACATCTCCAAAGGAGAGAGGGAGACATTCCACTTGAGGAGGAAGGTTTTTGACATGGAGAGGGCTATCTTCTTAACTTTCATGGAGGACTTAAGGGCGATTCTAGAAGATGAGCCCGCCTTCACCATGATGAATTCTTTAACTACCAACCGACAGATCACTTTTACCATGGATCACAATTATCAATAAGCAATTAGAGCACTCGCTAGTTTACTAGAGGAGTTCAGGAAAGTGGTGTCCCTCCTCCATGACAAGTTGCAAAAAGAATGTAATAACCCAAAACCCTTAAAAATGTATATATTTTTTGTTATATGAGAATATGGATCTAACATGGAGTACTATGGATTTGGGTTTGGCAAGGGTAGTGGCATAGTAGCACTACGACACCAGGGAATCACTGTCATAGCATTGAAGGCTCTGTTCTATAGTAACTCTAGAATCAACATGCAATGCAGCAACATTGGGTAGTTGGACGTCACGATGTTGGGCATTGAATCAGCTTTTAATATATTTAATATAAATATCCCTCACCACCTAGACATTTCCCTCCATTCCATTTGCTTGCCGTGGGAGAAAGAAAGGAGAAGGAGAAGGGAAGGGAGAGAGGAGAGGAGAGAGAAAGCTCTTTGAGATTTCTATATTCGTCATTTATATTATGAAAATTATTCTGATCATTGTAAATGATCTATATTCTGCATTTGTTTTCAATAATTTTGAGTTTGATAAATTTCTCCCTCCTAAAAGTGATAAAATGTGGTATCTCCCATTTTCGTAATATTTTATTGCGTAAGTTTTGGTATATGATAGATATCATTATTTTAAATGATTTGACTAGTTTATATGAAAATTTGATTGGATAAATTGATAGTTATGATTTTATTATGAATAGTATTTTGATTGGCATATACTTTATAGGTTTTTGCATTTTATATATGATACTAATGCATAGAGAAAAACTATATGATTGATGTATGATAAATATGACATTTGTATAAAAACAAGATATACTAGCTGTCAACATTATAATTAATACGGATTAACTCTTAAAATATAATATCTATATACGAGGATGGACCAATGAGCTTTCCTTTAAATAGAAGGTTTATGATGTAATCCTGAAAGTTAGCCTCTAATAGATTGTCTCTTTGAGGAACACACAAACATGTTATAATTTCACAACTAATTTAAAATCTCTCGTGACAAACATATTAAATGCTTGAATTTAACGTCCAATAATATTGTGGAATAAAAGTAATGTGAATATGAATTTTGGATGGTCTCATTGACTAGCAGGGGACATCCCTTGCGAATTCAAAGCAGATACTTCACCTGATACTGATAATGGGTGATTTTGTCCTTTTTTTAGCCCTGGTTCTTTTCTTATTTATAGTCTTTTGTTTTTGCTAGCTAGGGATTTTCTTTGAATGACCTGGCTGTTTTCCCTTTGGTAAATTTTTGTGGTCTACAATCCTGATGTGTTTACGATGTTTACCTGAACCGGGCTCTGCCCCTTATTTTTCCCCAAAAAACAGAGTCAGACTTTAAATATAGATATGTTATTAAAAAAATGGCGAATGTGCGCATCAGTGGGCCTCCACATTGAGGGAGGATCTGCAGATAGTATCCGATTCTCTCATTTCTTTTATATTTAGAGCAGCTCGCGCCCCGCCTAGCCGCCGAAGAAGCCGGCAGCAGCTTCTTCGCAATTTCAAGCGTCGTTTAATTTGCTCTCGGCTCCGACCATCATTTACCTCCTTCTCGACCTCCAACTAATTCCTCTTTTGGAGTGGTAGCAAACCAGCAAGCTCAGGACATTCTTCTTCTTCTTCTTCTTCTTCTTCTTTCCTTTTTCTTGAAGTGAAAAACTTAAAAAGAAGCAAGCCATTCTAGGTAATCAAGCCGGTTTACTTAAAATCTGAAGAGGAAGGCAAAGCATATGAGGTCAGGGAACCATACCCTACTTACCAGTAGCCGGAGGGCAACTCAGAAGCTTCGCTTGCTTGCATCGCCCACAGCGGCGAGCGGCTCTATCAAAGCCTCGACAGCTGCTAAGATGAAGGCGTTAATATCCGTCTGCATCGGCATCACTATTTTCCTTATTGCTGCCCGAGCCGCTTCCGCCTTGGCTGCCCTGGCCTTTCACCGCCTGCATCACCGCCCCACGGCTTCTTTCTTTCCTGCTTCGCCGTCCATCCCCAGGTCCGCTCTTCTCTCTCTCTCTCTCTCTCTCTCTCTCTCTCTCTCTCTCTCTCTCATTTCCACTTGTATGATATCTATGTTATTGGTTTTTTTTTACCTGCCTTGTTAAAAAAATTAGGAGGCAATTAATTTCAGTTCAATCACAATGATGATTAATTAGGCATATATATCCCTATTCTTTCAACTCAGCTTTATGAATTCCCTTTCTCTATTCATTTTTTTTTGTACTTGATACCAAGTTAACAGACAATTTTAAATCTGAATTCAAATTCATGAGATAAATTCAAATGATTTCCAAATGGAAAACTAAAATACAGTAGTTTCAGAACGGATAATAATTTCGACGTTTAAACCCTTAAAAGATGGTATTTTCGGACTGATGTCGACAAAGGGAGTAACTAGATATATCATGCAGGGTCAACTTCTTCGAGATGGTATATATTAATCTTATCGTAAGGGAAAAGAAATCAACATTAGATTCTTTTTCCTTGTTTTTCCATTTTGGTTTATGCTGGCTTAGGCTAAAGCTTAGAAATTAATCCATTGCTGAGGACTTGAAGAGTCAATCTCTACCAAAACAGCAGACTATGAACCTGCCCAATCAGATGTTCATTTATATATTAAATATTGCATGATGAATATTTGGCTATATGCCTTGCTGTTCCTCTACTGAGTTCAAATTTTTAGCTTCTGTAGATGGATCATAGCTATGATATTTGTAGACATTCTCTTTTGTAAGAATGTTATATAAGCAGAACCTCACCATGAAAATATGAAAAGTTTGAACAAGGCTGATCTGATATGTAAATGCAATCCATATTTCATATTATGTACAATATAAGCCTGTGGTAGTTGCAATTCATATGATTTTTGAAGCTATACATGTTTCTCATTAAACACACTTTTCAAACCTTTATTCAAAGTGAAAATGTCTAGTATGGTGATTTGAGTAGGTTGTAAGCTCATAGCCGGTTTTTTTTTACAAGTATGTTTGGATGTTGATATAGTAATGCTTGAGTTTCACAAAATTGTTTCGTATATTCTTTTTTTGATATATATCTAGCCATTGGTGTGTATGGCTTGGCTCAGTCCGCCAATGATTTATTACCCTAAGAAATAGTATTAGAAGCAAGGTTCTACTATACTAGAGTGATCTTCACAATTTATAGCTCCAAAGGAGTGAGGCGTACTTTCTCACATTGGCAGGTAATAAATAACTATTGCATCTCTGGTACTCCTGCAATTTCCAATAAATAAATAAATAATAAATTTGGTGGGAAATTTCATTCGATATTGTTTTTGTGAAGTTGCATCTATTCAACTCTGAGATTCTTTTCTTATTGACTATGTAAAATCCTTGTTGTTCAGGAAAGGGTACACAGTATTGATTAACACATGGAAGAGAAATGACCTTTTGCAGAAATCAGTTATTCATCATTCAAAATGTGCTGGAGTTAATTCCATACATATTGTGTGGAGTGAACCTAATCGCCCATCTGATTTACTTTATGAAGTTTTAAGAGAGGCTGTACATTCAAATTCTATTCGTGGCAACAATATTGAACTAATTTTTGACTTGAACCAAGAAGACAGTTTAAACAACAGATTCAAGGAAGTCAAGGATCTAAAATCTGATGCTATATTTTCAGTTGATGATGATGTTATTTTCCCCTGCAAATCAGTGGATTTTGCTTTCAGTGTATGGAAAAGTGCACCAGAAACAATGGTGGGATTTGTTCCACGTATGCACTGGTTGGATAACTCGGTATGCAGCAATTCTTCCTCCCCGTTCCTTTGTTCTTGTTGATTCCCTAATATGTTTACATTTAGTTAGCTTTGGGAACCATGCTCTGATCAAATTGGACTCTAAATTTTAGCAGGATTCATTTATTTCCTTAGCATCTATTTGATTAATTCCATGGAATTGAGGCTTTAGAAAGAACAGAAGCGCAATTGTATGTTGAGTGTCTATAAGCTATATTAATAGAGGGGGATTTGATGCACGTTTTGTTTCACTACTGTGCCTATCCTGATTGTACTGTTATATATTAAAACAAACTGCTAATGTCTACTGAAAGTGTTCAGGATCAACATGCCAAACAGTAGGCATCACTTTATTACAATAAACTGTTGGACAAAATACTGAAGAATTCCTCAAATTAGCTAAAAAAACGAGGATAAAAGTCCATAGTCATGATTTTAGAACATTTTCTCAATAATTTATCTAGGATAGGAATAAATTTCAATATAGATAACTTCATGATAAATATAAATTTATCTAAATTATCTTGGATAATTAAAAATTCTGACTTATATTCTTGGATAAGAATATGTTCAATATTTGTTATTTGGAGTAGCTCTAAGTTAATTTCAAATTAGATTTAAAACTCACTTCATTAAATCTTATAAATACATAGAAGAATTGAGATGCATTACATTTGTTCATGGACAGGTGTTTGAGAAGAAGCCATATGTAAATAGTGTTGCGGATCTTTTAGGAAAACAAAAGGAGTCCTACTTTTGGAGATTAAAAAGAGAATAAGCTTTTGGAGAATAAATTCACAGTTGGCTGTTACTAGAGAGAGAAGGGTGTTGAGAGAGAGAGGAAGATAGATACAACTTGGAAGCAGAGAAAATTTTTTTTTTGTCTATCTTGTAATCATGATAAATTATTTTGATGTGATGCAAGCACGATGGTGTCAAAATAAACGTGATGATGCGTTAGGAAGCATGGTGAATCTATTTTGACAAGTATTTCAATGGATATCTCTTAATATGATTTTGACTATGTGTTTCTCATTTCTCATTTCTCATCTCTCGTTTGATTCTCTCTTGATTTTAGCAAGAGAAATATGGGGTTACTCATTTACGGTAAGATTGGATATAATTGAATTTGGGGATTAGTATTTTCTTGTACCTTACTTGTTTGTACGTATGTAATTCGTTAATAATTGATTAGTTCCTTTGCCCTATCCCGGGAATAGAGACTATTGTTTTGACTAAACAACTTAAAGCTTGGTGTCTTGTTGTGATTTTTTATTCCTTTGTTATTACTTTGTGTTCATCCTATTTGCTTCAAGTAGGTGTTTCTGCATTATTATAAAATAAAAAGGTTTTCCTAACTCAATGTTGCCTCTTACATTAAATTAGATTCCTCTCTTTTTATGTCTTAGTTTTCTAGAACATGTCTTCTATTTTTAAGGTACCAAATGAGATCTTAAATGATTTGGAAATGTGCAACCAAGTGTGGAATTTGCAGTAATGAGACTGATAGTCCAAATAAATGTTGAGGGATTTGCAAGAAAAAGAGGTAAATCGATGTAACATTAATAGAACTAGAGAGAATGTTTTGTGTACATTAGGATAGAACATATTACGCAACAGCAATATGAAAAAAAGAAGAACGAGGATTCAGAAAGTTGACTCTTGATCATTGAGATTAGGTTGTTTCAATTGTAGATGATGACGAGAAAAAGAAAGCCTCATTGTTACTACCAATGCAATTTTGCTGCAGTCTCTCTCTTTTTTAAAAAAAGTGCTTCACGTCTATATGACCAATTTTATCATAACAGCTAGGTTAATAAGCACCTTTTCTGAGTTGAATATTGTCTCTTTTTGTCTTTTTAGGTGTTAGGATTCAATGAAAATAGGAGATTTATTTTGGCAGTTTGATTTTTCCACAATTATAACAAAGAATTAGGCTTTTGCTGCCTGTCCAACTTAATTTTTCATTCAATCTCGGAAGGAAACTCCTTGTGTGTTTATTCTCCACATATGATAACAATTTTTTGATTCCAATTGCTAAAGTCAAATGCAGATGGTGACAAAGCCTCTTACTTCTCAAAGCAGATAATGATACCCTACTCTATTTCTTCTGCATGGAATCATCAATAGGGCCTTATAATAACTCATCCAATCTAAGTATTTCCCATTCTTTTAATCCCATAACGTAGAAATTCTAATCCAACTCAGTATAGCACATGAGGATTTCTTTTAATAGTGTAACTTTTTCGTTTAAGAAGTATATGAAACCAAGTCACAAGGTTCTCTTTTATATATATAATTTATTTATTTTTGCAGAATAGTAGTTTAGATCGGTATTTTTACGGTGGGTGGTGGTCAGTCTGGTGGACCGGCACTTACAGCATGGTTCTTTCCAAGGCAGCTTTTTTCCATAAGAAATATCTACATTTATACTCTACTAATATGTCTCAGTCAATACGGAATTATGCAACGAAAAACAGGTGCTTTTGACTTCAATGTGAATAATTTTCGTATTATCTGATTTGCTGCTCATGACAATCCTTTCTATTGCCTGTAGAAACTGTGAAGATATTGCAATGGCTTTTCTAATCGCAAATGAAACTGGAGCTCCACCTATATGGGTGAAAGGTGAAGAAATACATGTTTTATTTTTATCCTCCAAACTGGATAAGATATTTAAGAAATCGTTGTAAGCGGGCTTCCTATTTGCGTTTTTTACAGGAAGGATATTTGAAATGGGATCGAGAGGAATTAGCAGCCTGGGAAACCATGAGGAGAGGAGGACGCAGTGTCTCAACGATTTTACGGCTATATACGGCCGTATGCCTTTGGTTGCAACCAACGTGAAGGCCATTGACAGCCGAAGCAGTTGGCTGTGGTGATTGTATTCCTAGTGCTTATGTATGTATAGGTATGCGTTAGTTAGTTAACTTGATAGGCTTCGTACACTCTTTTTAATTGAGATGTTGGATAACAGTTGCAATGATTCATTGTGCCATTATTTTGTAAATCAATTGTCAACTATTTTGATCAATCAATAATAGGAGTGTTCTATTTCTGAACAAATTTTAAAAATTTGAGAAGACTCAATGCCTTATTAAATGCATCTTTTTAAGTTGTTTCGAGCTAGAGATGTAAGGGAAAGCTACAGGGAGCCTGAGTTACTGTATATTCTTTGTTGTTTTTGTTGGGGGTGACAGTGTATATATATATAAGATCATTCAATACTGTTTGTTTGATGATTATTTTTAATATCTGAAGATGCATGTAAGACTTAAATCTATTTACTTTTATATAATTTACTATTTGAAAACTATTTCTTATATCTCCTGATAATTTAACAGGCACAATTTAAAAAATATTTATCATAAGATTCGGCTGACAGGCCTCTCTCTCTCTCTCTCTCTCTCTCTCTCTCTCTCTCTCTCAGTTTTTCAGCTTCATTGATTGTGGGATGGCAATCACAAGCCCTTCAATATCTTTGAAAGTAGTTTGTAGGAGCTTGTAAACTCATTTGCATGTTAATCACCGTGGGTTGTATTGTTGATCATCACTCGTTGGTGTGTCATTGTGTGTGTGACAATGCTTCTGCTATCATCAGCAAGTATTTGTATTCACCATGTACTACACCGCATGTGTTTGTAAGGGGTTTTATTATTTGCAAGCGAGTCATTCACCCCTTCGCATGCAAATCAAGTTGAAGATCGTAAGTTCTTTGTTTACTTATTTATGTTCATTTGAGTGATTTGAACCATCGCTTAGTATTTATATTTTTAGAATGGTTACATTATCTTCGATTTATATTTGTGATTGAGTTACATGTTTTCATGTTTAATCTTGATTGTCTTATAAATTACATGTTTGATTTCAAATATTAGACTATGTTCCCAATTGTCCAAATCAAGTCTCCTGTCATTGTTCGCTTGAATTCAAATCAAGTCCCCTATTCAGTTTGAATTTCGGCAGACTCCCAGAGTCTCCCCCATTTAGGGAAAATTTCAGGAGTCTAGGCCTCTTGCCACGCTAGAGAAAAGCATGTACGGTATGTGTCAAATGACACCGCGGTCGTAAATCTTCAATCCCACCACGCAAGAGAAATGCTTGTATGAGTCTTCGGGGTACCTATTTGAAATGCACAGTTGTTTCCCCTTAGGCGTTGAGGCGTCTACGGGTACTTATATTCATCTCCTCCGTGCTACATAAAAGTACGTACAGGGCCGACCCGCCTCGCCGTAAGCGTCGCACCGGATTCCCTTCCCACCACACTAGAGAAAAACGTGTATGGGCGAGTTTTGGGTGCGTCGGGAATGCTGAGTGTGGGGTTTAAGTTGGGAAATTATAATTGCAAATGACGACATCGACGAAGGTGTTGAGGCATGCAAATCAAGATAAAATATTTCATTTACTCTTTTTCTTCTTTATTTTTTTAATTTTCTCTCATTTTTTTTAAACTCTTTTTTCCACTCTTTTTTTTTCTTTTTTTTTTTGGCAATGTGTGTATGTGTGTGTGTACAAACTTAGGCAATAGCAATAATAGTTTTAGTAATATCAATTTCATTAATTGACAATAACATCTAGTATTAATAGTAAATAAATAACTAGAAAAAAAAAATACTTTTCTTTTGGATTTTGGGCTAAGTTTTGGGTTGTAGACGGGCTATTTGGGTAGAGAAGGTTTGGGTCAAGTGGCTAGATGGGTTGAGTAGGTTAATGGGCTGTTAAAGGGCTTTTAAAATGGGGTTTAAGTTAATTAGTAAAGCAGTGAAGTGTAAAGCCTGAGTGAGAAGGGAGATTAAGTAGTTGTTTAGAGGCTACTTTGAGGTCACTATTGGGAGAATCGATTGCTAGCTTGAGGCTTCGACTAGAGTAGAGGAGATCAGTGGGAGATAGATTCAGCTATGAGGAAGGGCCAAATGGGAGGCTGGTTCGGTCGCTTGCAGCACTTAGAGGCGGAAGAGGTGGGTGAGGGACCTTCAACATAGTGACGAGAAGCTAGGGCAGGTCGATACAGGGGTATTAGGTTCGAAAATCATGAGTGCAGGAAGGCTTGTGAAGATCAAGTTCTTTGCGTGGATAGGGAAGGAGTCGAAGCTCGATCGAGTGGAAGAGGGAAGTTGGCGGGTGTGAGCTAGAGGCGAAAGCTACAGGTGTCGGGTGGTTACAGGCGTTGGCTTCAATCAAAGGCGTGGAGGGATTTCACGGCAAGGGAAAAGGGTTGAGGGGTGCTGCATGTTGAGGAAGAAGAAGGAGAGGGTTGGGGCCGGAGATCAACGACGGCTTCGATAGGCTAGCAATGTGGGTTAAGAGAGGTCGTGGGTCAGAAGAGGAGTTCGTGTGGTCATGAGTTCTGCAACAGGGAAGCTCGATTGGGTCGTCTAGATCAACAGCTGGGTTGTGGTTTACGAATGGAAGAGGAGAGAGAGAGAGAGAGAGAGAGAGAGAGAGCTTTGTCATGGGGTGTGCGAAAAAAGAAAATGGAGAAGAATTCTTATTTTATATTCATTTTAACGACGCGATTAGAGCGAGACAAGGCAAGCTACGCACACGAGATAAAAGATGTGAGTTCGACACCATTGCAGAGTGATGGGCGACTGTAGCAAAGCGGGATTTATGGTCATTTCACACAGGATATCTTATACAGGTAATAATTCATACATTTTTTTATCATTTCATTTTTTGTATTATACTGCAGAGGTCAACAAATGCCCCCCAAAAAATATTATGCCTGTCTAGAACGAATCACATTTGTTACATGCTAATTGACCCTGTGGATCTCCAAATATTTGCTATGGTTGTCACACAAATGTTTTCATTTTGCGGATCTCCAAAAGCTTGTTTGGATGTCATGCTGAGAGTTTTCATTTTGAGGATCTTCAAAAGCTTGTTTGGATGTCACGCTAAGATTTTTATTTTACGAATCTCTAATAGCTTGTTTGGATGTCAAGCTAATATTCTAATTTTGTTACTCTTCAAGAGTCTATCTTGGTGTCTCTATAGATCTTTGAATGCGCTCGTAGTCAATAATGTGGTAGAAATGTTATCTTTAGTCAAGTAGAGACTCATAAGATTGTGGCATAGCACTTTATATTCAGATCCCTAGAGTATTACTTTGTAGATTGACGATTGTAGATAGCATTGTCACCTTATGTTCTTCTTTTACCACCACTATCATCTTAGTTTTCGGTATTTATACATATGCTCAATATTTATCATTATTTCAATTATATATGATGTAACATTTATATTATATAATTGCGGGTGTTGTTCAAAACTTGTTCGGACTTTGCAGATTCACCAACTTGTAGGACTTTGCTTCTTTAGGTTTTCCTATAATTTTTTTTGGCCCAAATATGCTTTTATTAGTTTGTGCAGTTCCTTTATGATTACCTTACGTGCTCCCCTGTTATTTTATGCTGGTTTTTAGGAGATACGAGGCACTAAATAGGTTGCTACTACAGGAGGTCCTTACTCAGGTACGCTCTCTTTATTAGCTTTCACTTTACTTTACGCTGCTCATTTTATATATGTATATATTGATTCTTCATTACTTTGCACAGATCCCTATAGGAACAGGATATCAGCCAGTTAGTTACTATGGGAGGCTTCAGCTCAGGTACATTTTTACTATGCTAGTTTGCACAGCTTTCTTTTCTTTCTTTAATTGTTCATTGACACCCTTGTTGCACTATACAGGTTTTAGGAGGAGCAGGATACTAGTTCATGAGCTATTACAGGAGACATCTATTCAGGTACACCTTTCTTTTTTGCAGCATTACATATATTTGCATAATCTTTCGCCTTTCTTTCTGCTGACATTTTTGTTGCCTTACGCAAGTTCCAGAAATGCAGAGTGTCCGGTCTTTGGAAGGAGCAAAGTGAAATTGTCGACTATCTCTTCAGACATAAATTTAGGATATAAATTTTTTTCCTCTGCAATGGACATTATACTTTTTTCCTTCTTTTCTCTTTTTTGTTGGCTGATGCTAGCTTGTAAAAGAGATGTAAATTGAAAACTTATATGTGAATTCTGAATTAATAAAATAAAATAATTTTATAAATTCAGCTGTTGGCGAATTCTTTTATTGCTCTTGTGACTTCTATGGTTATTGTGCTCACAGCTTTATACCCTCGTTAAAGTTTGCAGTTGCACCTTTTTCCCAACTTTAGCTTGAATTATGAGGTTTTGGTTCCTTCTATCATGTGCTTTATGCGGCGGATATTAGCGAAAGATTACCTGATTTGTCACTACCAACTTGTTTGGAGATTTACATACCTTCTGCCCTTTAGTTGTTAATTTGGTAGGCTTGATGAAGGAGTATATGACAGTGACCTAAATCTTTTATGTTTATATCAGGTCAGTGGCGAGAGGTCTTCTGTCCAAAGCTTTATGCGTAACGAACTTGTTGATGATGAAATCCTCTTAATTCAGTCTTAAGATTTATATGAACTTGGGGATAATTTCTTTAGTCATTTGCTTTGTGCTTTAGAAAACTTATTGAAAAAGAACTTCGATTCTCACTTTACGCTTTACAGATTTGTTGAATGATTTATAAGTTTTGAGTTTAGCGGGTAATACTAGATGTAGGTAATTCCTTAACCCTTAATCAATCGAGAAGACTTTAATCTGGGTTACTTGAACTTATCATATTATGTGAGCTAGGATTTAACAGCTCTTGTCATCTGACTATTGAAATGGGGGTTCCTTTACTACGGCCTTTCTTATGACTTATTCAGTAGACAGAGCTGCCAGTGACTCGGCCACATCTTGGCTTGTTAAGTCCGACCTCATACATCCATTCAGGATTTAGACTTGAGATGGTGAGAAATGCACTCCCCTAGCTAAATTTGTTGAAGTTTGCAGATTTGAAGTCATCCTTCATGGTTTGATATCTCAGAGCTTACATGCATTTGGTAGTTGTTGATTAAGACTCATCTTTTCCACTATAACTTTGACTCTCCAATCACTTAAGAGAATTTAGTGGACTAGAGCTACTTGAACTCGTCGAGTCAGATAAGCCTTTGTACCTCTTGCAGTCCTTACTAACAGGTCGACGAAATGGGAGTTCCTCTACTATGGCCTTTCTTATGGCTTGTTGAGTAAAGGGAGCTGCCAATGACTCAGCCACATTTAGGCTTATTGAATCCAATCTCTTACACCCATTCGAACCATAAGCTTCAGGCTATCAAAATATTTGTGCCGCTCTAGCTTGACTTGCTGAAGTATATAGTAATAAAAGTCTTCTTTTCTGACTTTCAAAGTCTTAGCATATTAAGGAAAGTGATATCTCAAAAAAAATTTAGAACCACCTGCGTATATTTTGAAAAGGGTCGTTTTCATATTCTTTTATTTAGAGGAATACACATCTTTACACTGTAATCTTAACTTTCCAGTCACTTAGCAAAATTTTTCAGACTATGACCACTTTTACTTATCGAGTCAAATAAGCCTTTGTACTTCTAACAAGCCCTCTTGACCAGTTGATGAAATGGGAGTTCCTCTACTACAGCATTTCTCATGGCGTGTTGAGTTGACGGATCTACTAGCGACTCAGCCACATCTAAGCTTATTGAGTCCGCCTCTTACACCCATTCAAACATGAAGCTTCAGGCTGTCAAAAGACTTTAAGCTGTTCCGGCTTAACTTGCTAGAGTGTGTACTTATGAAAATCTCTTCTAACCTTTGAAATCTCAGTACGTTGGAAAAGGTGGCATCTCGAATCACCTGCGCATACATTAATAGAGAAATCATCACATGCTCCTTCTTGAAGGAATAATCGTATTAATGATTTTAAATATTTATTTGTGGATCTCGGTATGCAGCGTGATATCGACCCGAATAAATATTTAAATACCCCTATCTTACATGGAGACTCTTAGTAGGATAAATTTAGCATTTTGAGATTTTAAATATTTATTTGGGGATCTCAACACATAACACAATGTCGACCTAAATAAATATTTAAAATACCCCATATCTCATAGGGAGATTTCAGATAGATTTTATATTTCAAGATTTTAAATATTTATTTTGGGATCTCGGCGCATAGCACGAAATCAATCCAAATAAATATTTAAAATACCCCCAATTTTATAAAAATTTTGAAATGCATTCTTGCAATACAAGAGAATTTCAACATATAAAATGTATATATATCAATGAATACATATGAAGTACAAGATATCTTAAATACATATACATCCTTATGCATAATACTTTTTCAGGTATCGACCGTTAATTGGTAGCATAGGCCTCTGGCCGTATCAGTAGATGAGTTGATAAGCTCCTCTATAGTACACCTTTTCGATGACGAAAGGGCCTTCCCAGTTGGATACAAATTTGTCATAAATTTTTCAGTGTGGGATGATGGGCCTTCTCTGCACCATGACCAATTTTCCTTCTTAAAATGCTCGATGACTCACCATCCAATTAAATGACTTCGCCATTCTTCCTCAAAAGATTTCCAGATTTATTGAGCTTGTAGTCTAATCTTGTCGAGTGCATCGAGCTCTTCCATTCTCAGGCGAGTATTTTACTCCTGAGTGAGATCATGCTGAATAGCTACCCGAAGTGATGGCAGCTCGATTTCTAGTGGAAGCACTACTTTAACCCCAAACACCAATGTTTAAGGAGTGACTTTGGTCGGCGTCTTATAGGTTATATGATATGCCCAAAGCGCTTCTACCATCTTAGTATGTCACTTTCTTTTGTTCTTGGTGAGGATCTTCTTTAACATCTTCACTAACGTCTTGTTGAAGATGAAAGTGCGAATAGATTGTTAGACCTATTAATTACGTCCATAGGCTAACCAAGAGAGGGGGGGGTGAATTGGTACTTTTAAAAATTTCTCTTGGAATTTTGGAAAACTTTTCAATCAAAAACTTAAGCAAATCGTACAGTATGATTTAGCTTCGTATAGTACGAACAGAGATAATTTTTATACTTTTCAACCACAAAAAAATAAAACGCAGTGTAGTAAGAAAATTCAGTAAGTAAAAAATAAGAACAGAGTACACCAGATTTTATAGTGGTTCGGACAAACACGACCTACATCCACTCCCTAGAGACTCCTTATCTAGGTATTGCACTAAATCAAAGTGACTCTCCTTTAGCCCCCACAGTAAGGCGGAGAAGCCTTTACAAAACTCTCTTCCACCAAATCCCGGTGTGACAAAGAACCGTCGTCCTTTTTCACCCTCATGGTGAAGGCAGAGAACCCACTCATCCTTTCACACTCTCCAGGTGTCGGCATAGAACTAATCATCCTTTTTCACTCTCCAAGTGACGGCAGAGAACCGAAAACCTCTCGAACAACTTTCTTGCAAGAGCCTCCAACGAGATTAGGAAGAAGCTTGAAGTTCAAACAATGAGATCCTCACTATTGGATAACCTTGTGAATCCCCTCACAATTCTCTCTTCAAAGATCTCATAAAACTCTCTCTCAAACACTCTCCCAATCACTCTCCCTTTCACTCTCAAGAATAATTTTTGCAGATGATCTTTCGTCCAGTCAGTTTTAAGACCTTTAAAAACTTAGAACAAGAAAAATCGTCCAAAATTAAAAATTTTAAGTTTCACGCATGTAGATCGTCCCGTACGATCTCATATCGTACTGTACAAATAGTTCAAAAAATTGAACGATCCGTCCCGTATGATCCAGTAAGAACCATTCAGAGCTATTCATACCAATAGTTCATCCCGTACGAACTTTGAGACAAACGAGTCAGAGTCGTTCGTACGATCATTTCATCCCGTACGAACCTTGAGATGAACAATTCAGAGCCGTTCATACGATCATTTCGTCCCGTACGAATAAGTCGTACGATGCATTCAGAGTCATTCGTACAGCAAATTCTTCTGTACGAAGGTAACTACGTACTGTACAAACTGGACTTAGAAAAATTTTCATGCAGATAGGCTCATTGCGGAGTACATACAATACAGATTGTCCCGTACGATCCAATATCGTACTGTACGATCAGTTTTAAAAATTAAGTTTTTCACTCCCCCATTGTGTGTGTGCACAATTATCCAACTTACAATCACACTCTCTCAGACTCAAGAAAAAACAAAAATACAGACTTCACTCATAATAAACATTATCAAATAAACTTGAAGTCTTCAGCAGTCTGGAGTGTGAATTTTCTAAAAAATATGTTAGTACACACAAAAAGAACTCTAATATTTATTAGGAGAAGAATAAAACAAACAATAGGCTTTTGTAATCATCAAAAATAACTTGTATTAGAATTCACTTGAAAGAACAGATTTGCACAAATCATAATAATCTCCCCCTTTTTGATGATGACAAAACCTTTATTGTTTGAGTTAACAATTAAATTCACATTTCTCCTAAGCTTCCACTAAGAGTAAGCTCCCCCTAAATAAATGATCTCATAAGCTCCCCCTAAAGAAATGACATATCTTAAACAAGAGATAAGAGGAGGTTAGAAGGAATCAGCAAAGGGAAAAGGAGGATAAGAACAAATAAGACACGCACATACAAGTACAAGCACATATAAGTACATGTACCATACATAACATGAATAACATGAATATAAGTACATGTGCATACACATGCAAAATAAAAAAAAAATACCACATATAACATGACATCATAACATGCAACAAGACTAACATGCAACAATACATAACATGCAACAAGCAAGTCAAACAATACAAAATTTCCCCTTTTGATAATAACAAAAAGGAAAGATACTCAAAAGAGTTGAGGATTTAAATAATGTTAAAAGAAGATTAACTATAATATTAAAATCAAATGTAAAAAGTAAAGACTCAAAATAGTTTAGATCACATATTATAATAAGGAGAAGCAAAGTTGATCTATAACAGTAATGTAATAGACAGATTAAGTAACAATAATTATTGCACAAATGATGAAAAAAATTATCAAATTTCTAAGTCAAATGCGACGATCATTGAGTAGTGAAATTTGAGAAAATGTTAAAGGAAAGAATAATTGACCTTATTGTGGCGACATTGCGCATCTTTTCAAATGTTTGGGCTAATTTTGTGCCTCTTAATAATTTTGGTGATATTGCGCATCTTTTACTATATGGTACACTTTGTGCATCTTGTTCCTTTTTTTTTCTCATATTATTTTGACAAAATAAAATTATTTCCAACAACACAATCCCTTAATCACTTGTACAATAATGAACACATTGATATAGAAATTAAGAGTAATATTAAAACATCAAATATATAATAATTTAGGCTAAGTAACACATATTTAAAATAAGATAAAGTAAGATCTTCTAATCTACACCTAATCATAATAAAATCTAAAAATTTTAAGAAATTAAATTTCTGCACAAAAATTTTTATTGTAATTCAAATTCAATTAACATTTTATAAATTTGATCAACTACATTCGAGTGTTCAAGATTAGTAAATTTCCAGTTATAGTCACAATCATAGAATAATATGCATTAAAATTGAACTTCTTCATTCCATAATGATTTAAATATATGAAATAGCAAGCTTTTACATTTAAATTAATCTCATAAGATAAAGCTTGCTAACAAAAATATCATCCATACAACTACCATAAAAAAATAACAAAAATTAGAAACATAACAATCACATTCTCAAAGAACAGCAGAGCAAAGATCAAGCCAAGAAATAAGAAAAATATCCCTAATAGTCTGAAGGACCCTGATCTGGAGGAGGTGGAGGAGCGACAAACATAGCAAAGTAGTTATTGAAGGTTACAATGTTGGTGTTTACCGACTCGAACTGATCTCGAATCCACACCCTATCCTCATTATATTGATCTTCCTGCCGCTTCAAGTGCGCCTCCATATTGTCGAACCTTTGACCAAGCTTATCAAAATGCTGGACCATATCCTGATAGAAGTTTTGGTTGAGTCCAGGTGCAGGTGCAGGAGCAGGTGTAGGTTCTTTCTCAGAACTATCTACATTTCCATCTTTCTCAAAAAGTGCCTGAAAAGAAGCATCGGTAAAGTAGAGTGGTAGTTCAAAAGGTCCGTCAGGGCGGACCAAATTGTACTTCTTTTCAAGAATGTAGCAAATCATATGACCAAGGGCAATGTTCTTCTTTCTCTTCACACTAAGATGTCCAATATCGGTAAGGGAATATACATAGTCCAAAATTAATTGGGCTTCATCAATGGGTTAGCTAGTCATAATCAAGTAAGTGATAGTAGAAAGAAGATGGGTCATGTTTACTCTATCTCCAGCCTTGGAAATGATGGATGTCCTAAGAACATGTTGTATTATTCGAGCATTTTGGTTCAAGGAGTCAACTCGAGGATAGTGAGTAGGTTGGATTATACCTATAATGACTTGATTGACTTCGGACCAATCATAGTCCGATCAAGAAGTTAGAGTATGTGCCCGTATTCCTAGAGTTTTTAGATGAAAATATTCTCAAAGGTCCTCCTTGGTTATTTCAACTCTTTGTTTTAGGACGTAGGAAGAGATTCTAGTATGGTCCTAATTAAAAGTCATGTTGGCCAAAAACACATGAAAAAAATCTTTGTTGTATGCAAAGATCAGAGTGAGAAGGAAAGAAAACTGGATAGAGTCAAACAGTGACATTACTGCAAAGTGAAGATTTTCTTGCAGTAGAATGTGGGAATGGATAATTTTAGATGCAGCATACCTATAGTATGCCTCCTCATTTTGAGCACTTAAGAAGTTATCATCCCAATCCCTCCCAGATGATGAACCTCTAGATTAACGAGCTCATTTTTTGCTTCCTGACATATCTTTTTTATGCTCTGAAGGGTTTGAAAATGAAATTGGAATGAAAGAAAATGACCCTCTTTTTTTTATAGAAAAATGATCAATCGTACTGTACAAAAAAAAATTCATACAGGATGAAATAAATTTCGTCAGGGATGAATTACATTTCATACGGGACGAACGAAAATGATCAAAAATGAAAAAACTTTTCGTAAACTACCCTTCCTGAGGCATCCTTTCGTACAGGCTTTTTGACTTCCTGATCGTACAGCCGGGATGATCAGGATATTAAAGGATCGTTCAGGCGACGATTAGGTTCGTCCTTATCCAAATTGACACATATATCGTACAGACGAAGACGTGTTCGTATATACGATCAACAATAATAACTGACACTAACCATGAACCCACCCCATTCGTACAAACGAATCTTCTATAATCGTACAGTACAATGAAGTCATCGTACTATACAAAAAGACAAAGAAAATACAATTTTATTACTCCAACTCTACAGATTTTCAACACTAAAATAAAGATCAACACAAGATAAAATTTTCAATTTTTTAAAGAAGACACAAGATAACCACAAAACACAAGAAATTAGAAATAAATAAACTAACAAACACATACAAAACAAATTTGCAGAATTTTCAATCAAGCATTAAGATCAATCACACCTAGCCTTGTCCTTAACATGCTAAAAGTGTCAAAAGCTAAGGGTTTTATGAAAATATCTGCAAGTTGATCTTTAGTAGTGACATGATGTAGTTCAATTTCCCTTTTCGCTACATGATCTCTTATGAAATGATGTCTTATATCAATATGCTTTGTTCTAGAATGTTGAATAGGATTCTTTGAAATGCAAATGGCACTAGTGTTATCACAAAAGATTAGAATTATACCAATAAAAAATCCAAAGTCAACCAATTGTTGTTTCAACCAAAGCACCTGTGCAACACAACTCCCTAAGGCAATATATTCTGCTTCAGCTGTAGAAAGTGCTATTGAATTTTGTTTCCTACTGGACCAAGAAATTAAAGAATTTCCAATGAATTGATAAGTCCTAGAAGTACTCTTTCAAAAGAAGAACTATTCTTTTGATATCAAATCCCTAAATTTTGAGTTCTCAAAAGATATCTCAATATTCTTTTCACTGCTGTCAAATGTGATTCATTTGGATCAGATTGAAATCTAGTACATAAACAAACACTAAATATAATGTCTTGTCGGCTAGCAGTCAAGTAAAGTAAAGATCTAATTATTCCTCTAAACTTCTTTTGATCAACAGATTTTCCCTTATGATCCTTATCTAATAGTACTGAGGAATTCATGGGTGTAGTTACAGGTTTAGCATAATTCATTTCATACTTTTTGAGGATGTCCTTAACATACTTAGATTGACAAAGAAAAGTTCTTTCCTCATTTTGCTTTATACTAAAACCAAGAAAATAACTTAAGTCACCCATCAAACTCATCTCAAATTCATTACTCATTATTTTTGAAAATTCATCACATAGACTTTTATCAGTTAATCCAAAAATGATGTCATCCACATATATTTGTACAATGAGTATTTCATTTCCATTTTTTTTCAAAAATAGAGTGGTGTCCACACTTCCTTTAATAAATGATCTTTCTAATAAGAAAGTGTTTAACCTCTCATACCACACTCGAGGTGCCTGTTTTAGTCCACACAATGCCTTTTTCAATTTAAAAATATGAATAAAAAATTTTGAATTTTAAAACCTGGAAGTTGCTCAACATAAACATCCTCTTATATCACCCTATTTAAAAAGGCACTTTTAACATCCATTTGATACAATTTAAAATCTTTAAAACTGGCAAAGGCTAATAACACTCTAATTGCTTCAAGTCTTGCTACAAGGGCAAATGTCTCCTTAAAATCAATCCCTTCTATTTGATTATACCCCTAAGCTACCAATCTAGCCTTATTTCTTATAACAACTCCAGAATCATTCATTTTATTTTTGAACACCCACTTAGTCCCAACTACACTTTGATCTTTTGGCCCTTCAATTAGCTCTCAAACATCATTTCTTTTAAATTGATTTAATTCTTCATGCATAGCCAGAATCTAAAATTCATCCAAAAGTGCTTGATCTATATTAGTGGGTTCAATTATTGAAATAAAAGCTGAATGATTTACTTCTTTTCTCAAACCATGCCTAGTTCTAACTCCTTCACTTGGTTCTTCTAAAATTAACTCTTTAGGATGACTTCTAATAAATTTTCATTCTTTAGGTAAATAGTTTTCTTCTTCCTTTTCAACCCTTTCTTCAACCTTTTAATTTTCAAGTTTTTGGGTTAACACCTCAACATCATCTTCATCCAACTTAGACCCTTCACTATTATAAGATTCATGAAAAATAATATGAGTGGTCTCCTCAACTACCAATATTCTTTTATTAAAAACTCTATAGGATTTTTCAACACTTGAATAACCTAGAAAGATTCATTCATCAGATTTAGGATCAAATTTTTCTAAGAGAGTTTTGTCATTATTATGAATGAACACTTTACATCCAAAAATATATAGATGTGAGAGGTTGGGACTTCTACCTTTAAGAAGTTCATAAGGTGTCTTATTTAATTTAGATCTAATATACATCCTATTCAACACATAGCACGTTGTGCTAACTGCTTCAACCCAAAAATATTTTGGAAGTGAATATTCTGCCAACATGGCTCTAGCAGTTTCAATTAATGTCCTGTTATTTCTTTCTGCAACTCCATTCTGTTGAGGTGTCCTAGAAGCTGAGAAGTTGTGTTCAATTCCATGAGATTTATAAAAATCATCAAACAATTCATTTTCAAATTCTCCCCCAAGGTCACTTTAGATAGTTACAATTTCAAAACTTAGTTTTCTTTGAATTCAAGTGGCAAAATCTCTAAACTCCTCAAATGATTCACTCTTATGATTAAAAAATCTAATTCAGGTGAATCTAGAATAATCATCCACAATTACATACCCAAATCTTTTTTCCTTCTAGACTTAAGGTACTAATAGGTCCAAATAGATCCATGTGAAGAATTTCTAATGACTTGCTAGTCCTAATTTTCTTGATTGAACTAAAAGAGGATCTGACTTATTTTCCTAATTGACATGCATCACACAAATGATCTTTAGTAAAGTCTAACTTGGGTACACCACTAACTAGCTCCTTTTAGGTGATTTTTTTAAGATTTATCATACTAGCATAACAAAGTCTTCTATGACATAATTATGATTCATCAGATATAGTTTTTAAACAAAGAGCAGTCGAAGGTTTTACATAATTCAAATCTAGCATGTAAATATTATTCACTTATCACCATTTAACACAACAGTTCCATTTTGACTAATAACACAACTAGTAGGTAAGAATTTTATATGATAACCTTTATCATATAATTGACTTATACTCAACAGATTGTGTTTTAAGCCTTCAACCAACAGAACATTTTCAATCACAAAATTTTTAGAATTTTTAATTATACCTGTACCTACCACTCTCTTGATAGTATTATCTCTAAGTGTAACCTTGCCTCCATTCCTGGCTTCTAGCATTATAAATTAATTTGCATCTCCAATCATATACTTTGAGCAGCCACTGTCTAGGTACCAGATACTCTCACGAGATCTTGTGTGAGAGCGTACCTACAAAATTATCAAATATTAGACCTGGGAACCCAAACAAGTTTGGGTTCTCCTCTTGGTAATTTTAAAATAGATGCATTTGTGATATGCTGTGTATTATGCATCCTAGATCTCCACACTAAATATGTTCTATGATGAATAGTATAAGTGTGGGATATATGTCCAATTATACAACAAGAAAAATACTTTACTCCTGAAAAAGGATTCACCAATCTATTTATCCTATTAGATCTTCTCTTAGATTTTGAATTAGTGAACTTGTGGTAGGTTTTATAAAAATCTTCCAGTTTAGGTGGAATCCTCTTTTTCTCAAGTGTTTTCAATTTAACCTTAAGAAATGTATTTGCACTTTCTAGAATCGAATTATCAATCTTCAACTTATGTTCTCTACTATCCGATTCATCCATAAATATTTTGAAATCATTTACAAGTTCAGTGTGTGATGATTTTAAAATTTCATGTTGTTTATTCAAATCATCAAATTCATCTAATAAAGTCATGTGGTTGCTATCAATTAAAGCATGATCTTTCTTAAGGATTTCATATTCTTTTCACAGCTCAAGATAATCTAAATTTAATTTTGCATGCAATTTCTTTAATTTCCTATATACATAATGAATGCATTCAGAAATTTTAAATAATTCTGCATAGCTTAAATCACATACATCATCTTGATCAGAATGATCAAGATTGTCAGCCATTAAGCATAAATTTGTGACTTCCTCTTCAAGCGCTGTTTCTGAAGAATCTGAAGCTGAGTCCGCCCAAAAAGCTCGTTGAAGTCTCTTATTACCCTTTCTATCCTTTAGTTTCTCCTCAGCTTTCTCCTTGCTAGGATTAGTCTTGAGATTGGGGCAATCCGTCTTTATGTGTCCTGGCTTCCTACATTCATAACAAATAATATCATTAGAAGCCTTAACATTTTTATGAAACTTACCTTTGTTCCACTATTGGCGTCTTCTCTGCTTCCTCTTTAGGAAACTTCTAAATTGCCTTGTCATCAAGGCAATGTCTTCCTCATCCTTAGGTAGTGACTAATCACTATCTGAATCATCCACATTCAAAGCTATGTTCTTCTCCTTCCGCTTGTCACCTGCATCAATCTGTCTTTGAGTCACAGATTGCTCGTAAGCAATTAGTGATCCAAAAAAATTATCAATAGAATAGACATTTAAATCTTTCGATTCAGTTATTGTTGTTATCTTTGCATCATAAATAGTAGGTAAGCAACGAAGTATTTTGTTTACTTTTTCAGCATTTGTTAATTCCCTACCTAAGGCATGCAATAAAGGGCTATATGTGTAAAACGTGTATATATGTCTGAGATTGATTCATTCGATTTCATACGAAAGAGTTCATAATCGTGCAAAAGAATATTCAACCTAGTTTGCTTCACTTCATTTATACCTTCATACGTAATGTAAAGTCTATCCCATATTTTCTTTTCGGATTTACAAGTAGAAACACGCATATAATCTTCAGATTTAAGAGCACAGAAAAAGCTATTCAAGCATTTTGCATTTAATTGTACTAACTCCCTTTCTTCTAAAGTCCAATCAACAAATGGTGTTTCAACTCTTATGCCATCTATAAGTCTAGTAGGTGCAGTGTAACCATCCTGAACTAATATCCGCATGTGATAGTCAAGAGATTACAGAAAAGTAGACATGCGAGTTTTTCAGAAATCAAACGGAATGTTGTCAAACAAATGTGACCTAGTGATCGAGTAACCTTCTAACATGTTTCGGTTTCTAAAATTAGCCATGATCGAATTTCAAAAAGTAATCGAAACAGTGATTTTTGAAATAGGCTCTGATACCACTTGAAAGTGCGAATAGATTGTTAGACCTATTAATAACGGCCCTAGGCTAACCAAGAGGGAGGGTGTATTGGTACTTTTAAAAAATTTCTCTTGGAATTTCGAAAAACTTTTCAATCAAAAACTTAAGCAAATCGTACGGTATGATTTAGCTTCGTACAGTACGAACAGAGATAATTTTTATGCTTTTCAACCACAGAAAAATAAAACGCAGTTCAATAAGAAAATGTAGTAAGTAAAAAATAAGAACAGAGAACATCAGATTTTATAGTGGTTCGGACAAACACGACCTGCATCCACTCCCTAAAGACTCCTTCTCTAGGTATTGCACGAAATCAAAGTGACTCTCCTTTAGCCCCCACAGCAAGGCGGAGAAGCCTTTACAAAACTCTCTTCCACCAAATCCCGGTGCGGCAGAGAACCGTCATCCTTTTTCTCCCTCCTAGTGAATGTAGACAACCCACTCGTCCTTTCACACCCTCCAGGTGTCGGCAGAGAACTAATCATCCTTTTTTACTCTCCAAGTGATGGCAGAAAATTGAAAATCTCTCGAACAACTTTCTTGTAAGAGCCTCCAAGGAGATTAGAAAGAAGCTTGAAGTTCAAATAATGAGATCCTCACTATTGGATAACCTTGTGAATCCCCTTACAATTCTCTCTTCAAAGATCTCACAAAACTCTCTCCCAAACTCTCTCCCAATCACTCTTCCTTTTACTCTCAAGAATAATTTTCACAGAGAATCTTTCGTCCAGTCAGTTTTAAGAGCTTTAAATACTTAGGACAAGAAAAACTGTCCAAAAAGTAAAAATTTCAAGTTTCACACGTATGGATCGTCCCGTACGATTTCATATCGTACTATACGAATAGTTCAAATAATTGAACGATCCGTCCCGTACGATCCAATAAGAACCATTCAGAGCCGTTCGTACCAACAGTTCGTCCCGTATGAACTTTGAGATGAACGAGTCAGAGCCGTTCGTACGATCATTTTGTCACGTACGAACCTTGATACGAATAATTCAGAGTTGTTCGTACGATCATTTCATCCCGTATGAACAAGTCGTATGATGCATTCAGAGCCATTCGTATAGCAAATCCTTCTGTACGAAGGTAACTTTATACTGTACGAACTGGACTTAGAAAAATTTTCATGTATACAGGCTCATTGCGGAGGACATACAATACAAATCGTCCCGTACGATCCAATATCGTACTGTATGATCAGTTTTAAAAATTAAGTTTTTCACTCTCCCATTATGTGTGTGTACAGTTATCTAACTTACAATCACACTCTCTCAGACTCAATGAAAAATAAAAACATAGACTTCACTCATAATAAATATTATCAAATGAACTTAAAGTCTTCAGCAGTCTGGAGTGTGAATTTTCTGAAAAATATGTTAGTACGCACAAAAAGAAAAACTCTAATATTTGCTAGGAGAAGAATAAAACAAACAATAGGTTTTTATAATCATCAAAAATAACTTATATCATAATTCACTTGAAAGAACAGATTTACACAAATCATAACAGAAGGCCTCCACTAAGTCATTTGTCCTTGGGTTATATATTGAAGAATATCGCCAATCGATCTTATGTCGATCGACGAACTTGTAGATTTTAGCACTCTTAAATGTTGTACCATTATCCGAGATCATGTGGCACGGTACACTAAATCTATAAATGATGTTGTGGGTGAAGAAGTTAATCGTATGCTTAGACGTGACTTCTTTGAATGGAGCTGCTTCTGCCCACTTAAAAAAGTAGTCTATTACCACCAATATAAAGCGGTGTCCGACAATGACGGCAAATCTATTAGCCCAATTATATCAGTACCCCAGCATTCAAATGGCCAGGACGTTAATATAAGACGCAGTGGATTTGGCAGTTGATGTATAACATCACCGTTGAGTCTGACACTCGTGGCACATTTTAGCATGATCAATACAATCCTTCACTGTTGACGATCAATAATAACCCATTCTTGATTTTAGCGATCATTTTGGGACCTTACTGGTGCGCACCATAGAGTCCTTTGTAGAATTCTATTACCACTCTATCAGCTTTCTTGGTCCTTATGCAACTTAGCCACATTTGATCAAAAACTCATCGATACAACGTGTTAATGACAAACATGTATCGCAACGCTCTCTTCTGGATTTGTGTGACTAACAATTTATCTGTTAGGAGTTTACTTTCTTTGAAATAATTGATGAATAGTTATCTCCAATCATCTTCTTCTTTGATGTCGAAGCAATGCCACCATAATTTTGAGGTGTCTCTAGCTTTACACCTTCTTTTAACCGCTTGATGTTCTTCTGATTAGTTTTCAGGAGTAATTGGTTAGGGATGTTGAGGATCAATTGGAGTAGAATCCTACTATCTTGAATTTGGTATTCCATCTGCCTACAGGAATCACAAAATTGCTAGCTCTAAGACCTGACGGGTGTAGACTCCAATCAGTATAGGCTCCTCGTCTGTATTCATCATTTTCTTGGCTAATTTGGCAAGACAATCTACTTTATCATTTTGACCTCGAGGAACGTGAGTTATTTTAACACTTAGCACTTATTTCAGAAGCTCGAGATCCCATAGGCGATAATGGGCCAACTCAAGCTTACAAATCTTGCATATACCCAAGACATGATTTATCACAAGCTGAGAGTCGCTGAAGATTTGGAGTTTCTAGATTCTGACTGAGATTGCAATCTCTAGATCCACTATCAAAGCCTCATATTCAACTTCATTGTTGGTCTGAGGTTTGGTCAAATTGAACGAAAACCTCATTACTCCTCCTTCAAGCGCTATAAAAATGAGGTCGATGCCAGCTTGAGCTATTTCTAGATTTGGAGGTTGGGCAAGTTTGATTGAAGATGCTCCGTCAAATACATCTCCCAGACTTGTAATTTCTCCCTTTCCTCAACCTACATGATTTGTTCATCGAGCAAATCATCGTTGAGTGGAGAGTCTGTAGGGATAGGATGTGCGACGAGAAAATCTGTCAAGGCCTATCCCTTCACCACCTTTTATGGCATGTACGTGACATTAAACTACAGTAGTATCATTGTCCGCCTGGCTAGACAACCTGTCAATGCTAGTATTGTAATCAAGAACTTCAACGGATCGATCTTTGATATCAACATAATTTTATGAGACAGCATGTAATGGCGGAGTTTTTGAACTGCAAAAATCAACACCACATAATGCTTTTCGATGAAGGAATAATGTATTTCCACTCTAATCAGCCTCTGACTGATATAGTAAAGTGCATTCTCTTTGCCTTCTTTATTTTATTGGGCTAATAATACTCCAAGGAACTCTTCTAGTGTTGTTGTGTATAGTATAAGAGATTTCTCTAGAATTGGTGCTACGAGAATGGGAGGGTTCAACAAGTATCTCTTGATACTATCAAAAGCTTATTGGTATTCTTTGTCCCATATAAAGCAGACGTCTTTCTTCATCAACTTTGAAAATGGCTGGCATCTACCCAACATATTCGAAATAAATCGTTGAATGAAAGCTAGTTGTCCTTGTAAGGAGCGAAGTTGATAGAGGTTCTTGGGCGGTGGCATCTCCATAATCACCTTGATTTTATTGGGGTCAATCTCGATTCCTTGGTGACGAACGACATACCCTAGAAACTTTCCTAAGGAGACCCCGAAAGTAAATTTGAGAGGGTTCATCTTCAAATCAAACTTTCTAATCTCTCAAACACAGTCCTTAGGTCATTTAAATGGTCTTTTTGATCCATGCTCTTGACAACAAGGTCATCCACATAGCACTCAACCTTATGATGTATCAGCTCATCGAAGATGCACGTCATCGTCTGTTGAGATGTGGCACCAAAATTCTTTAGGCCGAAGGGCATGACCGTGTAGCATAATATGCTTCTAAATATGCTTCTAAATGATGTGTGATTTTCATCTTCATGTGTCATCTTGATCTAATTATGTAAGATCTAAAATCCAAGTAATAAATGTAAAAATTTTATTTAAGAAAATTATTATCTTGTTCTAATAATTAATTACTGTTAAATTAAAAATAGCAATTATTAAATGAAAGTTAAGTATTTCCTAATATCCTTATCCGAACATATGCTTACATTGAATGGTAAAGTAGCTGTTATGGTAAAGTAGCTGTTATTATTTGTGGGCCCTTTAATTCAATTGAATTTCACGCATGAAACCACATTAATTGGGTGTATTTTGTTGTGGGAAGCAAAGTGAAAAAAAAAGGTAGTTAATTGTGTTGTTCCTCTCATCAAGTTCTCCTTCTGTTTTGGAATTTGCAAGCAATAAACAGGAAGGGAGGAGGCAGTTACGGGATTGGAGAGGGACTTAGCATTATTTTGAAGAATAAATCGGCACAGTGATCTATATGGGGGAAGGATCAAGTTAGTGCTTAGGAGGATTTTGGCATAGTGTAGGTTTTCCTGCTGCAATATTCAGCACAAGAGGAATTCAGAATAGTGGAAATTTGGCACTCATTGTTCAAGGAACAAATTCAAAATTTTTATATGAATGAAGATAAAAGAGAAAATGGGGAAGAAGTGAAATGAGGAATTGTAGAAGTGCTCGGCTATAGTTAGCAACGACTACTAAAGTTTGGCAGGAGTTGAAAACAAGAATTTTAGTAAAGAATTCCAATTAAAGGAGAATACTAAAGAAATTGAGGAAAGAAGAAGTTAAAGATAAGCGAATTGCTTTTATTACAATGTTATCTTTGTTTTGTAAAATTTATTAGTAAAAGTTATTAAAATAAATAAATTAATTATATAAGAATTTACCTAGTATATGCAGAAGGGAGGTTTTGAGGTAAGTATAATATAAGTTAATGTTATAAAAAATTTATTTAAGCAATAGATTGTGAAATGTAAAAGAAATGATTGTAGGTTACTTACAATCGTAGAAGAGTGCGAAGCAGAGAATTGGAGGAGATACCTCAGCAAGGAGGTAAGTATGCAATTTAAATTTTAAAAGGCAAGTGTGGTAAATTCTATACATGTATACTTGTATTTGACTGAATTAAAAGAAAATATGCATTGCAAGTTATTTATTTTGATTAAGGATGTTCTTCTCCAAGTTTTTAAATATGAATAACTATTTATATAATTTGAGCAAGTAAGTTCAAAGGAAGGTTTTGTATGCTCATCTAAATGGTTTCCTAGTTGATAATATTTTGGAAAGATATTAATTTCCTTGCATATTTCATGCATATTAATGATATACAAGTTATAACAAAAATGATTATGGAAGCATGCAATGAAACAAGTATGAGCTATGATTATGAAAAGAATGTTGAATATCAATTTAAAGTAAAGTTTGGCTACAAATGATGTATGACTTATAAGTGTAGTTGGGACAAAAGGGTTCCCAAACATGAGACTACCTTGTAAGTGGGGCAAAAGGGACCCTAAAGTAAAGAAACCTGCATAGCAGGTGGGGCAAAAGGGATCCTAAAGTAATGAGACCTGCATAGCAAGTGGGCAAAAGGGACCCCAAAAGAGGCAAAAGAGACCTCTATGTAATTCAATGGTGATAATGCTAGGTTTACCTCGGCTTCATTGAATATATTTATGAAAGAGTAGCCAAATCTTTTAATGAGTAAAATTGATATTCAATATAGATTTTAGAAAAAGTAAAGGTTAATGTCAAATGAGATTTTATTATGTTTTCTCAAGTTTATTTAACTTTTATTTATGCTTTCAATGTTATGAATTTTATAATTATGCAAGTTAAATGCTATTTAAATTTGCATAACTTAATGAGCCTTATGGCTCATCAGTACACTTATTACTGGCTGTTGTTACAAGAAAAGGAAAAGAAAAGATCGTTGCAAATTAATTTGCAAGTTATGTTATCTTTTATGCTAATGTTTATCTTTATTTGTGAGTCTACATTTGAGGTATGTAGACAGTTCAGTAATATATTATTTTGAGATTTTTAGTGGCTCTGTAATTATATATTTAATGAAATTTTGGAATTATTAGATGCTTTTATTTATGTAGTATATGAAATATTATTGGATGTTTTAGATAAGATTCCAATCCAATAATGAAAAGTATCATATGATAGATGATGAAAAATATTATGTTATATGTGTAACGCTCTACAATACTGATAAGGGGTACTGTAGGGTGTTAAAAATTATAGCCTGACGATCTGTCCATAAATGAGAACATGTCATAGTTGGACGTATTATCAACTAGAAGTTCTGATATTGGGAGTGAGAAATTATTTTTTGGACATGCCTTATTGAAGTCCCTGAAATCAATATAGGCATGGATCTAACCGTTCTTCTTCTTGATAAGGATGATATTGGCGATCTAGTTGGAATATTTTTCTTCTCGGATGAAGCCCGCATCTAAAAGCTTCTTTGTTTCTATAATCACATATTCTTCAATCTTTAATATCATTCTTCTTGGAGCTTATTTGACAAGCGCTTCATCTAGCTTAATGGTCAATCTGTGAACTGCACATTAGGGGATAAGCCGAGCATCTCAGCATATATCTAGACAAAGCAATCCCTGAATTCACAGAGAAGCTCTTTCATTTCTTTTACTTTGTCTTCTGGTAAAATGAAACTAATAAGGGTTAGGCGAGGATCTTCCTCAGTCCTCAAGTTGACTTCTTTCAACTCATTCATAGTAGCTACCTGTCCACCATCTTCGAGCTCCTCTGGTGCAGGTTTGGCTTCTACGGGCTGATGATCATAAGTGTTAACTTCATAGATTTTCTCAACGCCACTATCATAAGATTCAACTTCCCCACATGTAATTGCTTGGCAAATCTATTTTTGGGGGTATTTCTTCATGACAAATTCGAGACCTTTTCTTGCAAGAACATCCTTCCTCCATAACAAATGAGGATTTCTTTGATACCAGATGCTCAGGTGGAAACGAATATGTCGTGTGGTGGTATTGATATTTGCTCATTTTTGCAACATTCTTTGGATATTTTTGGCACAATACCTAGGCATTCTCGTAGGCATTATCTCCCCAGAATCAACGAGGTTGATAAACCAATTATGATTTTCTTTTTCATGTTTTCCAGATTTGTAAAATAAACTGCTTGGTCCGGTCCCCTTTTTTAAATGAGACATATAAAGTGTTACAAGCTCCTCAACATTATGCACCTCTAGGTGGATAATTTTCTTGAAATATTATAGGGGAAGATGTGTAACCACGAATACGCTGTCTGAGATTGATAGGCTACATATTCTTCATGAGAATACACACTGCACCATGCTCGTATAAGTAGACTCGTAGTCGTAATCAAAATCTAAATATTCAGCCTTCTTTTTCTCTTTCACCGTAGACTGGCATATCTTCTGAGATTTCATAGGAATGACATCATCTTCATCTGTGTTGCTCCCTAGGTGAGGCACAACTTTTCTTTATTTGGGAGTTGTCACTGCTTTGGAAAGAATCGGCGCAGCCTTCTTTCTCCCCACATGCTTCTTCTCACCTTCCCGTCCGGGCCGCTTTGCACCCCTTAAATTTGATGTCTCAGCCTCAAGAGGACTCAACGTCTACGACTTTTGGAATGAAATACATTGTGTCTTCATAGATTTTTACTTCATGGACTACAAAGGGCTGGACGTCGCCAGAGATCTTAAACTCTTCTCCATCCCTGAGGTATTTCATGCACTGGTGTAGTGTTGACGGGACAATGCCGTATTCATGCAACCAGGGGCGGCCCAGAAGCACCTTGAATGAGGTGTCTGCATCAATTACATGGAATTTAGCTTCTGTATGAAGTTCCCTAAATATAAGGGAGAGTACAAATAATCTCATAGTCTTCTGCCACTTCTTATTGAAGTCAGGCACTATTAACTTATCTTGTCCAAGGTACTACACGTCGAGGCATAATGATCTCAATGCTTTTAAGCTTATAAGATTTATGGAAGATCCGGGATAGATCAAGATTCGGTTGATTATAATACCATCGCTCTCTGCAATAACATACAGAGAGCAATTATGATCTGCCGTTCTGAGCATCATATCGTCTTCGACAAAGGTAATAATTGGCTCATTCCGAGCTTACAGGACCTCTGTCATGTTACGCTCAATGAAATACGCCTCATATCTTTTGAGATCTTTGAGAGCCTGAACCAAAGTCTCTCGAAGATCTTTAGACATTATAAAAGCATCGTATATGTTGAGTTGTGTCGAGATTTTTCTCAGATTAGATAATATATTATAATCTATCCCCTTAACTGAAGTGTCCTTCCTCTTAGGGCCCTTAGGGATAATGTCATCATTGACAACTATCTCCTTCTCTTTGTCTTTATTGGATATCCCCTTCTTTGGTGGAGACGGCAACATCTTGTCACTTCTCAACTGCACTTGGTCGATCGCATCTGGCTCAAACTCATTTGATGGAGCATCTTCCACATAGTCAACCATCATAGCGTCTAGAGGCTCATTTTTATGTTCAAAATTACCCTCCAATCTCACATGCTCCATTTGCGACGTTGTCATGCTCTGACTCGTCTTCATTTGGGAAATATATAGCTTCTTCTGAACTGTAGTCCATTGGTGACACCATCATACAGAATTCAAAAATGGCTTCTTCGACATATTTTTCTTTCGCCGGAGTTACTAGTGTCACTGAAATACTCCAGCAATTTTCCACTGAAAGAGGATCTCCGTCATCTTCTTTTAAATCCTCCTTATTTTACTTAAGCTTATATTATTTCTTTTCATGTTATTTAGTAGCTATTAATTCCATTTTTTCATCTAATTTTTAGAATTCCATCACTTGGAGGAAAAGACAAAAAACTTTGATGCAAAAATTATATTTACTATTTAGTATCATGAAAAAGAGCTCAGTTACTCAAACACTTTAATTTTTTAATTTTTTTAATTAATTATATAAATTTTATGCTTCACAATTCTTAATTCTTTTTAATTTTTATCATATATTTGAAATTATAGCATCATTATTATATAATTTTTTTAATTTTTAATACAATTAATATTTATTACACCATCCTATTAAACCCCCGATTAAACCCCAATCGAACCCTCGAACCATGAGCCTCTTCTTCTGATTCGTTGTCCAGTCCAATTTTCACAACCTTGATTTAGGGCATTAAATTGTTCTAAAAAAAAGAACAGCTTAATAATAAGATTAAGCAACCTTAAAATTGTACTAGACAAGATGAACTCATAATATTGAGAACCTCAAAAAAGCAGTCTATTTTCTATAAAACTTCACCAGTGATGGCCCATGTCAACTCCCAATTTTGCCACACGAGCTAACCCGATAGCTCAAGTGAGATCAATCAAGCTCACTAGGGTGAATAATCCAACTATTTTTTTTCTTAATAAAAGAGGAAGTGATTCAATCCATTCATTTTGAGGCTTAATTTAGTAGATTAAAATACGAAAACAGAACAAAACCCCCTTCTTTAATGTATAAATAGATTTATGTTTACACATTCCAAGCAAGATATCAACAAAGAGAAAATAATCACATCAACCAGCCGCAAAATTATTGTTTCATGTCATTAACCGATGGCTCTCCGCCATAATCGATTAACGCCCAAATTGAAAATCGATTCCCGTCGTCACCCGACATCCAAAACCATCCAATATTCCTTTTCAACCCCAACCCTTCAGATTCCCAGCTCCCGATGGTTCATATCTCATTACATTTCAGCTAAAAGCTAAATCACATGATTTTCTCTTTCATTGATTTCCACAAAAATTTCTCCTATAAAATACATTTTATACATCTATTCTATATGAAATTTTGGATTAAAACCAATTAAATTTTCTACCAACATGTTTATTCTAAGAAACACAAATTCATAATATTTTTACTAAAAAAAAGTAACTTGCAACGTTTAAGACAGTATTCAATATGCAAAACAAATGAATTAAAACTGGAAATAATTTAAATATACAACTTCAATAAAAAAATTATAATATATTAAGAACCCGTGGCACAGAATCTCTCCTGATTTAACGCTGTCAGAAGCTTCTCAGATAATTATTTTTCCTCTGTATAGTTTACTGGCATCACAAGGCAATATGCCAAAAGGGTGTAGCCATTAAGCATGCACTTAGCAAGCAAACCTGATTTACATTATAGTTCCCTCCCTCATAACGACTAATGTTGATTAGGAAGACTACATTTCAGCTCGGTAGTTATAAAAATCCAAAAGCATTCATACATAAAAAAAAATTTCTAAGATTAGGGCAAAGCTTAAACCCTAAAGCAGTTGGATAGACAATTAAAGTGTAGATAGATAGCTCGTAGTGACGGCACAGAGCTTTTGTAGTTTCCACGAATCCGCAAGACGTCATTCTGAAATCTAAGATTTCCAAACTCATGACAGGAACTATGTTGTTTAAGCATGAAGGACTGAGAAATTAAATTTTAGACTGTTAAACTTGCATTTATCTGGTCAAGCTTTCGTGAAGTAAGCAGATGATAATTTTCTCTAAATCGTTAAATGATCAGTTTAACCAAAATCTTGAGGCTGACAAATCACGGACAGCAGTGCCACCATTGGCGAGCTTTTGAAGCCGAGAAGAAAATTCATTTGCCTGAAAAAGGTTCCACAAGGAAATCATTTGGTATAATGCACATCTATCATATCAACAAGGCAAGAAAACATATTCAAACTACAAAAAAAAAAAATTTGCAATCGCAAAGTACCAAACAAGCTCCAAAATAAACACCCAAAAAGCACAACATCGTGATCCGAGGGAAAAACAGTTGGGGACCAGCCACACCACTAAAGACACCACTAAAGTGCATTTAACCCAATAGCAAATATTTTTGAAGATTATTTTTACATAATTATTTCTTTATATCTCTTCTCTTCTCTCTTAATTTATCTCTTTGGTGTAAATTGCAGATACCAATAATTGATGTTTATTTATGCAGGGGCAGGAGTCCCGTATAAAATATACAAACTCAGGAAATCAATCCAGTTTATGCAACTCATATTTTTATGTTATTTTCTCCCGTAATATTTAAATTTCAATTATATTTTACATAATTTATTAATTATCACTTTACATCTTGTGTAATTTTTTATTTCATATGTATCTAAATTATTACTTCATAGTTCAATAGAAAGTTAATATGACATCATTTATCATATTAAAAAAAAATGACTCAATACCCAAATGCGTAATTTTAAACTTTGATTCCGTGGCATCCAGGTGCTTGATTCCAATTAAATTTGCTAGCCATGAACACATTTGGTGTGATGTCATTCCTATGGTTAGAATCCATATTCTTTTAAATAACTCTGTTGATAAAATGAAGATTACCGGTAAGGATTATTACAACATTTAAGTATTTAAAAATACTAGTAAAAGCTCAAAATATTTCCAATCAAATCATTATATGAGCAATTTGTCGGCTCCGAATATTTGTGCCCCGGCCTCTCCATATGTTATAGATTAAATTTTCGGAAGGTAGATTAAATTGAACGGTTACTTGTATACTTAATGATTTCCATCAATGCCTTACATATTCATAGAGATTTTATACTCATATTAAAATATCATATTATGTGTAATTGACTTTATCATGATAACTGTCACATGGCTTAAATAATTATAAAATGAACCATGTGATTATATAATATGGTTTACATTGGCATTGCTTTGATTGACATGGAATAAATATTAACCCTACAAATCATAAACTAAGATGAAACGAACAAAACATCAAGTATAATGTTCATAAAATCTTAGTTATAATACCTTATAACAAATACTTTAATAAGCTATGCTTGTGTGTTTGATGGATGAGATTGTCAATAACATACTCATGTTAACATGATGGCTATTTAGGCCTAGTACATCGAGGGTTGAATCTCATGGTACTCCATTAATTTGGTGAGAAACTTCCTACTATTCCAAGCTAGCCGACTATGTAGCATAAAATATAATAAATAATTCGAGTCATTTCTAGTGCATAAACCTATGATGCACTCACACTCCATAAGAGGGAATGCAGTGTCGAACACGTATCGGATATGGATACGGACACGCGTCAAACACGGCTAGGACATGTGTCAGACAAAGAAGATCTATGTCACATTAAAATAATATTTAAATTAAAATGGACACACGTGTCGGACATGCGTGTCCTAATATTTGATAATTAAATTTATTTAAATTACAAAAATTTTATATTTTCATAATCGTTTAATTAAATAAAAGTTGTTTAGGGACCATTCGAACCGCATATCAATGAATACATACGCGCCCGACAGCGTGTATGCCTTAAGGTTTCGCTTTACACCGTCGCTCACCCTCATCTTCTTCGTTTAAGCGACCAGGTGAGCCGACTGAGCGGAGAGAGCACACGATTAAAGCCCGAAACCTAATCATTTTCTTGTCTTCTTCATCAGTCCTTCTCTTCAACTCTTCATCATTTCTACGACGAGGCGAGCCCAACCGAGCACGCTATTGCTCTATTTTAAGCCAGGTACGTTCGACTACAGTCGTTCTCTCGCTGTTCTCTTCACTTGTTCGTCTTTGCCATTTTTGCAATCACCGAGGGCATCGAAGGGTTCCAAATCTTGTGTTTGCTCTATGGAAGCCAGAGGAGGGAGAGCGAGGTAAATACGTTCGATTATAGTATAAATTGTCGGCTTCCATATTTCGCAAGCAAGCAAACTATACCTTACAAATTTATTAGATTTTTTTGTTTTCATTTTTTTCTCTCGGAAAAATGTCATATTTATTGAGATTGTTGGCTTTATGTGTATATCTCCATCTTTCTTGTATTCTTACAAAAATTTGAGATTATTCCTATTTGGGTAAAGTTTCAACTTGCGAATATCTTAATCTCCAAATCATATATATATATATATATATATATATATATATATATATATATATATATATATATTAGTTCTCTTTTTGTATGCAAGTTCTACAAATATAATTTCAAATTAAGAGATCAATTGGTGCTCTAACGAATAGGTTAGATTAGGTATTGAGTTTTAGTCTAAGCAAAAGTGTATATTTGAATGTTGTAGCATTAATCTATTCATATTTTGTATTGAGTTTTAGTTCGCTTTTTTGTAGCACTAATCCTATTATTCCTTTAAATGAGTAGTTGAAGTTTGATGTTGTACTAAATAGTTTTTTACTTATATTTTTATGGTTGTACCAGACATTTCATATTATAAGCTAGACAAGTAATTATGACATTTGAGTTATTATTATTTTTCATTTATAATATGATGTTATATCAATTTCTATATACTATTTAAAAATTATAATGTCGTGTCTATGTCGTAACCGTGTCTTATATATTTTTTATGATGGTTGTGCCGTGTTCGTGTCATATCTGTATCACCATGGCCATGTCCGTGCTTCATAGGTATAAACAACTATGATATGCATACTTATCGATAAATTAGAATTCAACGTGTTGCTTGATATTTTGCACATAATTTGAATGAATTTTATTGCATGGTAATCACTATTCAACTATTTTCATGTTGATAATTGTTGGGGGAAAATGGAAATTGAGGATGACTAACACCACAATGATGAAACAAGCAAGAAAGTAAAAAACAACGAAAAAGTAAAGGACATCATAATTTAACATTGAAAAATCACAGAGCCACACCACACCAAGAATTCCACTATGAAAATTAGGAGAAATAAGTACAGATCTCTCTTCTCTCTCACTCTCTCCTTGCTTCTCTTCTCACATGCACCTTTCTCACACTTGCCCTAACTAAAAATATAAGAGAGAGCCAAATAAATAAACTCCAAGAGATGCAACCCTTCAAAAAACGAGAAAGAAAACCGTCTAGTCCGTCTCATAGCACTGCGGCGTCAGTTTAAAGCGTTGTGGCGCTCAAGCCTGTCTTGCACCACTGTGACGCCATATATAGGCCATTGTGGTGCTCTGTTCTCTATCATTCAGCACTGGGACGCTCGGGGACACAACGTCGTGGCGCTCGGGTATACAACGCCGTGGCGCTCGGGTACGCAAAGCACCTGAACCCAAGCAGGGTGTAAACCCCCCGCACCCCCTAGTGTCCACGACAAGTTTTGAGGTCCGAGAGAACAGAATAACCAGATTGATCAACACAATCAGATTCCACACATAACAATCTCCCACTTGGAACTGATTGCAATCAATCCTTCTCCAGATCTGTAACACCAATCAAAGCACCGGTAGTGTGGCTCACGCCTGCTTCATTTTTTCAACTGTCACCGTCTTCGTCAGCATGTCTGCAGGATTCTCAATTGTATGTATCTTCTCAGAAGATAACTAACCATCTTCCAAAAGCGACCTGATGAAATGATATCGAAGCTAGATGTGCTTCGTCCTGGCATGGAATGCAGCATTCTTGGCTAAATGTATAGCACTCATGCTATCACAATGTAGCTTCCCATTCATTTTCCTCTTGCCAAGTTCTGTCAAGAAACTTTGCAACTAAATAATCATCTTGCTAGCCTCAGTAATAGCAATGTACTCCACTTTTGTCGTTGAGAGCGCAACAATCTTTTGTAACTTGAAAACCCAACTGACTGCAGTCTTTTCCAAAGTGAAGATATAACCTGTTGTGCTTCTCCTATCATCAAGATCTCTAGCAAGATCAAAATCTACATAACCCTGTAGATCAATACCTGCACCACCAAAGCAAAGAGCTTTGTCAACTGATCCTCTCAAGTATCTCAGAATCCACTAAACCGCCTCCTAATGAAGTTTGCTTGGGTTGCTCATAAATCTGGTGACTACTCCCACTGCATATACTATATCAGATCTTGTGCAGATCATAGTGTACATCGAACTTCCAACTACTGAAGCATACGGAGTCTTCTTCATATGTTCTTCATCTGCTTTAGATTTAGGTGATTGCCCCTTAGATAACTGAAAGTGTCTACCCAAGGGAGTACAACTGGTTTTGCCTCACTCATGTTGAATCTATGAAGCACCTTTCAACATACTCAACCTAAGACAACTTCAGTATACCTGTACTTCTATCTCCATTGATTCCCATATAGATAATTTTGTTTGCTAGACCCAAATCTTTCATTTCGAACTCCTTTGATAACTGTTCTTCAGATATTTTATTTTCTACAAATCTGACCCTGCAACCAACATGTCATCCACATACAAAATAGAATAATATAACAATTATCAAAATCTTTGAAAAAATAATAGTGGTCTGCCTGGCACTTCGTGTACCTATTATTTGACATAAACCTATCAAATCTCTTGTACCACTGTTTTGGTGCTTGCTTCAAACCGTATAAGCTTCTCCTGAGCCTACACACCAACTTTTCATTACCTATGGCCATACATCCCTAAGGTTTCTCCATGTACAACTTTTCATCAAGGTCACCATGAAGAAATGCTATTTTTACATCTCTTTACTCTAGATGTAAATTCTCAACTGCTACCATTCTCAGTACAATTCTGATTGTAGTCATCTTCACCACTGGAGAGAAAATGTCAGTGAAGTCCACTCATTCATTATGCTGAAACCTTTTAACTACAAGCCTGGCCTTGTAGCGCTTGCTACCATCAGGTTCTTTCTTGTCATCTCATAGTCTGATTCAATTCAAGTGAATGCATCTCATCATCCATTACTTGCTCCCACTTCTTTGAATCATCAACTTGAATGGCTTCATCATAGCACTGGTTCACCACTATCTATCAGTAATAGATAGTACAAGGAGAATATCTTTGAACTGGCCTTGAGATTCTACTAGATCTAATTTCAATAGCAGGAGTCTGAGGTATTCTCTGTGCTTCATCAGCTTTATCTTCTTGATCATCATCATCCTCAATTTCAATATATTTGAAAGAGTTTTCAGGAGTCCCATTTCTATCCTTATACATTTTGTTTTCATTGAATTTAACATCACTGCTCCTGATAAACTTTTGATTCTGATAATCCAAGAATTTGTAGGCAAATTCATCTGAGCCATATCTAATGAATGTACATTTGATAGATTTTTAATCAAGCTTACTCCTAGATACTGCATCAATATGAACATAGAATAAATAAGAAAAAATTTTGAGGTGGGATATACTAACCTTCTTTCCACTCCAGGCTTCCTCAGGTAACCCCTCATTCAGAGGAACTAAAGGACCACGATTGATCAGATAAACTGTAGTATTCACTGTCTCTGCCCAGAACTGCTTAGGTAAACCAACATGTAACCTCATGCTCCTGGCACGTCCAGTGATAGTTCTACTCATGCACTCTGCAACACCATTCTCCTGTGGTGTTCTTGGAACAGTGAACTCATGCTTGATCCCTTTCAAAGCATGATACTCCTTGAACCTTTTTATCACGATACTCGCAACCATTATCTGATTTAAGACACTTAAGCTTCAAACCTGTCTCAAGCTCAACCATAGCCTTTCACTTCTTAAAGGAATCAAACACATATGACTTATGTTTTAAGAAGTACAATCATACCTTCCTGCTGTGATCATCAATAAATGAGACAAACTACAAAGATTCTCTTATAGAATTAACTGGAGCAGGACCTCATACATTAGTATGCACTAACTCTAACCTCTTGACTTGACCTTTGAACCAGCAATTGAAAAACTCACCCTACATTGCTTGTCATACACAGTCTTCACAAAAAATCTAAATCTATCAATTTTAAACTATGAAGCTTTCCGATAGTAAGAAGTGAATACATACTTTCATTCTCATATGACCAAGCCTCCGATGCCAAAGACCTCCATCAACATCTGAATATGCTACTCCAATAGAATATGCTCTTCTATTGATAACATACAGGGTGTCTTCAATATTGCCACGAGCTATAACCATAATATCTTGTCACCTTCCATATATCTCTTGTGAATGATGTCACGTGCTAGAGTTTGCAAGCTGACTCACAGAAACTAAACTCCTCTTCAGACAAGGAATGTGCCTAAAAATATTGAGTCTCCAAATTGACCTATTTGACATTCTAATATCATCTCCCTGTCCAACAATGTTGCAGGGCTTATAGTCCCCGAGATACACTTTACCCAAATCACACCTCCTTCTTAGAACTTGCATGAAAAGAAGCATCTGAATCTATCACCCAAAATTTAAAATTGTCCAGAGATAAAATCAGATAATCTGACTGACATCCTGCTAGAGATACAGTTGCAATTGATTTTTATCTTAACCTCCACCACTGCCCTTCTTTGGAACTGTACAGTCCTTCAAGTGACCCTTCTTTCCACAGCTCCAATACACAACTTTTCCTCTACCAAAAGTAGACTTCCCTCTCTTGTATTTAGATCTCCCTCTACTAGAATGTCTCTCTAAAACCCTTCCTCATGCTACAACATTTAGAGCAGAATTTGAAGATTCACCGTTCGCCCTCCTACGAACCTCTTCATTGAGCACTAACCCCATATTGTCCTCAAAGTTCAGCTTTGAACATCCCAAAGAGTTACTCACAGCAGTAACAAGCCCATCCCAGCTTTCTGGCAATGAAAATAACAACAATGCCCTCATCTCATCATCAAAAATTGATGCCAACTGAACACAATTTACTCATCACAGTGTTCAGATTATTTAAGTGTTCCACCATTGGAGTGTTGTCCAACATCTTCATATTGAATAACTTCTTCATCAAGAATACTTTGTTTGAGACTGATGGCTTCTCATACATCTTGGTCAATGCAGCCATGAGATCGACTGTAGTGTTCTCATTTACAATGTTAAAGGCAACAGATCAGGAAAGTGAAAGTCGTATCAAACCTAATGTACTCCGGTTAAGAACCTCCCCATCCTCCATAGTCATAGAATTCGGCTTCTTGGTGATTCCTTCCAACAGTAAATACTTCTTCTGATATAGCAAATCTTCAATTTGCATCCTCCATAATGCGAATTCAAACCATTAAGCTTTTCAATCTTGTACCTTGCTTCGTCCGCCATTACTCCCACTCGATCTGAAGAACCTTGCTCTGATAACAGTTGTTGGGGGATGATGGAGATTGAGTAAACACGATAATGACGAATAAGCAAGAAAATAAAAGCAGTGAAAAAATAAAGAACACCAAGATTTAACGTGAAAACCCTCAAAATAGGAAAAAACCCATGAAGCCACACAACACCAAGAAATTCACTATAAAAATTGGGAGAAATAAGTACAGATCTCTCTTCTCTCTCACTGTCTCCATGCCTTTCTTCTCACATGCACCGTTCTCACACTTGTCCTAACTAAAAATATAAGAGAAAGCCAAGTAATAAACTTCAAGGGACACAACCCTTCATAAAACGAGAAAGAAAACCATCCAGTCCATCTCACAGTGCTGCGACGCCAGTTTGAAGCACTACGGCACTCAAGTCTCTGTAATGCACCGTTGCGGCGCCATATCTAGGCAGTTGTGGTGCTCTTCTCTCTGTTGTTTAGGGTGGGGCGCTCAGGAACATAGCGCCGTGGCGCTCGGGTACGCAGCGTCGAGGCACTCGGATACGCAGCGCCAGAGCGTTCAAAGCACCCGTACGTAAGCAGGTAAACACCCCGCACCCCCCAGAGTACATGACAAGCTTTGGGGTCCGAGACAACAGAATAACCAGATTGATCAACACAATCAAATTTCACACATAATAAGAATCTATCATGTATAATACACAAGTTATAATTACTATAATAAATAATTAAATTGCACTTTCATAATCATATTTAATATCATATGGCTTATTATTTATGTTTTAATAAATATAAGCCATATATTGAGTTTGCATAGCAAACTCTTTTGTTGGTGATGTTTTCTTAATAGGTCCTACCAAGTTGATTGATAGATCATCATCACAAAAGCATATATTCTTTGGGTTTACAGATCAATTAATTCAACAGTTTCATTATTTCAAATTCATATATATTAGGATTTTGTTAATTTCCTTTAATTGTTGTGGTTACCTCCCTTTTCATCAATTTGATGTTTTAATTTTTTTATGATATAGATTGTTAGTATTTTGATAGGAAATACATGAGTTCGCAAGTAACCCTAAGGGAAATACTTGAGTTCGCAAGCAACCCTAACAATAATTGGTAAAAAACAACAAGATATGCTGATTTCAGAGAGAAATCAGCAAAACGATGCAGGAAATTCAGAATATGGGAGAGAAAACACAAGGAAAACTTCTCTATTCAATCCACGAATAAGAAAAGCAATACAAGATACAAGTTTCTTCAATTCAAGAGGAAGAAACAACTCTCCAATTCTCTAGTAATGCCTAGAGCCCAAAAGCACACCCTAGATCTCAATCAAATTTCAAATTCAAGATGAAACCCTAATTCTAGCATTAGCAACTAATTAAAGCTAAAGAAATAATACAAAATCCCTAAACAACCCCTAATTCAAATATTTCCCTCCAAACAATCTTTAATCAAGGTGTGGGCCCCATAGGAGCAGTCGGCTCTCTCTCTCTCTCCCTTCCTTGGGCCGGCGAGTGTAATAGAAAACTGATCCACTAAGGACCGGTTCAATAGGGACAGCCGGCCCCTCTTGGACCGGCCAAACATTACTCCCCTCCTAAAGACTCACCTTGTCCTCAAGGTGAAAAGGACGAAACTGGAGCTTCACTCTCTCATATGGCTCCCAAGTGACCTCGAAATCGGAAGGTCCCTCCATCTGATAAGCATTTCATTGTTTCCCTATTTTTCCCGATCTGAACCCTCTTAACTCCAGTGGTTCTAAGACCACTTCCAACTCCGCACTCACTGCATGCTCCCCTAGAACTCGTCTCAACTGTGACACATTGAAGACTAAGTGTATGGTGGCAGATGGAGGTAACTTCAATCGATATGCCACTGTTCCGATCTTGTACACAATCTCGTAGGGGCCAAAGGACCTCGGGGCCAATTTCTCATTCCTTCTGTTAGCAACTGATTTATGCCTATAAGGCCTTAGTTTCAAGAACACTTTCTCCCTCACCTCATACCGTATGTCTCTCCTATGTGTATATGCATGCTTTTTCATGATTTGTTGTGCCCTCAACAGATGTTTCTTTAACTCCTCCAAAACATTGTCCCTCTCCTCTAAGTACTGCTCAACTGAAGAGACTAGCATGCTTCCTCTCCCAAAATGCATAAGTGTGGAGGACCTCTTCCATACAACACCTTAAAAGGAGTCATCTGAGAAGCAGAATGGTACAAAGTATTGTACAAATACTAGGCCCATGGTAACCATTTTGCCCACATCCGGGGTGTTGAAGCAAAACACCTCAAAGGTCTCCAAACTTCGGTTCACCACCTCCGTTTGCTCGTCTGTCTGTAGATGGTAGGCGGTGCTTCTCTTAAGAACAGTGCCCTGCAATCTGAACAGCTCCCTCCAAAACTGGCTGAGGAACACTGTCTCTTTCAGACACAATCGAATCAGGAATCCCATATAGTATAACCACCTCTTTGATAAATGCTGCTGCCACTTATACTACAGTGTAAGGATGTCGTAAGAGGATAAAATATGCATACTTGTTGAGTCTATCAACCACCACCATGATGACTGTGAATCCCTCTGATCGTGGTAGGCCGTCTATGAAATCCATGGGCACTTCCTCCCATACTCTGTTTGGAAGTGTCAAGGGTTATAGTAGTCCTCCTGGAACCATTGTCATATATTTGTTCCTCTGGCACACTTCACACCTCGCCACCATCTCCTCAACATCCTTATACATCCCCTTCCAGTAAAGCTCAAATGCCAGCCTTCTATAGGTCTTCTGTACTCCCGAATGACCTCCAACTGCACTGTCGTGAAACTCTTGTAACAAGTGAGGAATATGTATGGAAGTGTGTGGCATCACAAACCTCCCTTGATGTAATAGCCTCTCCCCCTCAATATAGTAACCAGGATGGTTACTCTTATCTTTCATCAAATCCTCTCTAATCTTTCTCAACTCTTCATTCTGCATGCTTTCTTCCTTGATGGCCCCCGAGTCAACCATCAGTGGTATTGAAACAGCCAACTCCTGAAGCTCCCCAACACATCTGGATAAGGCATCGGCCGTTTTATTTTCCAAACCAGGCCTGCACTGGATCTCAAAATCATAGCCTAATAGTTTGGACAGCCATCTCTGATGTTCTTCGGTCACCATCCTTTGCTCCAACAGGTACTTCAAGCTCCTCTGATCTGTCCGGACAATGAAATGCCTTCCCAAAAGGTAAGGGCACCACTTCTGAATAGCCAAAACAATGATCATCAGCTCTCTCTCATACACCGACTTCAATCTAGCCCTGGTTGACAGCACTTGACTGAAGTATGCTATAGGTCTGTGATTTAACATCAATACTGCCCCCAATCCATATCCTGACGCATCAGTCTCTACTACAAAGATCTGGCTGAAGTCTGGAAGAGCTAAAACTGGAACTGTAGTCATGGCTTTCTTCAATTTCTCAAAAGCCTGAGTCACTGCCTCTCCCCACAAAAAAATTATCCTTCTTCAGTTGCTCGGTCAAGAGCCAAGCTATGGTACTGTACCCCCTCACAAATCTCCTGTAGTAACCAGTCAGTCTTAGGAAACCTCTCAACTCCCTTAGGTTCCTAGGCATAGGCCATTTCTGCATTGCCTCAATTTTTATTTGGTCGGCCTCCACTCCCTCCTGGGACACTACATGTCCCAAGTACCCCATACTGGACTGAGCGAAGCTGCACTTCTTTAGGTTGTCCTTCAGCTGATGCTCCTGTAAAACTCCCAGAACCACCTTCAAGTGCTCCAGATGCTCCTCCTCAGTTTTGTTGTACACCAGGATATCATCAAAGAACACCAGAACAAACTTCCTGAGGTACTGCCTAACCACCCTGTTCATCAAAGATTAGAAAGTAGCGGGGGCGTTAGTAAGCCCAAACAGCATTACCAAAACTCATAATGCCCTTCATGTGTCCTGAAAGCTGTCTTTGAAATGACTGCCTCCCTCATCCTGATCTGATGGTAACCTGATTTCAAATCCAGCTTGAAAAACATAACTGCCCCATACAATTCATCTAAGAGCTCATCAATCATAGGAATAGAGAACTTATCTGGCACTATCCCCTTATTCAAAGCTCTATAGTCTATACAGAACTGCCAGCTCCCATCCTTCTTCTTGACTAGTAGGACTGGACTAGAGAAAGGACTCACACTCAGCCTGATAATCCCAGCCTCCAACATCTCCCGGATCAGCTTCTCAATCTCATCCTTTTGAATCTGAGGATAGCGGTAGGGACAAACACTGATCGGCGACACCCCTTCCTTCAAAGTAATGGCATGCTCCAACTCCCTCTATGGTGGTAGGCCCTGGGGAGATTAAAAAACCTTGCTGAAATGTTGTATGAGTGGCTGCACTGAAGAGGGAATGTCGCCCTCCTCCTCCAGTCTGACTCCCTCCAAGCGATGCAACTCCACAAATATTCTCCTCCCACCTCCTCTATGGTTCTGATCAAGGACTTAAGAGATACTCCAGTCTTAGATAGCCTTGCATTACCCTGAATCACCATTCTCTTCCCCCCAACCACCAATTCCATCCTCAGTGTCCCCCAATTGACCTTGGTCTCTCCCAAGGTCTGTAGCCACTTCATCCCCAGAATAACATCGGTGCTTCCCATTCCAAGGAAAGAAAATTCTCCATCACCTGTATCCCCTGAATGGTCAGCACCACTCCCCTACAAACTCCTCTACCCCTTTCCACCTTTCTTGTGTCCATCATCACCACATAACCTCCTGTATCCACCAAATTTCACCCCCAACAGATCAACAATCTGGGTGGAGATGAAATTGTGGGTTGCCCCACTATCTATCAGCACTACCACCTCTCTATCAGCTATCTCTCCCTTCACCTTCATAGTGTGATTCGAAGTGAATCTCACCACTGAGTTTAGGGAGACTTCTGCCATATCCAGATGCAACTTCTCTTCATCCATCTCTAACCCACTCCCATCTCCCTCTTCAGCTTCCTCGTCATCACAGACGGTGAGAACATAAAGAGTTTGGTCCTTACACCTATGCCCCGACATGTACTTCTAGTCGCATCTATAACACAACCCATTTGTCCTCTTCTCTTGTATCTCCTTCTCAATCAGCCATTTGAAATTTCCCCCATTTCCCCCTCCTCCAGTTCTCTCCTTGGGCACTTCCTTCAGACTCCCTGGCGCTGGCCCCTTGGGAGCTAAGAAGGGGGTGGTCATCCTGTACGACCCCTCCCCCCCCCCCCCGGAGCTGCCCCCCTAGCCCCTCTCTCCAGCTACTTCTGATCCTCCACCAATTGGGCTAGCTCCATGGCCTCCCCCAGGTCTCTTGGCCTAATCAACCTAATCGTTGCCCGTATCTTCGGTTTAAGCCCCTTCATAAAATTCCCCTCTAGCACTGTCTCAGAGAGCCGGTCTAATCTGCTGGCCAAGTACTCAAACTTGTCACGGTAATCTGCCACAGTCCCCTCCTGTGTCAAGGCAAAGAATTGCTCATACAAGTCTCCTCCCCTATCAGTTTGGAAACGTTCTAGTAAGCACTCTTTGAACTCCCTCCAACTCCGAATGGGTTGCCTCATGTCACACCATTGATACCATGGCACTCCTCCAAACACAGTCCAGCCACCGTCAGCTTTTCTTCCTCCGTCAACCCGTTGACAGTGAAATATCGTTCCACCTTGTAGATCCAGCCATGTATATCCAACCATGGCCATCCTCGCCCTCAAAGATGGGCATCTTCAGCTTTCTCACATTCGGGTCACCCTCGTTGCCCTGAATCCTCCATAACCTCCAATTTCGCGAAGAGGAGGTGCTCCCCAGTTGTCACGATCTTCTCTCCGGTGATCATACCCAACCCCTTCATCAAATTCCCCTTTTCTTCTTTCAAATTCAGCACCTCTGCGGTAGAAATCCTCTTTTCACCCTACAAAATCAGCAGCCCTTCTTTCGAAATCAGTGCTCATCTCATCCCTAGAAAGTGGTTCTAGAGGAGGCAATCCGTATTCCCCATCCAAGATCTCCACTTCCAGATTTTCCCATCCCCTAAATATGTTAAGATTTCCACCTCTTCCATGGCCGCCGATGGTTTTCCTTGCTTCCGATGTCGCCGGATTACCTCTAGCAATTTCTTCAACATCTCTTCCATCACGACGAATTTTTCTTCCATCCTTTCATTATTGGCTGAAATCCGATTTTGAAAATCAGAAAATTTTTCATCCAAATCTGATTTTAGTTGCCCAATTTCTCCTTCCAACACTTCAACCTTCTTCCCAGCCATATTTCTTCCCATGATTTACGAGAAGATCTTCTTCCGGATGAAAATGATTTGCTGAAATTTAAGAATTTCAGCCGATGATGGTCCCAAGACAACGCTCTGATACCAATTTGATAGGAAATACTTGAGTTCGCAAGTAACCCTAAGAAAAATACTTGAGTTCGCAAGCAACCCTAGCAATAATTGGTAAAAAACAGCGAGCTATGCTGATTTCAGAGAGAAATCAGCAAAACGATGCAGGAAATTCAAAATCTTTTAGAGAAAACACAAGGAAAACTTCCATATTCAATCCACGAACAAGAAAAGCAATACAAGATACAAGTTTCTTCAATTCGAGAGGAAGAACCAACTCTCCAATTCTCTAGTAATGCCTAGAGCCCAAAAGCATAAACCCTAGATCTCAAATCAAATTTCAAATTCAAGATGATACCCTAATTCTAGCATTAGCAACTAATTAAAGCTAAAGGAGTAATACAAAATCCCTAAACAGCCCATAATTCAAATATTTCCCTCCAAACAATCTTTAATCAAGGCGTGGGCCCCATAGGAGCAGCCGGCCCTCTCTCTCTCTCCCTTCCTTGGGCCGACGGCTATAATAGAAAACTGGTCCACTAGGGGCGGTCGGCCCCTCTTGGGCCGGCCTAACATATTTCCATTAATTCAATAAATATCTTATGATTATAGATTTATACTTTACCTATTTGCATGTAAGAATTTTTCTTTGGAATACAAAATAGCTTCACTTGAACTTAGCACCCTCACAAGTTAAAGTTGAGCCACTTCAACATATCAGGCATTGCTAAGGTGTACCACCATCTGGAGCATAGATGTGATACCATGGGAGCTACAAACTGCATGAGCCAGTTAATCCAAGTTGAACTACTAACCTTTATATCAATTATTAGAGAGTTTGCAAAAAGGTGAACCAAAGTTTGGCCAGATACACTAATGATAAAACCCAATTTCAGGCCAAGAATTAAAGCCTATTAATATTTTTACATCAAAATATTTTTCAAATTATATGAAACTAAACCTAATATTCTCACATACTTTCATAAATCAACTATCAACCAAGAATGTGAATATGTGATTATCAATCAAAATTAGTGGCAAAATGGATTTCAATTCAAAATGCAATTCGTCATGAGAGAAGGCTCTTATTACTCGTTTATAAAAAATAATTCAGCATTCATCCTAGCACAGAAAATTGGAAAACACAGGCTGCATAGGTGCTGAATGCCTGCATATCATAATGTCAGAAAGCTTAATAATCATTTAGTTTCACTAATTCTGATCACATTAAGTTAGAAAAGTAACACTGAAACCTAACAACACAGTTTCCAATGAGAATAAAACTTCTCTGCCTCAGTCAGCTACCATAACTATATTAGTAACTTTGTTTAATTTCCTTATGATGAATGATAATTTTCCTTGAAGTATCACAAAATAATAGGAGTATATAGCAAGCAAGAAATCTTCCAAAACGTAACTTTAATATTTGCTGACCTTTTCGTCAATCCACATCAAGGAACTGAGCTGGTTATTCAATATGCGGACAGCAGCATCAATAGGAGTCATACTATCGCTCAAATCCATGCTCCCTCCCTACACAACGCAATAAAATGTAAAGCATTTTAAAAAAAAAAGTAGCACACTTTATTCTTCTGGAATATACCTGCTTGGAATTAAACGCTTGGATTATAGTTTTAATTTGCTCAGCCATCCGCTCCATTTCCCTTACAATAAACTCTGCCTTCTCAAACCTGAGATTTAAAAAGTCACTATGACCTACGATAGCTGAGATAAAATCGTATAATGAAAAACCCATGTATGTCATCAGGATCATTCAATGACACAAAAAGATTAAATAAACCTATTTAGCATTTATGTAGCCTTGGAAATGTATGCCTATAGAAACTTACATTGTATCTCTAGTAGAAGCAGCATCATCTTCAAGAAGCAAGCTCCGTTCTTCTTTATATATACGCTCAGCCTCTTCCTCCATGCTTTGCAAAGCCTTGTCAACCTTTAAAAGAAAGTAACATACGAGTAACAGAAAGTTGAAAAAAGAGGCAACAGAGGCCATCTGCTACTGGAAGCAAAAAATAACAAAACATTGCATAAGCAGACAAAAAAAGATTAAGGCTTTATTTGAGACAACTTTCTTACTGTTTTCTAAAGCAATTTTTTACTCCAAAATTTCTAGTTCAAGAAATTTTTATACTAGTTCAAGAAATTTTTGTACAAGAAAGTTGCTTTAGAAAATAGTAAGAAAGTGTCCAATTACTATTCGGGTTCGAGTTAGGTAGGTTCATATCAAGTTAATTAGATTAAACAGTTCATACTCGTGTTAATTAGGTCATATTGATCCAAAAAATTGCATGCCCTATATAATAAATGGGTTGGACAAGGCAATTTAGGATTCAATCGGGTTTGGATCAAATATTTTAGCTATAAAATAAACGGGTTAGGTTAAGGTCAAACATATTCAAGTAGAGTCAACTTCTAATCAAACTAGAACCCAACCCATCAACCCAAACTGACACCCCTAATTACCACTAATCATCTTTTGCTCATGAACATCTTCTATTTACACATGCAATCCAACCTTTCGCTTCCCCATCCATATCCATTTAATATCGTATGTCCCATGATCATCACAAATCCTTCACCATTCATTGCTCTTTATCAAATTGCCAACCCTGATCTAGCCATATCCATCACTACATCATAAGGCTACTTTAATGAGCACTTATGTTGTTGCTTCAAATCCCAACAACCCCACGTCAAACCCCTTTCCACTGATTGAAACATGTCAGTGATGAGTCCCATTTGTATGTCATGATAAAGCATCAGATTATCTCACCATAGGACATCTCAATCACCGCATCAACTGGGATCTCAAGCTCTTCGTAATTAATAGATGAATCTCCACTGTCACATCATCTCCATCGAGCCTTATCAATCACAGACCTTGATTTCCTCGAACCTTTACACTCTACTTCACAAACTATTGTGCTTATACATTCTAGACTAAGATCCATTTATGAGTAGCTGATATCATCTTGACCTCTCTACTCATTATTGTTGTGAAATTCTTGCTCCTACCACCAATTCCTTTGCAATGGCAACCAAGCACCTATCTGTAATAATCCGATTTTTTCTTTTCAAATGATTTTGTTTAAATAAAAAACTGAATTTCAGTGTAGTGCCTTGCTGAAAAGGAGAGAGGGAAGAGAAAGAAGGTTGTTCGGGGCTTTTTCATCCATCAATTTTATTTAGAAATTTCTTTTATTTGTTGTAAGTAAATCAAATCTCATTTTAGTTTTCAATAATTTTGATTATTACATAGATTTTCTTATATTGAATAGAATTGATTATTTCCTACTGCATTTTGATTGTGGCATTTATATAAGCAAGAAAGGTTAGTTGTTAACACCATAAAATGGGTTGGCGGTTAAAACATAATACCCTGCACAGGAGGGTGGGTTGACGGGCTTTCCTTAAAGATGGTTTGTGGTGTTATCCCGGTTGTAGCCTGTAACAGATGACCGATTACGCCGACGGGCAGATAGTGACGACTCTGTATTGATTTAATGAAGCCACCTGTAATGATATTAATTAATTGCATATGATAATTGATTAATTGGATAAGTGATAATTGATATAGCTGATAACCAACTAGGAATCATATGGGGTAAAAGACGTTGAAAATATCACATTAAAACTGGATGTCCTGCCTTGTTAAATCATACATTAATGCATGTATATATTGATAGCATTGATAATATTAACAGATACATTAATATCATTGACAATACTGGTTGTATTGATAATATATAAACAGATGATGCATATGAATAGATATGATAGATTCCTTTAGTGATTTATGAATAATTTTTGCACAGTTGTTTTACTGATTTATTGAATTTTATACCAATTATTGATTTTTAGATTCATTGTAGTGATTACCTGCTTTTATTATTGATTATTTTAAGTTTTATTGATAACATCTGTTCATTAACTACACTGACTGCTATTGATTATATTAGATTGAGTATATCACATTGTTTAAAATTGCGCAATATGAGGCTTGCCTTGAGGCCCGCCTTAGCGCAATTCCAGTAAAAAACGCCTCAAAGCTTACGCCTCGAGCTTCTTTTATGAGGCTTACGCCTTATCTTAGATGAGACCCGCCTTGAGGCACGCCTCACCTCACTAGCTTGAGGCGTACGCCTCACTCTATTAAAAAAAATTTTATTTAAAACTCACCTAAATCCTATACAAAAGCCCCAAAAAAATCATGACTTCTTGCACCCCCAAGCTGCAACAACCTCCTCTCAATTGCCTCAACATGCAGCACACTGCCTTCACCGTAGCCCCCGCCATTGTAGTCCCCGTAGGGGATCACTAGAAAGCCGCATGCCACCACCATCTCCTCTTAAAATTTTGGAGTATTATATTTTTTGTTGATGACAAACATTTATGACAGATGAAGATGACTGAAATAAATGATGAAGAAGCAAATTGAGAGGTATTGGACCCTACAGGATGAGGCAGGGAAGAGGCCAATTTATTATGATAGTGACTCAAATAAAAATCCTCTCAGTAATGATAGTATAGATGATTTTTGAGTTGTTGTCAATTAATTTAGCTTTCTTTAGTAATTAAATGTAGATGAGTAGGCAACTGAGAAAGAAAAAAATAGAGTTGAACTTAATATTATATGTTATTTTTATACAATTCATATATTTTATATTGTTTTATTCCTGTAATATTTGGATTTCAATTATTTCACATCATTTATCATTTAACACTTTACATCTTATATAATTTTGTTTCATATGTATGTAAATTTGTTACTTCATAGTTCAATAGAAAGTTAATGTCATCCTTTAACATATTATTTGGATATTATATAAAAATTACTTTTAATTTTTATTTTGACTTTACGCAATTTTTAGATTTTGAGGCTTACGCCTCAAAATGCCTTGAGGCTTATGCCTCGCCTCACGAACGAAAAACGCCTCAATAACCAATTGCGCAATTTTAAACTTTGGTATATCATATTAATTATTTAGACTTTGCATTTAAAGTTTTAGTAAGTTTGGATTATTGTTGGACTTTTGAGCTCATTATGTAAATTTTTAATGATTTTAGGTCAAGAAAGGGGTCAGGACCGGTTGAAGTGAGATTGTCAAAGATCTTCAAATTTTCTTTAAATTTTATTATGTATTTTCGTTTATTCTTTTGTAATCAGGAGCTTGTGATAGATTAGTAATAGAATGATCTATATGATTTTAGTTGATTTCGCTAGTTATTATTTATATTGATTATTTATAGAAGCTCTTGTGTATTCTTAAATGAATAAATAGACAATTCTTCCAAATTTAATTCTGGGGCGTTACACTATCATCAAGATCTAGAACAAAAAACTTAACATCCCTCATCTTCATCCCATCATTGTCACAAGCCTCACTAGTTGGCTTACACTGCCGCCTTATACAACAACAGCAAATGGTCGAACTCCACGTGACGAATCTTTGTCATGTTAATTTGTGACTTGCCAGCACCAAGTATCCCGTAAGATCTCCCTCACAAACTTTTACGCTGCCAACCATTAAAACTATAATCGACATTACACCGCCTACTAAGAATAATCCCTATAGATCTTTCTTAACTATGGTTGCTACCCTAACCACCACATCATTCTTTTACCGCTAAGCATCTGATTTCCTCAACTTGAGGTTGCAAATAAGATCATTTTAACATAGCACAAGCTTTAGTTGACATTCCTACGAAATAGAGCGTCGCACCACCATCACTTTTGATGATCACTTTATCAAATACACCTTTAATAAAAGCATCTCATCAATGGTCAAGCTCAACCATCACCATTAAATGATGCTCCCTGCAATCTTGAACCATACAAGAGATTGCACCGTTAGATTTTCTTTAGCACCCTATTGTTCTACTTCTACCACCCAACGCATAATAGATTTACCCACCTCCCCATTGTCCTTCCCTACTATCACGAAGATGGCCACCACCTCACCATCCCTTCCCCAATTGCAAATGACTCAAGTATAACCTCAATGGTTACTCCTTACACTAATTATGAGATATTATTCCAAACCCTCATTGACATTCATTGCCCCTTTTATTTCATCAATGGCATTATCATCCTCATCGATCCCACCAATGGCACTCTCAATCCATCCCCACCAGAAACAAACTCTAGCTAACTTCTAGATCATGTTGCCTTTATTCCTCATTGCTTATAGATTGATAACCCATGTTCCTCATCCTCCATAAATCATTGGACGCCAATCTTCGTGGAACAATACATCATTTTTTAATCCCTTCTTAGTTCATCATTCATGCAACTCCTAACATGTTCATCATTGAAACACCATTCACATCTATTCTAATTGATTTGCACACCCTTACCATTGATCTCGTTCATCAACGCCTCCTGCCTGCTATAATAAAACCACATTTCAACCATTTCATCGTTTATTTAAGTATGATTATCAATATTATCACACATTTTCCTCTGGTTAATGACCACCTCACTTGCTCGTCCATCTTTCATATTAAGGCCTAAAGAGATCATCTAGCACATAGGTACTGTTCAACATTCATCTCCTATGCCACCATCACTAAAAAAATCCACACTAGTGACATTTCTCTCCATACCTCCAGCTACACCCTTCATCAATTTCTACATTAACGCCAATGGTGATACCACCATCAACAACAAATATCTATATCTCTATAAATGCTCCCAATTGATATCTTAATTTAACTTCACCAATTCTCTCTATAAACACCTCAATTGATGCCTTCATACACATTGTGGATATATGCCTCCATTAACACCATTAATCTAACACATGTTTCATCCTCCACCATCAATGGGTCACTATTCATCCTTTATTTAAGGATGTTATACATTTTTTCTCAGACACAAATCTCACTGCCACACCACCGCCCACACCACTGTGTATTCAATCCACGTGGAGCTCTTCTTCTTTACAAATCTCACGAGTAGTGGTCACATCCTTTCGGCAACGCTCACGTCTTCTAGATCACAAACTTTTAATACTATCATTTCCAAACATCAATTGACATCCTATATGCCTCCTTAAGTTCGTGGAGTATCACTAGGCCCAAGCAAGCTTATATATAACAAGTTTCTTACAAATCAATATTATTGCAATATTTCTCATTATTGAGGATATTTTTCATTTGAGTTCCCTATTTTGTACAAATAAATAAATATGTTATTATTATTATTAACTAAAAAATAAATATTATTTACATTACAAAGAATTAATTAAATAATATGTTTAAAAAGCTATAATATATATGTTATGAGCTCCATAACATCAACTCATCTATATAGTCTCACATCACTTGGAAACTTTCTCTCACTATTGCCTGCTTTTTGCATTTGCATCTGTTAATAACTCACAGAGAGTGGTAGGGCCATGTGAAGATACTTCATTGGTGTTTTGAGACAAATAATTTCTTGTTTATTTAAAAATTAAATATTTTAAATTTAAATTAATTTGTTAAATTGTGAATATTATTTAATATTTAATCTTTAATATGAAAAATTACTTATCTAATTATTTAATTAATTAGGCAATTGAATCGGCCAATTCAAAGTTTCATCGATTGAACCGACGGTTCGAAGCGGTTTGATGCAGAAGCGATTTTCAGGATGGACCGAATCGGCCTTATGATCAGTTCACGATTGAACCAATCATACCGGTAGGTTCGGTCCGATTTTTAAAACCTTGTTAATTTGTTTTATGTTTTATGTTAATTGTTGACATCCAATCCTATTCCACAATATGCTCAAATGGATTAGACAAAAATTGCAAACAATGAATGCAGCATCTCGTAAGACAAGTTTAAGGCATTTCCATACAAACAAATCATAAAAATGGATATGCTGATTGGTACAAAAAAATTTTAAAAATTTTCCAGCATGCAAGGACACAACTAGAGTGAGAATTGGGATCAACACGCACGAATAGCTCATTTTAAAATATAAATATTATTATTTATTATTATTATTATTATTATTATTATTAAAAATCAAAAAATGGTCGTACCAAATCCTAGCCCCATATCTTGCAAATCCAATGCCCATGACCTATGAATTTGACGTCAAAGTCTCCTCACATCTATCTCATCTAGCTCTTTTGAAATTACAAAAAATACTAAAAGAAATCTACATTGCCACACTGCACTCTCAAATTGAGTCTCTCTACATCATTTTCCTTATACTTTACAAGTCGTTGGTCCAGCCTCCATCTCTCATTCCCATCATCCCTCACTTCCCACTCCCACGATCTCATCTTCTCTTCCAGATCTCCACCCTCCTCAACCAAATGGCAACACTGCTCATTCGATCCTCCCTTTCCACTCCAACTTGAGAACCCTCGACAATATAAAGTCACAGCAACAACTCATCAATGAGGGACTTAACAAATGCCGACGAAGTGAGAAGAAGAGGAGTTTGGGTAGATCATGTTACTGAACATCTCCTTTAACTAATTCAATTCCGTTATTCACACTCACAGCTCTTTCTCAACTTGATCGCATCTGCTCGTGCTCTACCTTCATCACATGCCCACGATATCTCTTGCACCACCATTGAAACCCTCCAAAGCTATTCCCTCAGGAAAAGATGGAACTACGGCACGAACCCCACTTTCGCAAGCTTTAGGTCCCATTTTTCCTGAGGTATATTAGATTTTTAAATTAACCAGATTTCCCCCGATGATGAGCACAAGGGTTTATTTAGTTATGGGGTTCCACTTCCTATGAGTGCAAGCCCTCATAATTATCCATCCTAATGCGTAGAAGAGAACTCTCGATTACAAATAAATCAATTTTTAGCCGTGCAATAGTTTTAATTTTTGGTTATTGGGGATGAAGGTAGACTCGATCAAGTTCCCATGATCCCGTCATATCCCAAAAAATACTGTAGATTTTAATCTACCAACATTAACAATCGTCGATCGTAGTGTCAAGAAAATCTGATTAGCAACTATGGGTTGTCACCTCTCAGAGATCCCGAGTAAGTTGAAGTGGATATGTTGAATTATAATTTTATTATGGTTTGGGGTATACATCTGTTAGAATACCAAGTATTTAATTTAGTTTGATATTCATGACTTCATTTGGAAGTTACTCAGTTATTTGATTTAGATTTGGGGTCCGGGCTTACGGTTTTCATTAAAAGTAGCCCGTATAGCGGGTCTTACGGCTTCATTTAGAAGTAGCCCATATAACGGGTCTTACGGCTTCATTTAGAAGTAGTTCATAGAGTTTAAAGGTTGGGTCTTACTGCTTTCATTAAAAGTAGCCCGTGCAACAGGTCTTACAGCCTCTATTAGAGGTTGTCAAGGTTACCAAGGATGTTTTATTTGTTTTGGGAAAGTTTTTCTTAAAACCCTAATTAAAGTGAAACTTACGGCCTCAATTAGAGGTGGCCCGTATATTTGGGTTAGGGAAATTTAGTTTAGTAGGAGGTTAGTAACAGACATGTAACTTTGCATTTGAGTGGGTCTTACTGCTTCTATTAGAAATAGACCGAGGGTTTAAGAGCTTGGGTCTTACTGCTTTCATTGAAAGTAGTTGGTGTAGTGAGTATAATAGCCTCTATTAGAGGTGGCCCATAGTCGGGATTTAGGGTTAAATTACTTTTATCTAGAGACTTCCCCTAACATGTGAGTCTTACAGCTTCTTTTAGAAGTAGACCATGTAGTAGGTCTTACAGGCTCTATTAGAGGTTGCCAATTGAACTTGGATTAGGGGTCTTACTGTTTTCATTGAAAGTAGACCGAGGCTTAGATTTGGATTAGGGCTTATGGTTCCACGTAAGAGTTGCCTGAATAGCAGGCCTTATGAATTCCCTTGGAAGTTGCTTGTTTATTTAATTAAGAAGATGCCTTACTGCTTCACTTGGAAGTAGCCTAAGGTTTAGTTTAGGATTTGAATTTGATATTAGATTTTGGATTTTATGATTTAAAATTTATCAACGTATACCTAAAACATGTGATGAGGGAATGATAATGAGCCCAATCATAATCCCATGATTCCGTCATCCTTAAATGTCATAGTCCCTGGCCTACTTAGTCAGAGGAGATAGTCGACCCAACCTGACAGAAAGAACCCTATCAACAGCCATGTGTTGATTCGTCTAAGAATACTTTGTAGACCTGGGGTGATGCTTGTCTAAGGGGATACATTTGAGTCCACCTTAGCTTACAAAAGTACTTTGTGACTATCAAGTACATCCTATGATTCATTACTCAAGGACTTGAAACCATTAGGGAGCACACGGGCTTTGGCCGTAATTGTAATATAGTGGTGTCATTTTGTAGCAAATCCACCCAATCAAAGGGCATGTGCCACATCCTTGTTGGCGAGAGATTATTTGAGGATGAATGTTAGTGATACATCCGACATAACATTCGCTCTTTGTGAGATGGAGTTAATTTCAAATTTATAACCCCTGACAAACGATTGCGAAAGGCAAATGAATTTTAGTTTTAAGTTTTTGGTGATTAGATTTGAAGTTTCGTAGGAATTTATAAGGCATTTTAAAAGTTTGGGGTCCCCTCCGATTGAGATTTTCTGTTAATGCGACAATCATTGCAGCGTTTTAAGTAATTAGTTATTTGAAGCTTGTCAACTCTATTTACCCACTACTAATAGAGGATCGGGTTTAACAATTTGAAATTTATGCAAACGCTAAAACTGAGAGCTTATTTTTTATAATGAGTTTCATCTAGAAAACCTTTGAAGGCCTAATGTGGACTTTAAACTAAATATCCCGGTGGATTTATGATTAGGCGTTCGTTTGTTAATCCAAGATATGTCGACTCCATTCCTTCTTAAGAGAAGATGAAAGTTGAATATTTGGCCCAAGCAACATTCTCGGATCTTTGGATTTAGGAATCAGATGTGACGATCAGAGCACATGCGGGAGATATTTTAGTATATAGATTGGAGCTATTGTAGGATTCTTTGAATATTTTTAGCGAACTTATTCACTGCTTGGGTTTCCATGTGAGCTTCGACAACCCTCATCCTTTACTTTGAAGGTGAAGTCATGCAAACATACCACCGAGCAAAGTAAAGTAGGCTAGAGCATGGCCTCCAAGAATGTAGACTAAACCTCCATTGTTTCCTTCTTTATCCAACTCAGGAGTAGAGAGGAACCAAGATGGAAGCATTTCTTAGATAAGATCTTGTGTTAGACTTGATCCTCTTGACAGGCACACAAAAGTAGCACCAAGTTTAGTATCCATTTTCACTTGTGTCATGACAGTGGCTAATGATATCTGGCCATATCATAATCCATGCTTGGTTTTCTTAAGCTTCTCTATCTTCTCTTTTAATACAACAATATCTACAATCTCTTTATTTGATTGCATCATGATAGATAGGATGTCTTTGGTTAGTAAAATAATGTCCTTGATGCAACGGTAGACTCGAAGATATAGAATTCCCGGGGCAACAGAAGAAAGACCGCCAATCAAATCCATGGTCGAGAAGCCTGCCAACATTGCCATCATTTGACATATGGTCACCAGGGAGGCTAAATGTTGCAATGAAGCAACTGTGAAGGATCTGTACGATGGCATCATTGTTGTTTTGAAATATTATTCGAGTAGCGAAAAAAGACAAGGAAGTCGCTCCAACACTTAACTTTTTGAGTCCACAAGGCTGCAACAATTGGCATGGTTGGCCATGGGCAGCTCACAGCAAGATTCTCTAAAGCAGGTCCGGCAAGGTTGAGGAACCGTTCAGATGCTTTCTCAAGCTTATATGTTACCGTAAGGCTCACAAAAGCTGCCAAAGGTAATGGAAGTGCTGCTTGGGAGATTCCTCCAGCAACAAGGCTTGGAACGTCAACATATGTAGCAACCACAATTTTTCTTGATGTGTTCTTTGATAGTTGATATGTTTGTAGTAGGACTAAGCCAATTGGTGCCATTCATGAAAGCAGGTTTCCAGAATCCTCGAGTTTAGCAGAAAAGTAGCTTATTATAGTCACTAGAGATGCTGGTAGAAAATCAGCCAATTCCTTGAGGACAGTTGCCAGTTACATCCTTTATTTTAAAATTATTAGCATAGGTTCAGTTCCCTTTAATTCATTTAAATCTTTGTTTTAATTATGCAAGTTAAATTTAAGTTTTTATAAGTCAAATTATTGCTCAGACAAAATTTCGGCAACGTCCCGGCATCCCTCCCCCCGAAGGGAGGTTGTGAGGGCCCTTGCCCTTTCAAATTCACTCGACCGGACTGTTATTCAACAGTCAAGGGCTTCGGGGGAAAATCAACCCCGATATGTGTCTTTAATCTTCAATTGGCTCGCATTACCTATTAATTTAATTTAAAAAATGTTGCATTTTATTCCCCTTAAAAATCCGGCAACCTTCCGACGTCCCCTCCCCACGAAGGGAGGTTGGGATGGCACTTGCCCTTTTAATCTGCTCGACCGAATTAATAATTGACGGCTGAGGGCTTCGAGTGACATATCATCAGCAGAATCAGTCTTCGGTGATCCCTGTTGTGATACATGTTAATTTAATTTAAAAATAATATATATTGTTCCCCATAAAAATCCGGCATCCTTCCGACACCCCCTCCCCGTGAGGGGAGGTTGGGAGGGCACTTGCCCTTTGAAATCTGCTCGGTCGGATAGGTATTCAACGGTTGAGGCTTTCGGGGGAATAATCGACCCCGGAATCGGTCTTCTAGTCTCTAATTTGTGATTGCGACACATGTTGCTCTCTTTAATATATATATATATATATATATATATATCCCTTCCTCTCACTCATAATTTCAAACAATAGAGATGAATTAGGCGCGGGAGTCGGTTCAGCTGTTTTGACGCAGAGGAAGGCGAATCGGGCTTGGCTCAGAATAGGGAGGCAAAGCCGTTCGCATGTGTAGGGGTCGGGTAGACACGAAGGAGGTTTGGGTCGGTCGTGTGCGGAACAAACGAGTTGGTGCTGCGATTTAGCCGCAAGTAGAAGGCAGCAGACGGAATCGATCGGCTGGAGGGCTGATCGGGCTTCTGGAGGTCGAGATAGGGCCGATCGGAGGCGGACTAGTCTTGTGGCTCAGAGCAGAGGTAGGCTGGATCGTGCGGCTCGGTGCAGTGGCAGGATTGACCGGAAGTCTGGTGCACGAACTGAACACAGGATTGTGGTTAATGGCTTCCTTGCGCAAAACAAAGCAGATAGGAGAGAGGGAGGAGGTCCGACTAGGCTTCCTTGCATGCAAGAGAATGAATCGAGAAAGCAAGTTGGGTTCGTTTTATGCCATGAGTGGGAACGATTGCGTGAGGGAGGTTATGTGAGTGGGAATCGTGGGAAGGTTAGAGGTCAACAAACGACTACCTAGTCACTGCCACTCATTTTACCCAATCCAAATAGTGGTTCAATCTAAATACCCTCCCTCCTTGACAATATAATAAGTGTGGAATTCGCAGCAGCAACTCACCGATGAGGGCCTCAACAAGGCTGGTGAAGTGAGAGGAAGAGGAATTTATGGTAGATCATGTTCCTGAGTAGCTCCTTTAACCAACTTAATCCCATTATTCATACTCACAGCTCTTTCTCAACTTGATCGGATCCGCTGACACTCTCCCTTCATCGCAAGCCCACGATCTCTCTCATTTACCTAATCGAAATAGTGGTTCAATCCAAATATCCTCCCTCCCTCTCTAAAAATACAATAAGCGTAGAAGTCGCAGCAGCAACTCGTCGAAGAGGGCCTCAATAAGGCCAACGAAGTGAGAGGAAGGGGAGTTCATGGTAGATCAAGCTACCGAATAGCTCCTTTAACCAACTTCATCCCATTATTCACACTCACAACTCTTTCTCAACTAGATCGCACCTGCTCGTGCTCTCCCTTCATCGCAAGCTCATGATCTCTCTTGCACCACTATGATAGGCCTTGGAAGCAAAAAAAGCAAACAACAAATAGAAAAACTACAGTAAAATCAAAACGGTGGCTGATTTTATATTAATACTTCATAAGAGAAAATAAGATATAGATGATCTACAATTTGAGATATAGATCAACTCTCCAAATCAACCTAGACGCCTCTAAGAAGCCCTCAAAGAAAAGAACTACAACAAAACCAAAACTCTGTTATAGCATGATTCTAAAACCATAGACAACTCCCCCTTAAATAACTTCAGAACACAATAACAGAGAACATTCCAAAAATAAATAAATATAATTTAAGAAACATTCCTAAACAATTAAACATGATTTAGAAAACCTTTCTAAACAAATTAAACATGATTTAGGAAACCTTCCTAAACAAGTAAATATAATTGAGAAAACATTCCTAAACAATTAAACATGATTTAGAAAACATTTATCAAAAATTAAACATGATTTAGGAAATCTTCGTAAACAAATTAAACAAAATGTAGGAAATATTCCAAAATAATTAAACATGATTTAGGAAGCATTCCTAAATAAATTAAACATAATTTAAAAAATCTTTCTAAATAATTAAATAGCTTCTCCTTGATTCCTCCTCCTCACATAATGAATAATAGCTTCACTGGGTCCCAAAAGGTGGGCCCCCTAGGGGTGTAAGTGAGCTGAGCCGGCTCGAACTTGTCTTGTTAATGAGCTCGCGCGTCGAGTTTATCGAGCCACTAGTTCAAGCTCGAGCAAGAGCTTATACTCGAGCTCGAGTGCAAACATGGCTCGACTCAAAAGCTCATCGAGCCGCTCGATTAATTATATAATATTTAATAATTAATTAATTTATTAAAATATATTTAATAATTAATTTAAATTAGTATCATATAATATATCTTAATAATTTTAAATTAATTATTTATTAAAAACCCTAAATTCTTAAAAAAACTGATTTTTTTTATTTAAAACTAAGAATTGAGCTCAAAAATCGAGCCAAACTCGAGCAATCAAGTCAAGCTCGAGCCTATGAATTTTTTAATGAGTTGAGCTTGAGCCTAGTAAACGAGCTCGAGTTGAGGTCGAGCTCGAGCTCAATAAAAGCTAAACAAGCTTAGCTCAATTAGGCAAATATTCAACTAGACTCGATTAGTTTACACCCCTAGACCCCCTTGACATGTCAATACTCCCCTCCAAAAGAGCCACCTTGTCCTCAAGGTGGAACAAAGGAAACTACAGCTGAAGAATATTTTTCCAATTGCAAAAGAAAATAGGCGAGTAGTTGTAATCTTGAAATGCATTTTCTTTTTGGATCCACGTAAAACAGCTGTAGCATGTTTGTTGCTTAAAATTTTATCAACAGTTTGTTTATGTGAAACAATATAGATATTTTTCTTTCCATTTCTCTTTTGCGAATAATCTCTCAAAACTCGTGTCAGGATAATAGTTACTGATGGTTTTGAGTTCTGAATTAATAAAATCTCCAGCGGTGGAAGAATTTTTCATTATTTTAGAAGAAAATACATTGCCCTTAAATCCCTTACTAGATTGGATAACTTTCTTTTGTTCTGCACTTAGCTTATCCACCAAGCCTTTATGTGAACTTGAAGAATAAAAAGAATCAGTTGGTACATAATTTTTAGTTTTCACAGAAATCTCTTCATTATCTTAGCTTATGAAGTCTTGATGCTTGCGGTCTTCAATGCCATTTTTATTTTCTTTTGGGAGATTTGTGGGTGAATCAAGTACCGCTAATACAATTTTACCATCAACATCCAAGTGTACATCAGTTGAATCTTTCTCTACACTAGGACCAATAGTCTTTATCATTTCATCCCCATCAATTTTGCTTGGTACAACTCTCTGATCTTCTCTCAGCATATCATTTTCGTGATTCCCCCATGCTTCTGACTGAGCCACCTTAGTTTGATTCTTTAAATCTCCTCGAGATTTTCAAACCTTCCTTCCATCGCCGAAAAGCGCTCATTCAACGATCCCATATCCATTCGCAGCTGTCTTACTTTCCTCTCCAACTTTTCCTCCAACACCTCAACTCTTTTCCCCGCCATCAGTCCCAATAAATTGCTTTGATACCAATTTGATAGGCCTTGGAAGCAAAAAACGCAAACAAATAGAAAAACTGCAGTAAAACCAAAACGGTGGTTGATTTTGTATTAATACTATAATAAGAGAAAATAAGATACAGGTGATCTACAATTCGAGAGGTAGATCGGCTCTCCTAATCAACCTAGACGCCACTAGGAAGCCCTCAAAGAAAAGAACTACAGCAAAACCAAAACTCATAGCATGATGTAGGAAACCTTCTTAAACAATTAAACATGATGTAGGAAACCTTCCTACATCATTACACATAATTTAGAAAACCTTTCTAAACAAATTAAACATGATTTAAAAAATATTCATAAACAATTAAACATGATTTAGGAAACCATCCAAAATAAATTAAATATAATTTAGAAAATATTCCTAAATAATTAAACAATTTCTCCCTAATTCCTCCTCCCCACATAATGAATAATAGCTTCCCTAGATCCCATAAGGTGGGCCGGCCCAACATATCACACTATCAAAAACCTCTGACACCCACCTAATCACCGCCACTCATTTAGCCAATCCAAATCGTGGTTCAATCTAAATACTCCCTCTCTCGAGAAGATTAATAAAAAGGATTTCAACAAAATAAGAAGAAATCCCAAATAAGAAAAAACAAAAATATTTGTAAAAAAGAGAGTTTTGGTGTGTTCATTCTCGCCCTCACAAATTCACCGTCTTCATCTCGACAGCATTGTCAATGCCTTATGTGTGCAAGTATCAAAATGCAAACTCTCAAAATTCTAAAAATCCTGATTGCGGAGTGTTTGGAGCAACAAGCAAAACAAGTGCCCATTCTGTTGTTATGTATGCAATTATTTTTGTAATAATAGTCAGGCACCATAAATAGTTCCCCCCTTCTTTCACACTCACATATTCTTGTCTAAATTTATTTTAATCTCCCGAGTCATTGTGCCAATGAGAGCATGCATCATAAACTTGTTCGGGTAAACCAGATCCAAGATCAGACCTTTGAATTTTGTATGCATCGAGTTACTATTCAATCTAGAAAATCAAGTCAAAAGCTTATTTTGAGAGGACCCTAACCAGAACAAGAATTGGATCCTCAAACAATATAATAGCACCACTAATACGACCAATAATGATCGTAAGAATCAAACCTTGGACAGGCACAAGTCAAATGTCCAACATTTTAGTTGAATAAAAATATGCTTATCAAACTGTTTCCAAACAAACCTCTTGTTGATGCGCCTCAATTAATTCCAGTTGTCTCACCAAGCTAGCTTGAGTTTCCACAACTTTGGCCACCTCAGCCTGCAGAAAGAGTGCAAAACAAAATCTACATGACATCGTCAAGCTAAATAACAGATATACATTCAGGATGGAGCTTTAGTTACAGCCAATCCCTAAATTCCAAAGGGGACCTTCATTAACGATGAGAGTAGGACAAAACATAAAATAACCAGAAAAAAAATCCATATTTATTTATTTATTTATTTATTTATTAAAAGAGCTATTTATGAAAATAGAAGTGAATAAAAAAGCGATAAGGACTTGCAATCAACATAAATAAGGATAAGCATCAAAACAGGCAACCACTAAAACAACCTGATGGGGCAATACATCTTCAAATCTACACAATTTGTAGTAAACTTTTCACATTAATGAAATTAACAACGGTCTTAAAAATCACATGATCGAACATTATTTTTTAAGCAAAATACACATTTCAAAGAACCTCAATAGGTCGAACAAACACTCAATTTACTCTGAAAAACTAATTCAAAAACCAAATAAACTTGAAACAATGCAAAATTATCCTGACAAGGACTACCTCTTCCTTAAAAATTCATTGACAATAAGATCACGAAATTCAGAGCTTTAAAGAAAACACAAATGGACTAAACAGGCCAAACCAAATTGACTTGAACAAGCATAATCAGGTACAATCATACCATCACTATGATCACCTAGGGACCAAATGATCAATTTCATAGGTACATCTTCGAGTGAGCAGCATGTCAACATTGTCCAATCACGTTAGTGAGAACGTATTATAGTGAAAATCATTCCTGTATTTTTTGACTTCTTAAAATCGTTGAAACCACCATAGACATCTGTTGGCTCAAGAAAAACGGCACCAATGCATGGATCCCGCTTTGCAGCGGTAAGATTCCATCGTCCTTGGATCAGATTGTAGTTAATGAGATTTCCCCTGAGGGTTGTATCAGGGTTTAATTAGATCTGGGGTCCTTACTTCCCATGAGCGCAAGCACTCATAGTTAATTACCCCTCTTAACACGTAAGAGAGAACTCTCGATTAAGAATGAATAACTTTTAGATATATTAGTCTCAATTATAAGGGAAAATTGAGGTAAACCCGATCAAGATCACATGGTTCCGTCGTCCCGAGTATACTGTAGGTTTCAGTCTACCAACACTAACAATCATTGACCGTAGTATCCAGGGAATCTAATTAGCAATCATGGGTTGCCTCTTTGCAGGAATCCTGAGTAGACTGAGGTAGTTAGATGTGAGTTTTAATTTTATTGGGAATTTTGGGATTTACATCTATTAGAATACCCAACAATTAATTTATTTTGGGATTTATAACTCCGTTTAGAAGTTACCCAGAAGTTTGAGTTAAAGGGGTCTTATAGCTTCTCTTGGAAGTAGCCCGGGTGTTCGAATTTAGGTCAAGGCTTACGGCTTTTATTGAAAGTAGCCCGTATGTTTAATTTAGAGTGGGGCTTACAGCTCTATTTATGAGTTCCCCAAAGATGGGTCTTACAACCTAGCTCTACAACAAGGCTGCCCGGTGGGATTTAATTGTTTTTGATAGGCCTTATGACTTCTCTTAGAAAGTTGCCTGAAAGCGGGTCTTACAACTATCTTTTAAATCAAGATACCCATTACACTGAATAATTGTCAGTGCTTTAGTGTATTTTGCAAACAAACCATGATAAAAATTCCATATGCTTTCAACATGGGATAAGTATCATAATTACTGTATTTCAGAGCATTATTTAAAGATGAAATTCTCCCTTGAGGCTTTTGCCTTGAGTTTTCAACAAGAGATGCCCATATATATTTGTTAGAGAGTTTGATATTTCATTTAGAATTTTCCCAAATAATAGCTCTCACGACTCCTATTAGGAATCACCTAATTATTTGGGTAGAATGGGTCTTACTGCTTCCCTACAGAAGTAGCCCCTTAATGAGCCTTATAATTTAACCCTATAGGTTAAACTGCCCGTAGTTTCAGAGCAGTTTCTCTCAAATAACAGGTCTTACAACTTTTATTGGAAGATGCCTGAAAGTGAGTCTTATTACTTCACTTAGAAGTGACCCATTAGCGGGTCTTACAACTTAGTCCTATAGACTAAGATGCCCATTAGTTTGAATTTGATTGTTTATTTGTTTAAGTGACACCAGTTATTTCAAAGGTTTGACTCTAGTCTCTGATTTTCAATTGTTTACTAGCAGTTTGTTTACTAGTTTGACACTTACTAGCTAGTAGTGTTGTGTGATGTTAATGTTTTTGCTACAATAGCTCTTTTATTACTGTTTGATAGTTTCTTTTCAGTACTAGTAATTTTCTTTTTCTGCACCAGTGTACTAGTAGTTTATAATAGCATTTTCTATTTTAACATTTATTTTAATATTAAATTAATTTTCATGCTTAATGAGTTTTATTTATTTGTTGCAGGAGCTTGCACAGAAGAGACTTTGAAAAACTTACATAATGTGTTGTGGAGAGTTTTGTTCTGTGAGTTGTTTAAGAGCTTTTGCTCTGTTTGGAAAGTTAGAGAGCTTTTGTTTTGTGAGTTGTTTGACAGCTTTGTTGAAAATTATTAAGTTTGAGTTGAGTTGTTTTGAGTGGGGTTATATATGTCAATTAGTGGAAATCTTCAGCCCTTTTATTTATTGCATTTTGTTTAAAATAGCTCATTTGATCAATTGATTAGTTAACCAATTAATCAATTTAAATTTTAATACTCTCAAATTTTAAATAATAGCTCTTGGATTTAAATTATTCTCAGATTTTTATATTAATAAACCAATTAAATGTAAATTTCATTGCTCTAAAAATTTTTAAATTGCTCCCGAATTTGAAATGCTCTTATATTTAAAATTAACAAATTAATTTCAATTGATTAATTAATTTTGACTAATCAATTAATGAGATGAATTGTTGCAAGTCTTGCTATTTCATTAACTAAAGAGAGGTGATGTTTTGACAGTCAAAGACCTCTAATATTTCAAAGGGGAATAGTATTTAAAATGCCACAATAATTCAAAGTCTTCCGCTCAAGGTTTACCCATGTTGGAATCTCTCAAAAAGAGGTCTCATTTGGAGACATTTGAGGAATTTCAAGATAGTTTTTGGACTGAAATGATGTCCAAAAAGGTTCTTACTTAAGTTGGATGACATTTGGGAAAAAGATGAGAAGCAGGATAAAGTAAATGGAAGAACATGCTCGCCCCTCTGGCTTATAGGTCAAGTGATCCACTCTTGTAACCCTCTTTGTAGGATATTTTCTTATCATCATCCATTATTACTCCCTTATCCTTCAAAATTTTTGAATCCCTTTGACTGATAAGTGTAGGAAGTAGACATTTAAAAATTTCAACTACCTGATTTTGAATTGCTTGCGGATTTGAATCGCTCATGGATAATTAATTAACCAATTTAATTAAATTTGCTAATCAATTGATTTCAATTAACAAATTTCAATTCATTTTAATTTAATTAGTTTCAATCAATTAATTCTTTCAATTAATTAATTTTAATTGAGATTAACTAATTAAAATTGACTTGCTCTTCAAAGTGAAATTTTAATAAATTTTCAAGAAATTTTGGTAGCCTCCCGACATCACCTCCCCTCGCGAGGAGGTCGGCATGTCACTTGCCGTTGTTTCTTCCCACCCGGACCTAAGATCGACGGCGTGAGGTCTTCAAAAAATTAAAACCATCCGCCCGGATTTAAAATGACGACGCAGATCTTGGAATTTTAAAACAATCCGCCCATATCTAAGATCGATGGCGTGTCTTCGAAATTTGTGATACATGTTTATTTATTTTAAGTGTTTAAGCTAATACAATCGGTTGACATCAGTCTCCTTGCATAATGTAGAGATGATCAATTTGAATTGTTGTGTTCGTTTTGCTTGACAAGCCATTAGGGTGAGGATGCATATATGTGAAGTGGTAGACATAGGAAAGGGGTAAAGGGCTAGGTTAATCAAGTAGAAGATTTACTCATAAAATGTTCCCCTGTGAGATTAAAGGATGGGTGTGAAGTTGATTACGCGTTACAGGGAAGCTGGGTCGATTTCGACATGTGGAGGTGGAGGCGTGGTTTGATCCCGTGTCCGAATGGCCAGGCGATGCGGGAGTTGGGCTCGCTCACGTGTGCAGACAGAACAAGTGGAGGCGGGCGGCTGGGGTGCTTCGACGGCACAACGGAGGGTAGGTGGAGGTTATGCGGAAGAAGAGGCGGTGAGGTCGAATGGATTTAGGTCTTCTTGCGTGTGGTGGAGACGAAGCCGACGGAGGTTGGGGCGTCAACGTGAGCAAAGACTGGGTCATCGAAGTTGAACGTGAAGGAGAAGGCCAATAGAGCATATGAGCGTAAGTTCCTTTTCTGTTCTCCGTCTTCATTGATTGTATTGTCGAAAGGATAGTTCTGGTTCTGAAGAGTTGTGTCGTTTGAGAACATCGTGTAAGGTGGGGCCGACGAAGATAGGTGCTTTGCTTCGCATCTATTCGAAAATTTCTTCTTTTTTTTAGTCAACAACATCTAATCCATAGACCAAACAAACTTGAAACAATGCAAAAATATCCTAGCAAGGACTGTCGCATCATGAAAAAATCAATAACAACAAGATCGTGAAATTCAAAGATGTAAAATGCACAAATGGACAAACCTAGCTCAAACTAATCTGGCTTGAACAAGAACCACCTAGGACAATCCCCGCTATCGTTATCGCCACCTAGGGACCAAATCACTAATTTTATGGGTCCTTTTAGGTTCGAGCAGCATATCAACATTGTCCAATCCCGTTAGCAAGAAACTTATTATAGTGCAAATCATTCATGCTTTGATCTTCAAATCGTTGAAATTTCCATGACCTCTAATTCAAAGACCAAAAAAGCTTGAAACAATGTAAAAATATCCTGCCAACGACTCTCTCTTCATGAAAAATTCATTGACAACACGATCGTAAAATTCAGAGCTTTAGAAAGCACAAATGGACTAAACTGGCCCAAGCCAAACTGACTTGAACAAGCATAGCCTAGGACAATCCCGCAATTGTTATCAACACTCTTATCGCTACTTAGGGGCCAAATCACCAATTCATAGGTACATCTCTAGAAGAGCATCATCAACATTATCTAACCACATTAGCCAAAACCTATTATAGTGCAAATCATTCATGTATGTTTTGACTTCTTAAAATCGTTGAAACCTCCATGGAACTCCATTATCGAACCATTTACACAAAATGATACAATTCAAAGATGAAAATTCTCAGAATTAGTCTCACCTTCAACCAATGAAATTTTGATTTTCAACTTCATTAACTAATAGCGATCAGATCAATAAGATGGTATATTTCAATCCTTGATATAAGACATCGTCAATAGCAATTGCCTTCAAACTACCATCACTAGCCACCAAGGTCATCATTACCCAAAGCAAACAAGCCTAGAGAAAGTATTGTCAGGTCATGTCAATAATAAGAGAGCGCAATGCATAATTTGTTATTGATTAGTAAAGGAAATATTATGCATGTTTCCAATAATAGCCAGAATAATCTCAAATTTTAAAAATAAGCTGCAATTCAATTCACTTGGGATATTCTGGACATTTGAGAATTCAAGAGTTCTAAAGATTGTCGGATACTCACGAAGTTTTGTTACGAACAAACATTTCCTTAAAGACTTTTTGAAACAACCTCACTTATGTTGAGCCATCTACTTCAAGACTTGCATCACAATCTTACTTATATTGTAACTGCACCGCAACATTGCTTGCTTCACGGTTATCTACTTCAAGACTCATGTAGCACGCTGGCTCTTAATCCATACCTGCACCATAGTCATCGCGGCAAGGCATCTGCCACAAATTCGTGCATCTCATTGGCCATCCCGCATCGTCTTCATCAACACAACAAGACAGATGACAACTTACTTTTTTATTTTAACACTTCATAATGACTCATAATTCATGAGGTAAAGAGTCCATAATGACTCATAATTCATGAGGTAAACCTCTTTTCCATCCAGTCACCTATTACTACATTCTTAAATTAAGAACTCCCAGTCTAGCATAACATCTGCAGGACGTCATAATGGTCAAAGCTATAATAAATCACAACAAAGAGCTCAGAATACAAATTGATCATTTTTAACATTTTAAAGTCAAATTAAACTTGAGATTTTGGTTTCATGTGGCTTCGTTAGGGAATATCGATGCATTCCCACTTGAGAAAATTTGAGATCAGGTACCATCTATATTAACTTTCTTTTCTAAAAGCATCTAAATTTACTAGCTTTAAAAAAAAATCATAACATTTTAGCTATTTGGCTTAATTTACCCTTACCGTGCACAAAAAAAAAATTAGTAATGATTGAAAATTTTTTACTATCATTCATAGATCTTTTTGCATAATCATTTAATTAGAAGAATTAAACCAACCTAAAAAAATTATGCTTCTCAGCCTGATGACATTGCAGTGTTCAACATGCTGATGCAAGCACAAGTTTACAAAAAGTAGACTTATCTTCTTTTCTTTAAACATAGATAAACATAAACAAGATAACATTAATATTAAAATAAAGACAACCTAAATATACGACTCAAAGACACCTTACAACTTGTAAAAGCTTGAGAAGAATGATACAATGGAGTGGTAAATGTGGAGAGAAGAAGGGGTTAGAAGCTCAAGACGAAATCTTAGAAGAAGAGAAGAAGAAGAAGTTAGCTCGCAAGCTAACCAAAACCCGCAGGTTTACATTCTCCAAATATTTTCACATAACACACCCCTAAAACTCCATAAACACTTCACTTAAATAGGAAAGAAGCAGCCCAAAAGACACCCCATTCAGTCGCCCAAACAGCCAACCAAAAATCAGAAAAAACCCTTGGGAAAAGGCACAGCAGAAACCGAACAACCAATGAAGAATCCCAAGCAAAAAGGCACGCCTGAACCGAACATCTAGGAAGAGGGGAAGCCAAGGGACAGCAGCAGGCACCGAACAGTCACAGCAAAGGGAACCGGGAAAGCCAGGGAGCTGAAACCGAACAGCCAAGGCCAAGCAGCAGCTGAGTTGCTCCCAAATCAGCCCAAACACAAAACAGCCAAAGGCAAGTGGGCAAGCCCAATTAGATGAATTTCAGCCCACCATAAATACCTAAATATGCAAGCCTTGCTTGCATCAATTCTCCTCCGGTTGAAAATTTTCATCTCCTGATGAGATCGAATCTGAAATTCACTTACGCGTCGAATGAGCCTTATCCAACTTTTGTGCAAGAGCCGCATACCTTCTTTTTTTTTTCTTTTTTTATTGAATTTTGATTTTTAAAGAGAAAGGAAGATTTACAACAACCTAAAGCTCTGATACCATTTTGATGCAAGCACAAGTTTGCAAAAAGTAGACTTATCTTCCTTTCTTTAAACATACATAAATATAAACAAGATAATATTAATATTAAAACAAAAACAACCTAAATATACGACTCAAAGACACCTTACAACTTGTAAAAGCTTGATAAGAAGGATACAATGGAATGGTAACTGTGGAGAGAAGAAGGGGTTAGAAGCTCAAGACGAAATCTTAGAAGAAGAGAAGAAGAAGAAGTTAGCTCGCAAGCTAACACAAACCCGCAGGTTTACATTCTCCAAATATTTTCACATAACAAACCCCTAAAACTCCACAAACACTTCACTTAAATAGGAAAACAGCAGCCCAAAAGACACCCCATTCAGCTGCCCAATCAACCAACCAAAAATCAGAAAAAACCCTTGGGGAAAGGCACAGCAGAAACCGAACAGCCAAGGAAGAATCCCAAGCAAAAAGGCACGCCTGAACCGAACAGCCAGGACGAGGGGAAGCCAAGGACAGCAGCAGGCACCGAACAGCCACAGCAAAGGGAACCGGGAAAGCCAGGGAGCTGGAACCGAACAGCCAAGGCCAAGCAGCAGCTCAACCACTCCTAAATCAGCCCAAACACAAAACAGCCAAAGGCAAGTAGGCCAAGCCCAATTAGATGAATTTCAGCCCACCATAAATACCCAAATAAGCAAGCTTGCATCACATGCCCTTCTTACAATTGGCCGAGAAATTAGGTCTCAATTAAAAAAATTTTATTCCTACCGACATGTCACTCATTGTGAGGCTAATCAACTAATCAAGATCCTACCATTTTTAAGTTACTATAGTATATTCGAATGATCGTTATTGAATACTCTCAAAAGCAATTGTTGCAACCATTCATTTGACCTTCAAGGAGAGTAACTAATCATGTGGATCTCATATAGTTCAGGAAGTAATAATACATGAACATTGTTGAGGAGAATCAGTCTTCCATCATGGCAACAATTCAAGGTAATCAATCAAGATAACAAGTTGAATAAGTCGTTGAGGTCCCAATCAATCAACTTGGCGGTTCAATGAAAATTTTTTTAACCAATTCTCTCTGTGGAGGCATATTATTAACAAAATGCATTACGCTACTTTGAAATAAGTTGGATGTTCGTTAAAGAAACTTCTGAAGTGTCTGGAGTAGACATGAATGTTACACACCACATCCTAAAAATATCACTCTAACAACAAAGATATCAAATAGAAGAAAAGAAAGTTTACCGAAAAAGACAAGATCGCAAACAAAGAAAAAGCCAACAAGCTTCTAGATACTAGGTTCATTTGGGAAGTGCAGTATCTCAAGTGGATTTACATTGTCATGATAAGGAAGGATAACGACATATTGTGAACGAGCATAGATTTCAAACAAGTCAAACATGCTTATTCTAAAGACCCTTATCCACTTCCCCAACATCAGCATGCTAGTTGACTACTGGTTGGACTCTTCATGTTGAGTTACCTAGAAAAATTTTCAATTTCTATCAGATCAAGAAATTCTAATCATGAAGAGAAAACAAATTTCATCACGTATAAAGGCAACCTTCTGCTTTAAGGTCATTCTTTGGAATTGAAGAACATCAAAGCAACCTACCAAAGACTCATGGAAAATGTATGTAGAGGATGGACAAAACTTACAAGGCTACATCAATAACATCCTCACCAAAAGCAAGAATCCATTTGGTAACTTGGCTAGAATCTCAGATATGTTTTCATGTTGAGGGGACACAACATGAAACACAATCCCACAAAGTACATATTTGATGCAAGGTCAAGAAATTTATGGGTTATATGATTTCTCCAAAAGGAATTAAAGCCATCACAAACAAAGTTCATGAAATTCTAGAAATTTTCTCTACATGTTGCATCCATGACATATAGAAGATGGTCAGGAAATTGGCTATGAAATAAGCTGGCGGTCTAGTGAGAAAATGCTCCGTGAGGTCTGCTCCAATTCTCAATAGCCAATCAAGGTGGGCCTTTACTGATTTGCCTTAGAAACCATGACTTGACGGTAAGCTATATATTGATCCAAGAGGAAGACAATGGAACATCCATTACACGATGTCAACAATAGACAAACGAAGCATAACTAAATTATTCAATGATAGATAAGCATGCCTTGACTCTAATCATTATTGCGTAACAATAACAATCATGCTTTAGAGCTCATGAGATCAAAAGTTTCACCAAACCTATAAGCCAGCTTCTGCATAAACACGAGTTGTTAAGGAGGTTAAAAAAGTACTAAATAAAGCTCAACGAGTATGAGATTTAGAATGTCTCACACTGATGTTGAGTTTTAGGTTCTTACCGACTTTGTTGCAGAATAACTTAACCAAAAGGCAAATGCGGATCATTCCTAAAATATTTGCCTGGATAATGCATATTGGCGATGCGTCAGGCATCAGGAAAGAAAGGTAGCAGAGTGGGCATGGTCTTGAAGGATCCCCAAGAACTAATTCCCAATTGCATACTCCAAATCAATTTATTGCCACCAATAATCAACTCGAGCATGAGACATTGCTATATAGTCTTACATCTAGCAAATGGAGTCCATGTTGTAAATCTAATGCCTTCAACTCCCAATCAGCTGTAGATCACACTCTAAATAACTAAAGTGATTCAACTCAGAGTCATCGCTTAGCCAAAGTTCATCATCCAGATATTATTCATATTATGGGTATTGATCAATAACCTTCTTGAGGTTTCCCAAAGATAGCTTTCTAGACAACTAATTTTATGATCAAACAATTTTAAGTGCATCTCTGAGGATCTCTTCCCAAATTCAACATACTTTATATTCAAGGTCATTGACAAGCCAAGCAATTTCCACAAAAATATGTAATTTATTTTCAACCTTCAAGCATACCTTTTTCTCAGAGATGATCGAAACCTTCAACTCTATTTCACAATCTTCTTTTGAGTTGAGGACCTAGATGTTAGATGAGGAGGTAAGGACAACATCAAAAATGGTGAATGAAGTTAAAAAGACCTGGGTTGAGACATGAGTGACCATATTGCCAGATAGTTGATCATATGTTCGACAAATGAGTATCATTAACTTCCTGGTTAACAATCCATGTGGAACTACTTTTCTGAAATCAGTTGATGCTTCAAATTTTATAAAAGATGTGCACCTATTGTTTTAAATGTTGGATGATGTTGCAGAGGCATTGGTGGTTCAAGTAGTTACACATAATGCAAGTGCATACAAAGCTGGATAAGAATTGTTAATGAGAAGAGGACGCACCTCTATTGAACTCCATGTGCTATGCACTGCATTGATTTAAGGCTTGAGAGTTTGGGACAGTTACCTCAGCATAAATTGACCTTATTGAAGCCTAAAATTGTTAGAAAGTTCATTTACAATCACTATTGGGTATTCAATTTAATGAGAAAATTTACTGCAAAAGAAATTATTCGGTCTACTATAATTAGAATTGCAACTGCAAATTTGATATCGCAAAGATTTAAAAAGTTAAGGCAACTCTTAAAAACTATGTTTGCTTCTGAAGAATGGGATACAAGTTCATGAGCCAAAAAAGAAGGAAAATAAGTCTAGAAGATTGTTATGAAAGATGATTCTTTCTAACAATATAAATTATTCTTTAAATGCTACAGGAACTTTCGTTAAGATGCTAAAAATGGCTGATGCCAAGAAGGCCCCAGCTATAAGATTTATTTACGAAGCAATGAATAAAGCTAAAGAAGACATAGCATGAGATCTATGCGATCAAGAAGGTGCCTAAAAACAAATATGAGAAATTAAAGATGAAAAATGGGATCACCAGTTACACCAACACTCATATGCTACTGCATATTATTTAAACCCTCAATTTCATTATAATAAGAACTTCTATATTGATAAAGAGGTAAAAATTTGTTTATATGCAAGCATCGATACGCTTGTTTATGAAGGTCCTACCATAAAGTAAATGAACAACTTGAGAATTTTTATTTGAAGAATTGAATGTTTGGATTTAGAACAGCTCAAGGATGTTACAAAACACGCTTTCTCAGTATGTTTGCAAATTTATAATTTTAAATTTGAATGTTTACATTCAAACTTTCTACTTGAATATATATTCATAATATATTTTTCATTTTAATGTAGAACGTACGTTGGCTCAATTTGGAGACGATGTTATTGGATTAAAAATATTTGCAATTAAAATTCTTAGCCTAACATATTTGGCTTCGGCATGTGAGCGTAATTGGAGCAACCTCAATCAAATTCACACAAAGAGAAGGAATCGATTGACTACAAAATAAATGAACAAATTTGTTTATGTTATATTTAACAAAAAACTAAAGGATAGACATCTCAAATTGCAAAAGCAAAAAAATGGTGATGATAAATTATATCATTTACTTGTTAACGATTTACAATCTGATGATGAATGGGTTACTCCTAAGGGAGTTGATGTTCATGAATTTGAAGCTAAAGGAGAAACTTTTGTCAATAAGAACAATGAAGCAATCACTGTAGACATTGATAGGTTTATTGAATTAGCATCAGCTTATACTTCCCAAGTATATAAAAGAAAGAAACAAAGTGGGATTGGATTTAAATATAATGAATTATTTTTTATATTATTAATTTATTATTTTATATTAGAATACAACTAATGAAATGTTAACTGGTATAGAAATAAGGAAAAAATATTATAGATGCAAAAGATTTTGAAGATGACTTTGACATAAATTATGAGGACTCTTCTAATGAATGTCAAAGTGACAATGAGACTACCTTGGGTCTTGATCCTAAGGGCATGTTTAAGTTTTAAGTGAGTATTTATTTTGAATCTTGTGTTCCAATGATATTTATCTTCAACAAGTCATTATGTTCATAATTTACTTAATATTTTATAATTTTTGTGAATTATTTATAATTTTTTTAAGTGCTTTATTTTTTCGTCTTGAGACTTATGCCTTGATCCGCCTCGAGGCTTACGTCTCGCCTCGCTTAGACAAAACGCCCCAATTTCCGATTTCGTCTTTTTAAACCTTGATTAAAACAAAAAAAGAACCATTGCATGTCGCATTGTGCTTAGCATTTTAAAATTACAATTTGAACTCCAACTAGTTCGAAATTCTTTCATCATGCGTCCAAAGAAACAAAGAAGAAAATTTCCTTCCAATCTTTACTCGAGGAAACAAGCCCTTCAATTGACGACAACAAAGGTTGTCTTTCCACAAAGAAACAAAATTAATCCAATCTTCTTATCTAGAAAAGGGACATGATGTCACAAGCATCTAATATACCTTCAATCCCCATAGAATCCAATCCTCTTAAAGTATGATTGCAAATTGGTGACAAAGTCAATAGAAATTCAAAGAAAAAATTAAGCAAGCAGATCTCTCCTAAAGAGGAGTTGCATGATCTCTCATCCTTCTTTGCCAGCCTTAGTGTGAATCTAGTAGAGATATTGTACTTGTTTTGAAATATAACATATCCTTTCATTCAAAGAGCTTTTTGGACAAATGCATAGGCATAATATTCTAACTTCCATGAAAAATATATTGTTTGCATTGACACAAATAAGAAATGAACAAACAAGAACAATGGGGAAAATAGAAATCTTAAGAGCGCTAATAGATATCCCAAAATCAATTCCAACTACTCAATTTATATACTCTATGAATCCGTAGAAGACTCAATTCTCGAAAGTTGAAATGTCAAAAGAATTTCAGAATTCAATACTCTCAAGACTATTAGTAGATCGCTCATCATTGTTCATTTAATTAATTAATATTGTTTAGAGCTTGATAACTTCAACCTACTCAGTAGACAGTATAGCAACATTTCCTTTGAGATACTACCACAATCTTTTAGGATTCATCAAACAAATATTCAAATGAGTACTTAAAAGGATTCAGCAAAGAATCAATTCAATCTCTTTCCTTTATAAGCTCTGGAATTCAAAAGTGCCTAATATATTTATTCTTCTTTCAAAATTTATGGATGTCATTCTTTGAGTGATAGTCTATGTTGCACCGATACGGATACGGTGACACGGATACGACACAATACGGATACAGGACACATCAATTATTAAAAATACAGTATAGGGGTACGACACGGATACGGCATCATAATATATAAATCATACATAAAAATTAAGAAAGTAATGAAAGTATAATATTTGAAATGACAAAAAAAATAAAAGCAACATCATTTGTAGCATTGTAGCTTATAATATCAAAATAAAAGTAAACATTAAATGTCTAGTACAACAACAAAAGCAAAAACATAAATTGTCTAGCATATGAAGTTTCAACTATTCAATAGAAGGAATGATAGGATTAGCTTCTTCAGTTCTATGAACTTCTATATCATCTTCAATAAATATCATAGCTTCCAATTCAGGCTCAAGTGAAAGATTAGCAATTTCTAATATTCTCATATCCTCAAGAGATTCAAATCCATCTCCAGCAACATCCCACATCATGTTATCTCCTTCTATATAAGTTGGAGTTTTCCTTGAGAGAAGCCGAAAGTTTGTATGCATATAAACTAAATCTTCAGCCCGTTGTGAAGTAATTTTATTTCTCTTCATTGATTGGATGAAATAGTATGTGCTTTAATTTCTTTCACAATAAGATGAGGGTGAAACTTGGCCAAGCAATTTTATGGTGATTATTTGAAGTAGAGGTGCTGAAGCTCCATGTATCAACCACCACATTTTCGGATCAATTCTCCACCTATCACGCAATGACTCTTGGTCACCAAAGTCCTCTAAATAACTAAAAAATTTAGCAAGCACAATATTGACACTTCTTTTCTCCTCCTCATTTGAAAAATAACGCTTCAAACATGTCTTCCTCATATTTGAAATTTCTAAATCTTTCTGTGGAGAAACTCTTTGAGGATCCTCTTGAAGCCATTCCTTACTTGAATATCTTCAAATAACATTAAAAATAAATAGTATTAGATAATTACTAAACAACAAATTGTGAATTAATAATGAAAAAATGTTGAAATTTACCTGGAATTTAGTGAGTGAGGTAAGCAATGTAAAGGTGTATTACCTTTACTCTATCTATCTTCTAGAATAGCATAAATAGCATCCCAAAACTTGAGTCTTCATGAATTAAATTCCATGACCACTTGTGATGAACTTTTTCTTCGGGCATACTTTAATTCCATGACCATTAATCTTCAACAAGTGGGCTTTCACTCTATAATATGATCATTTATATGTGGCATTACAGTAATTGCATTTGAATGCAATATTGCCACCCCCTTCTGACGTTTTACCTATTTTTGTCACATGACCCCACAGAGGTTTGTTATCTTCAATATTTGTCTATAATGGACCATCATCAGACCCAATTCCTCCGCCACTAGAGCTCATTATCCTATGAAGGATCGACACAAATTATAGGTTTAATAGTTAGAACTTCAATATGTGAATGACATATCTACAACATTAAACCACATGTCATTGAAACATGAACCAAATTCATAACCATATAAAATAGCTTGTGTTGATAATTTTAGTTGATAGGTAAATGAAAATTAATATGTTATTTTCATTTCTGCATTTTCATGTGGAAGTGAACTAATCTTTGGTTTTCAAAAATGAGAAGAGAGCAGTTCATTAAATATTGTTCCTCTCTGCATATTTTCATGTGGAAGTGAACTAATCTTTGGTTTTCAGAAATGAGAAGAGAGCAGTTCATTAAATATTGTTCCTCTCTGCATTTCAAGTGGAAGTGAACAAATCTTTGGTTTTCAGAAATGAGAAGAGAGCAGTTCATTAAATATTGTTCCTCTCTGCATTTTCATGTCGAAGTGAACTAATCTTTGATTTTCAAATGAGAAGAGAGCAGTTCATTAAATATTGTTCCTCTCTCTGCATTTTCATGTCGAAGTGAACTAATCTTTGGTTTTCAGAAATGAGAGATACAGGAAACTAAAAGAAAAGCTCTATAGGAAAATAAAAGCTCTTAAAAAAAATTTCTACCGGAAGGATGACGAATAAGATGAAGAAAACGAACCTTAACAACTCGCGTCGCCTTCACTGCTCGCATCGTCGAGCCGCTCCGTCGATGAAGGATGATCCATCGTCTTCAATGCTCGCGTCTTCGAGCCGCTCCGTCGCGAAGGATGATCCGTCGGCTTCAATGCTCACGTCATCGAGCCGCTCCATCGAATACAACGAAGAAGGCGAACGCCAAGTGCGGAAACGGAAAACCCTAGTTCATGGAAATGAACAAGCCGCAGAAATGAATAGGCATTTCGAGCGGGCAGCCGAAATGAATAGGGCAAATCGCAGATCGTGCCTCCGTCTTTTTTTTTCATTTTTTTAACAGGACACGCGTATCGAATACGTGTGTCCTGCCAAATTTAAATACTATTTTAATTGGACACAGCAAAGCCGTGTCCGACACGTATCTGTGTCGTATCGAAGCCGTATCCGACGCATGTCCGATACAACATGTCTCATAAATAGGAGTATCGGTGCTACATAAGTTATAGTTTTAATTGGCCCTCAATCAAATTAGATCATACAATCAACTGATTAATGATTCATCCAATAAAATGCACACATTTAAATAATGATGTATTTTGACAAAAGGGATTTTAAATCATTCATAAAGATTAATTATGTTCAGTTATAAAACCAAAAAAGCGTACATAAATAATGAAATATACAAGACTACATTAAAAAAAGTCTATAGAATCCATTAAGTGAGTCAGGTCGCAGTATCTACCCTATCTAAAAAATTGTCTACTTTGGACTCCTCTTAGTTCAGTACAACTCGACATCTCTCTTTGAATGCTTCCACCTCATCAACGAACACTTGAATCTTCCTAATATTCAATTAAATATACTCTCACAAGTGTAGCATTATTATTTTTAATGATTAAAAATCAAATCTCCTCAAACTTGTTGGGACACAATACCAAGAAGTTTGGATCTTGAAGCACACCCAGCAATTTTGACTAAAAGTAGGGGTGTCAAAGCGGGTTTTCGGGTCAGGTTCGGATCCAATCCGAAAATAACCCACCATTATTTGACCCGACCCACCACAAACTCGGGTTGACATGACCCAACACGCTAACCCAGGCATAGAGCAGGCGAGCTGAGTCGAGGGAGGGAAGTTGGGTTCGTGCAGCCAAAGAGGGCAGCCAAAGAGCCTCCACCTCCAACCGAACCAATGAAGTAAGGGGAATCGGAAAGCCAACAGCCACCACAAAAACCAAACATCCACAAGGAGAAGCCTCCCACGGGTCAAAGAGCCAAGCGGAGAAACCGAGCAGACACAGGAAAAGGAGTGGGGACCATCCACGGAAAATAGGGCCAGCAGGAGGAAACCAAAGGGACCAAGAGGGGAGGAAGAACTTGGACATCTACTTTTTGAGCTAAAAAGTAGACAACTTACTAGTCATTAATGAGCTAAACAAGCAGCCCAAAGACACATCAACACAGCAGCTCCAAACAGCCCAAAACCAAGCAGCCCAGGCCTAAACCGACAGACAACCAGCAGCCTAAAGACCACCAACCAACAGCCCAAAGCTCCAAAGAACCCAACTAGCAAGCAAACCCATGGATTATCATGCCCAAGCTCATCCTACTCATGATCATTGGATGTTCTCCATCATTAGATAGCACAAAATAAAACAACTTTAATATTTCAAGTACATATAAAAAAAGAAAATAGAAAATCTGAAAGTTTGCATCATTTGCATGCATCAATTCTCCCCTAGTGGGAGATTCTCATCTCCTGATGAGAAGACTTTAACTCTTTTATAAAGCTCCAAATTGCGATTTTTCAGTTCAACAGCATCGATCCAAGTACAATCAGTTAATGGTCGATTGCTCCATTTGACCAAGAACCTTTTGTGCTCGCTATGTCTTGTTTTAGTGATTTTCATATCAACAACATCCTCAATTTGATCTTCTTTGTTCAAAACAGAAGTGGAAATTGGTAAAGTTTCAACCTCCACAGAATCACCTAAATTTCCTTCATACAAAGAAAGGTCAGAAACATTAAATATAGGAGAAGTTCCAACAGTAATAGGTAGATCCAAGAGATAGGCATTTGTGCCCAATTTTCGTAGAATTCGAAAAGGCCCAAATTTCTTTCTGCTTAGTTTACCAAAAGTACCAACAGAAAATCGTTGGCGACGAAAGTAAGCCATCACCATATCACCTTCTTTAAAAACAACTTCTCTCTGATGTTTATCTGCAGCAGCTTTGTATTTGACATTAGCTATACGGAGTTTTTCAAGAACTTGTTGTTGGACAGATTTGATATGATCAAAAGTTTCTGAAGCTTCAGCACTCACTTTGTTAGGTAAAGACAAACCATTTCTATCCAAAATATGTGGTATAGACTGACCATATAAAATTTCAAAGGGTGTTTTTCCAGTAGTTCTATTAACAGAATTATTATATGCAAATTCAGCTTGGGGCAAAATTAAATCCCATTGAAAAGGTTTCTCACCAGCAAGGCATCTCAAAAGATTTCCCAAACTTCAATTGACAACTTCAGTTTGTCCATCGGTTTGAGGATGATAAGCACTACTAAACTGAAGAGTAGTTCCTAACTTAGCCCAAAGAGTTCTCCAAAAGTGACTTAAAAATCTAGTATCCCTATCAGAAGCAAATGTACGAGGAATACCATGGAGACGAACAATCTCTTTAAAAAATAAATCAGCCACATGTGAAGCATCAGAAGTTTTTTTGCAAGGAATAAAATGTGTCATTTTACTAAAAGGATCAACAACTACAAATACATAATCATATTTTTTTTGCAGTAACCGGTAGTCCCAAAATAAAATCCATTGAAATATCATCCCAAGGTTTTTTTGGAGTTGGGAGAGGAGTGTACAAACCAATATTTTGCTATGTTCCCTTAAAAGTTTGCAAAATTTGTTTGACATGAAAAAGATGTTCAGATGGGTGAATTTTGTAAATCAGAATATCATCCAAATATACTACCACAAACTTTCCAATAAAAAGCCTCAAAACATGATTCATTGTTCGCATAAAAGTACTTGGAGCACTTGACAAATCAAAAGACATAACAAGCCATTCATACAAGCCTTCTTTGGTTTTAAAAGTAGTTTTCCATTCATCTCCAGGTCTAATTCTTATCTGATGATATCCACTTCTCAAATCAATTTAAAAAAAAAATTTGGCACCACTTAACATATCTAACATGTCATCCAACCTAGGAATTGGAAACCTATACTTGATGGTTATTTTATTTATTGCTCGACTATTCACACACATCCTCCAGGTTCCATCTTTCTTAGGAGTAAGTAAAGTAAGCACAGCACAAGGACTTAGACTTTCCTTTATTAGACCCTTTCCTAACAGTTCAGACACTTATAAAATTCCTTATGTTCATTTGGACTCATTCTGTAATGTGAAAGGTTAGGCATTGTAGCTCCAGGAATTAAATCAATATCATGTTGAATGTCTCTCATTGGGGGTAAACCAATTGGTAACTCGTCAGGTGTTAGATCAGAAAACTCATTGATTAAAAGTTGTATTTCTTCAGGAATTTCAGGAGTTGGGTCAGTTTCTTTTCCAAGCACCAAATATGCCACATAAGATTGTGTTAATTCATTTGTGTTTAGAAGCAGCTCAAGAGTGGATGTTTTTGCAGCTTTATTGTTTTTTGTCGATGGGTCAGAAATATATCTTTGTGGAAAAAGAGTGAACTCCTTATTATCTTGAATTAAGGTATAAGTGTTCTTTTCCCCGTTATGAATGATTTTATGATCATACTGCCATGGGCGGCCCAAAAGAATATGACAAACTTCAAGAGGTACAACATCACAAACAATTTGATCCTTATAAGCACCTCCAATTGTTAAATTCACAGTGTATTGTTTGGTTATAGGAACCTAACCCCCTTCTTTAAACCAAGATATTTTATACGATTTAATAAGTGGTTTTGATTTCAGTTTAAGCTTTTCTACCATATGTTGTGACACAAAGTTTCCTGAACTTCCACTATCAATCATTAAGGTGCAAAATTTTCCCTCAACAGTACAGATAGTCCTAAAAATGTTTCTTCTAAGCCACTTATCCCCGTTATCAATTTGAGCAGTTAAAACTTATCGAATTACTAACAATGGTTCACCTTCATCACCTTCCAAATCAAATTTTTCCATTTCATTTTCATTTTCAGGTTCAGTTTCGTTTTCTTCCTCTTCCTCTATTTCTTCCTCATTTTCTATATAGTTATTTCGTGGAGGGTTATTTTTTCTGCAAGTAGCCGACAAATGACCATATAACTCACATTTGTAACAAGGCCCAATCAGTTTAGGTTGTTCAGTAGGTTTAGATCCCATTAACCCTTTATCCTTATCCAGATTTTGACATTCAAAAGATTTCATTCTTACCCCTGTTGTTCCTACAGATGTTTGTGCATATTGAGTTTTACTTTTTCCAATTTGTTGTCGTTTGTATGTTTCAGTTATTTTGTTACTTCCCCGTTGATGTTGTTTTTCAATTTTTAAGGCCATACGATAAGCTTCATCTAACTTAATGACATGATGCAAATTAAGTTGGTCTTGAATTGTCCATTTTAACCCATTAAGATATCTTGTGACAGTTCTCTCCTCAGATTCATCTAAATCATTTCTAGATTGCAGTTTATAAAAAATTTCAGTGTATTCTTCCACAGTTTGAGTTCCTTGACGCAGGTTGTTAAATTCTTGAAAGATTATTCTTGAATGATCAGAAGGCAGAAATTTTCCTTTCATTTTCTCTTTCATTCTTTCCCAATTTTGAATTTTTTCTTTACCTCGCCTTAATCTGTTGTTTTGTAAATTTTTCCACCATGTTAATGCATGTCCAATGAGTTTTAAACTTGCAAATTTGACTTTTCTGTTATCTGGTATTTCTTTTCACTCAAAGAATTGATCCATTTTCTCTACCCATTCTATGAATTGATCGGGTTGTAATTTTCCTTCAAAATTGTGGACATCGATTTTAATTCCGTAATCCTAATTTCTTTGTCGCCTATTTTGATTTCTAGGGACCTCATCCTCACTTTCAGAAGTTTGAACATTAGGATTTACATTTGCGTTGTTCACATTCAGATTTGCCATGATATTAGCCATGTTATTATTTGTTGTTGTAAGTCCGCTAATTAATCCATCATTTGTTGCCAATCTCCCCCTTGGTTATTTTGATTAGCCATAGATTTTATGATGTGAAAAGACAACTCACACACTACCCTAGGATATGCTAACCTAGGGCTCTGATACCAAAATTGATGTAGGCAACTTGAAATAAAAACACCAAGAGAGGAAAACAATTACGGAAAGAAAAAAAAACAAGACTCACTTTAGTTTATAAGACACCAATTGGAGAACAAAATAGGCTGCTAGTCAAAACAATCTCAATTCGGCTTAGCAAAACCAACATCCAACAAACTTAAAACAAAATAAAGTTAACAATTGAAACAAAATAAACATAAACAAACACTATCCTAGAACATCCGACAAGCAGACTCCTCACATGCAACAATTAGTAGGAAAATAAAATATGAGCTTAGACTTGCAAACCAAGGGTCCACCAGTGCTAGAAGGTCCAACGTCCAACCAAACTCCTCCGGCAAATGTCACCAAAACAGCCAACAAACATCACCAACGGAACCAGAAGAAAGATACAGGTGGAGTGAAACTTGCGCAGAGAAGAAAGAGGTTAGAAGCCCGAGAAGAAATATAGCTCGCAAGCTATAGAAAAGGAGAAAGAAGAGGATGTAATAAGCTCTCAAGCCTTTCCAAAGAAGAACCAGCAGGTTTAGAGAGTTTTCTCACTCAAAATATCAACCATCTCTAAGCCCCAAATCACACAATATATATAGGAGAAAAGAGGGCAGCCAAAGAGCCTCCACCTCCAACCGAACCAATGAGGTAAAGGGAACCGGAAAGCCAACAGCCACCACAAAAACCAAACAGCCACAAGGAGAAGCCTCCCACGGGTCAAAGAGCCAGGCGGAGAAATTGAGCAGACACAGGAAAAGGAGAGGGGACCATCCACGGAAAACAGGGCCAGCAGGAGGAAACCAAAGGGACCAAGAGGGGAGGAAGAACTTGGACATCTACTTTTTGAGCTAAAAAGTAGACAACTTACTAGTCATTAATGAGCTAAACAAGCAGCCCAAAGACACATCAACACAGCAGCTCCAAACAGCCCAAAATCGAGCAGCCCAGGCCCAAACCGAGAGACAATTAGCAGCCCAAAGACCACCAACCAACAGCCCAAAGCTCCAAAGAACCCAACTAGCAAGCACACCGATGGATTACCATGCCCAAGCTCATCCTACTCATGATCATTGGATGATCTCCATCATTGGATAGCACAAAATAAAACAACTTTAATATTTCAAGTACATATAAAAAAAGAAAATAGAAAATCTGAAATTTTGCATCATTTGCATGCATCACTTCTCTAATAAATCCATGGATTCGCCGCCTAAGTTTGCCACTATTGTCACTTTTGGGATCACCACTTTCACCACCATGGGGCATATTATTGTTGCACGCCTTGTATCAGATAAATATTTGCCTATTTATTTATTTTTTGTTAATGTGTTTCATGTATATAGAAAGGTGCCAAAGAGAAAAGATGATGTGGACGCTCATACAAGCATGTCCTGATAACTACGAAGGAAGTTGTATATGTTCCTAGTGGAACCCACTCTGATAATTATCAGGGTGTTGCTACTCAAATCGTTGAAAATGCTAGAACCCCAATTCACGACGTTGTTGCCCTCATTGCAATAATAACTATTGTGATATCTCAGCTTACTCGAGCAACGTAAGCAATTCATCAAATAGCCCAGCTAGAAGCACAACCAGCTCAAAAACTACAGGCACACTAGCCACCATCAAGACTCATGTAATCAATTAATATTAAAGTCACAAATAACTCAAGTAACACATGTGAGCCAATTTGCTCATCCTAACTTTGGAATTGAAACGCTACAGGTTGTCCGAGCTTATGAAAGAATAATAACCAGAATGATAGATAAATGTTTTAAGACTCATCTTCCTTCCGTCAAAGGGATGGTAGGACCAATCGAATCTAATGCATGATTGAATGACATTGAGAAGAAAATTCCAAGGTATAAAGTGCCCCGAAGAGCGCAATGTAGATATGGCAATATTTCAACCACAAGAAGGTGCAATGGATTGGTAAGAGTCACCAGCGCAATAATTTCATAACTAATGCAGCAGTTTCTTGGATGGAGTTCAAGAAGTTTTTTCCAGAGTAGTATCTTTCAATGGCAGACCGCACTAAGCTAATGCATAATTTGAGAAAGATGGAGCCAGGATCAAAGATTGTTTTAGAATACGATACCCAATTTATCAGGATCATCATAATAGTTCCTTCTTTTGGTCAATACAAAGATCAAAGCACGTTCAATTCCTTTGTGACCTAAGAGACGATATCATAAAGTGTTTATTTGTGGTTAAATGTATTATATTCAGAGAGCAAGTTGATAGAGGTATGCATGCAAAAATATAAATTAATGTCTGTGAAGAGAAAACTGTTAGGAAAAGAAGAATACGGACAATCAAGTATAGGGAGGTTCAACAAAAAAATATAATATATGAAAGATCAGGGAGAGAAGCTAATAAATTATTCTTGTTGTCCTCACTGTGGCAGAAGACACTCTAGCCATTGCAATCTAACAATAAGCAAATGCTTCAATTATTACAGCAATCATAAAATTAAGAATTGCCCTCTCATGACTCGAGCAATCCATTTCAAAAGTTGCATGATAAAATCATTTAAACATCAACACAAAAATAGGTGACAGAAATTGTGATAATATTGACATCAAAAACAAAATGAAAAAAGGCAGGTATGACAATTTTATCTTCAGCCAAATCAACAACCATAGCAATTCATAGCACATCAGTCGTATCAACAGCACCCTTCTACATTACAGTATCAACAACAGCAACTTCGAATGTCATATCAATAATAACAGCAACAATAAATGGTGTAATATCAACCACTATGACCTCAAACTCAAGGGCGGTCCAAATATTCAATTTCACCTCATCACTATGACGTAGCAAGAGGCTTGCAATGCTCTAAATTTGGTGATAGGCATAATTTCTATTTTTAAACAACTGACAAGAATTTTGTTTGACTTTATTGCATCACATTCATTCATACAAATAAACTTACAGCAAGTGCATCAATTTCACAATTAATGTTATATATTTCTATTACTACACCATCTGATTCATCTATGATAGTTATTCACTGTATTCATGACTGTGACATTGCTATTAAATATATGCAAATGCCTGGTACACTTATTGCATTTCCACTAATTGAATTTGATGGCATATTTTGATGGATTGTTAATCTACTTATTATGATGTTATATATTATAATAAGAGAGCTAACTTTTGTATATCTGGAACAATGCCTTCTTTTCGTGGCATCTATGATGCACCGACACTCCGTTTTAAGAGGGTATGCAGTGTCGGACACGTGTCGGACACGAACACGCATCCGACACGGCGGGGACACGTGTCGGACACGTTATTAGTGTGTCCCATTTAAAATAAATAAAAAAAATCGGACACGCATGTCTGGCTATCTGATAATTAAATTTAAAAAAAAAGAAAAACTCTAGTCCCGCTATTTTATATTAGCTGATTCATGCCCGAGTCTTCATCTTCGCCCTAATCCCGTATTCCTATTCGTATTTGTGGTCTTCCCGAGCGATTGAGGCGAGCAGCGATCAACTGGAGATCTTTCCCGCAAGCAGCGGTTGCCTGGAGATCGCACCCTTGGTCTTCCCTTCCGGCCGTAAGCAACAAGCCTTCCTCCTTAGTTTCTGTGCGCAGCCGAGGAAAGGCGACACCAAACTGCATAAAAATTTTCAAACCTGTAAGTTGACTTCGCCATTTTTTTCTCCATTCATCATTTCTGTCCATTTAGATGCCTTTTTGCTACGCTTAAGTATGGTCGAACCCCGCCAGGGGGCAGCGCCCCCTTGGACCCCCGACTGCCCGGCATATTGTTGTATTCATCATCTTTTCGATAAGTGAAACATTATGTTTAGGGGTTTGATATATCGCACTAATTTATTAAGCCTTTATTTTTTCCATTTCACCAGTGTGTTTGAAAGCAAAATGAGCTCTGTTGCTGGTGGGAGTGGATTAGGTGACGGTTCAAAAGAGCCATCTGTAGAAACTGATAAGCCCTTATGGATTCATGTTACAAAGTTAGGAAAAACTTCTGAAGGAGGAGGTAATGTGTCATTCAAATGCAATTATTGTGGTGGCACCTACAAAGGATCTTATTCTAGGGTGAAAGCACATCTACTTAAGATTTCTGGTCATGAAATTAAAATGTGTCCTCAGATTACTACGTCGCAGTTGATTGAATTGAACAGACAAGTTGATGAAGCTGAATTTAGGATTAAAAGGGCACTTCCTAAAGAGATACCTTTGCCATCTACCCATGGTTCATCCCACACTTCTTCCTCATCTGTTAAAGTTGATCATTCATTATCATATAGAAGTGAAGGATATGATTCAAAGAAAAGAAAAGGAGTTGCCAGTAGTGCTTTAGAGAAGGCTTTTAACATGCAGCAGCGAGAGGAATTGGATGGTGAAATTGCAAGGATGTTTTTTTCAGCGGGACTTCCTTTCAACCTTGCAAGAAATCCTCATTACAAGAATGCATTTACTTTTGCATGTAATAACAACCTTGCAGGTTATGTTCCACCTGGCTACAATGCAATAAGATCAAAATTATTGGAAAGGGAAAGAGCACATATTGAAATATTGCTTGAACCAACAAAAGGAGTGTGGAAAGAAAAAGGTGTCACTTTGATGTGTGATGGTTGGACTGATCCTCAAAGAAGACCACTCATTAATTTCATGGCTATTACAGAGAATTGCCTAATGTTTATTAAAGCTGTGAATTGTGAAGGAGAATACAAGGATAAATATTTCATTGCCAATTTGATTAAAGAGGTGATAGTCATTATTGTGCCTTCAAATGTTGTGCAGGTTATTATAGATAATGCACCGGTGTGTAGAGCTGTAGGATTGTTGATGGAACAAATTTATCCTCATATATTTTGGACTCCATGTGTTGTTCACACTTTAAATCTTACTTTAAAAAATATTTGTGCAGCAAAGAATACAGAAGCAAATGAAATTATATATGTTGAATGTCATTGGATAACAGTGGTTGCAGATGATGCTGTTTTGATCAGAAATTTCATTATGAACCACTCAATGAGACTTTCAATGTTTAATGATTTATCACATTTGAGAATGTTAGCTATTGCTGAAACTCGTTTTGTCTCTGTAATAATCATGTTGAGAAGATTCAAACAAATAAAAAAAGCTCTTCAATCTATGGTGATTAGTGAGAAGTGGTCTTGTTATCAAGAAGATGATGTTGGGAAGGCAAGGTATGTGAAAGAAAAGGTCTTAGATGATTTGTGGTGGGATTATGTAGATTACATTTTGGCTTTTACTGATCCGACTTATGATATGTTGAGAGAGGCTGACACAGATAAATCATGCCTACATTTGATTTATGAGATATGGGACTCTATGTTAGCAAAAGTGAAAGAAATCATATACAGACATGAAAGAAAGTCACATAATGAAGACTCAAGTTTTTGGAGTATTGTCTATACCATTCTTGAGAATAGGTGGACCAAAAGCAACACACCTCTACATTGTTTGGCCCATTCATTAAATCCAAGGTACATTTGTATTCATCTTTTAAATTAATTTTAAATTTCTTAGTAAATGAATAAATAATAAGATTTGTTATAAAAATTGGTTTAGATGTAAAAATTCTGATAATTGGGAAAGATATAAAGAGGCATGTAAGGATTCTAAGAAAGCAATATGTGATGCAAAGATCTTAGCTTTTAATGATTTATATAATAGATTAGATACTAAGGAGGGAGAAAGATATATGTATAAGCTAGCCAAACAAAGAGATAGGAGTAGTAAGGATTTAAATCAAGTGAAGTGTATTAAGGATGAAGATCAAAAAATATTTTTCTTAGAAGATGATATTCAACAAAGGTAGATGAGATATTTTGATAAACTTTTTAATGAAGATTGTAAGAATACAATTGACTTTAGTGACCTTAGCACCCTAAATGAAAATAAAGATTTCTGTTTTTATCGGCGTATTAGTAAAACCGAAGTTAGAGAGGCTATAAAGAAAATGAAGTGTGGAAAAGCTGTTGGACCTGATGATATCCCAATAGAGATGTGGAAATGCTTAAGAGATGAAGGAATTTCTTGGCTAACTAAACTTTTTAATAATATTTTGAAGACTAAAAAGATGCCAGATGCGTGGAGAATGAGTGTATTGATTCCTATTTATAAGAATAAAGGTGATGCACAAGATTGTGCGAATTATAGAGGAATTAAGTTAATGTGTCACACTTTAAAACTATGGGAGCGAGTTATGGAGCGTAGGGTGCGGCGTGATACTAATGTTTCTCAAAATCAATTTGGATTCATGCCTGGTAGGTCTACTATGGAAGCCATACATTTATTGAGAGGTTTGATGGAGAAATATAGGGAGAATAAGGAGGATCTACATATGATATTTATTGATTTAGAGAAAGCATATGATAAAGTTCCAAGAGAAGTGCTTTGGAGAGTTCTTGAAAAGAAAGGAGTTAATAATGCTTATATTCAAATCATTAAAGATATGTATGAAGGAGCTATTACTTGTGTTCAAACACAAGGTGGCTTGACCAAGTATTTCCCTATTTCGGTTGGATTACATCAAGGATCAGCTTTAAGCCCATATCTTTTCGCATTAGTCATGGATGTTCTCACTAGACATTTACAAGAGGATGTACCCTGGTGTATGCTTTTTGCTGATGATATTCTTCTTGTTGACAAGACCAGAGAGGGAGTTGAAGGTAAACTTGAAGTCTGGAGATCAACCTTAGAGTCTAAAGGTTTTCGCTTGAGTAGATCTAAAACTGAATATATGGAGTGTAATTTTAGTAGTAATAGACCTAGTGAGGAGATTGTGACTTTGGGCGATCGAGTCATTAATAAGAGTACACGTTTTAGATATCTTGGATCTATTGTTCAGAGTGATGGTGAAATAGATGGGGATGTTATCAGTAGAATTCAAGTTGGATGGTTGAAGTGGAGGAATGCATCGGGCTTGTTGTGTGATAGAAAAGTCCCCCTTAAACTTAAGGGAAAATTCTATAAGATGGTGGTGAGACCTGCAATGCTTTATGGTGCAGAATGTTGGCCATTAAAAGAGAAGCACAATACTAAGTTATGTGTTGCGGAGATGAGGATGCTCAGGTGGATGAGTGGATTTACTCTTAGAGACAGGATACGAAATGAGCATAAACGTGAAAAGGTTGGAGTAGCTCCAGTGGAGGATAAGATTAGAGAGAGTCACCTTAGATGGTTTGGTCACATAAAACGGCGGCCTTCCGATGACCCAGTTAGGAAAGTAGAGGTATTAGATTTGACTTATGTTAAGAAAGGTAGAGGTAGACCTAAAAAGACTTGGTTAGAAAATATTAGAAATGATCTTTCTTTATTAGATTTAAACGAGAATTTGACTTTGAACCGGACACAATGGAGAAAAAGGATTCATGTTGCCGACCCCACGTAGTGGGACAAAGGCTTGTTGTTGTTGTAGTAAATGAATAAATAATTTTATATGCTTTGTATTATTTGAAGGTATTCAAGTAAATAATAGCTTCAACAAGACCCTCAACGTGTCTCACCACAAAAAGATTTAGAGGTGTCAAATATGAGAAAGATATGCTTGAAACGATATTTTCCAAATGAGGAGGAGAGAAGAAAGATTAATATAGAACTTGCAAAGTTCTTTGGATATTTAGAGGATTTTGGTGATCAAGAATCTTTGGTTGATAGATGGAGAATGGATCCAAAAATGTGGTGGTTGATTCATGGAGTTTCAGCACCGCTTCTTCAAACAATAGCAATAAAACTTCTTGGTCAAGTATCATCCTCTTCTTATTGTGAGAGAAATTGGAGCACATACTCATTTATTTCAATCGATGAAGAGGAATAAAATAACTCCACAACGAGCTGAAGATTTAGTTTATGTGCATACAAATCTTCGTCTTCTATCAAAAAAGACCCCACTTTATATGACGGGTGATAACAAGATGTGGGATGTTGCTGGAGATGGGTTCGAGTGCCTTGATGATATGGGATTATTGGAGGTTGCAAATCTTTCTCTAGATGAACCAGAATTGGAAGCAATGATATTCAATGATGATGATATTGAAGGCCAAAGACCAACCTCTGAATCTAATTCTATCATTCCCTCTATTGAGTAGTTGAACCTTCATGTTGTACTAAATGATTTTTTGCTTATATTTTTGTGATTGTACTAAACATTTTAATGTTATAAGCTAAACAAGTCCTCATGATATTAATTTATTATTGCTTACCATTTCCAATATGGTGTCACCTTTATTTCTATATATTATATTAAAAAAATTATTATGCCGTGTCCACGCCGCACCTGTGTCCTATATTTCTAAAAAATGTCGTGTCCCGTGTCCGTGTCATGTCGTGTCCGTGTCGCCATGTCCGTGTCGGTGCATCTTAGCGTGGCATTAGAAGGGTAATATCTTATCTAATATAAAACACTAAAGTATGTTAAATGATCTTCCATTGGTGTGTTGGTTATCCAGCCCACATAATAAATACCAACACATCTAGTGCTACTTTTGACAATGCACCCAAAGTTTAAGAGTGATAACGTATTTTCTAATGATGTCTGACTTATCGCCTAATCATGAGAATGAGTTCACCGTAGATGTAATTTCACGTACTGCTCCAATTTCCAAGGCACTATATCGCAAGATGACTATTGATTTTAGGAGCTCAAGATGCAGGTTCAAGAATTACTTGACAATGATTCGTCAAACCCAAAGTTTCATTTTGGCAAGCACCAATTTTGTTCAAGAAGAAGAAGATAAAAGCTTGAGATTGTGCAATGACTGCAGAGAGCTAAATAACATGACTGTGAAGAACAAATATTCTCTGCCCATATATATGATTTGTTTGACAAGTCATAAAATTCATCCATGTTTTCTAGGTCTACCTCTACCTTTCTTAACATAGGCCAGCTTTAATATATCTAATCTCCTAACAGAGTCATCGGAAGGCAACGTTTTATATGACCAAATCATCTTGATCAATTATCTATTATTGAAAATTCAGAGAAGATGCTTCTAGCATTGGTACACCTCTAACTAGATTGACTAGAAGTTCATTGAGTCTGTGTAGTACAATGCCTGTGAACAAAGTTTCCAAAACTAAAAAATTGCTTAGCAACTGTTCTTATCCTGACCATTCTTCTAGAACGGATGGATTTCAAATCTATAGTGATCCTTCACATCAAAATTTGTATTGTGCTATGATGCATTATGATAGAGTGATAGCTTATACCTCCAAACAACGTAAGATGTATAAGAAGAATTATCATACTCCGGATATGAAGCTAACTATAATTATTTTTTGCATTTACGACCTAGAGACATTATCTTTATATTGTTGGATTCAAGTTTTTCACTAAACAAAAGAGTTTAAACTATATTTGTATTGATAAATAGTTGGATTTAAGACGAAAGAGAGCTTAAGTTGATGAAAAACTATGATTTACATATTCAATACCACCCATGTTAATGTGGTTTTCAATGTTTGAGTAGAAAATTTTCATCTTATGTGGCTTGAGAGATTACTCATGAGCGACAGTTAGTGCTTAATATTGAGCAATTTCAGCTTGAGATGGTAACTCCTGGAGGAAATCCTATTATATATTATACGAATATCCAACCAATACTATAGATCAAATTCATGCAACTTTGATGGAACAATTTAACTTGATGCAACTCAAAGAGCATGTTCAGAATCAATCAAAACGATTCAAATTTGAAACAATAGAAGAGATTGAAGAAAAAATATTCCTAAAGTATCCATAAACCTTCCAAAATGAAGATATGAATTTGTGGATCAAAATTCATATCTTGCTATAACCCATAAACCCAACCTACAGAATCGAACTGGTTGAGCTCCTCACACAAATCGGAACCCTCTACCCCAATCCTTTTCTTCACGCATATGCAGATCACTTGATCCCATGACCATCAACCACCTCTAACCTCCAATAATAGTTGAAATCGCATGCCACACACCACCTGTAGTCATGATAAAAAATTATAGCAGGCCAAGGCATCCACTATCCTCTCATTTCCAACTGATCGCAACATCCAAAGGGCAAGCATCCTGATGATCTCCTTTGACACATCTTCTTTCTCCCAAAACCCTAGCTGCAAAGCCTTTATCGAGGAGTTCTCAGTCTTTCCATTCCATGACTTCAACCAAAATTAAGTCGCAAGTCTTCCTCCTCATTCGGCCGACATCAACTAATAACAACATGCTTCGACCTCCTCCGTCCCTCAAGTTTCTTCATATTCTTCCTTCTTCTCTGTCTATTTTTCATTTTGGGACTCCCTCATATTTTCTTTTCCACCCAAGTTGATCATGTTAGTTGATCTTCTTAAGTTTCTATTAGATTAGTTATTTATTCAATTATCTACTGTCAAAAAAATTAGATTAGGATAATGTTGGTGTTAATTAGATTAATGATTCTTACCTTTGTGGTTTGAGATAAAGAATTTAGAGTGAATTATAATTTAATACATAATTACATGTTTAATAATATATTAATACTTACTAGCATAGGTTCATTAGATTGAACCTATTTAAGCCAACAATTAATTTCAGTATTTGTAACATGTCTGCATAATTGATTGAGTGTCATATTGTGTAGGACCATTTGATTCATTCCATCAAAGCATTTTGGTAGGATCTCAATAAATTTGGAGTATCTTACACACTTTTATTTATTAAAGGATAAATGTAGAATTCTTTCATATGGTTGTTTATCCTTGATGTTTTTAGTATGTTCCCAAATATTGTAGGCTGTAAGCTCTACCTCTAACATTTAATTATTTGTTATAAATATGCATGTAATTCTATTTTAATGTCCATTATGAAATATCCAGTTGCTTAAGTGCTTTTGTTTTGATGTCTTACAGTGTAAATTTTTATATAGTTCATTTATTTTACGTAGTGGTAAAACATATTTTTCATTCACATTACATATGTCAAACATAAATAATTTTATTCATGCAAATCATATTTTATTATGAAATTAATACTGGTCATGCTAATTATAAGTCATGTTCACTAGCTTGTGATGTACAGAATATATATTCTTGTTACAATGGTGTGTATGTTGGTATAAAACCCTTTTGATAATTGCTAACCCGGCCAACAAGTCCACAGAGACATCATTAGATTTTCATGGGATTGGTGCATATTTTTCCTAACTTCAGATTGTCATAGTAAACCTACTATATACAAATCTATATACATATATATGTATACATATGTTTATGTATATACATGTACAATTATAATCAAATAAAAATAAATGGTTGATGAATCATATGTCGCTATGCATGAATATACCATATGTGTGTCATATGGATGTTAGCATCTAAGTGTATAATTTACAGTTTATATACAAATGATCATGAATATTATCATACTAAAAATCATCAGAGAATAAATAACATTTTTAATTTATGCAATATAATATTACTCTAACTTGATAACATCATAACACTAATCTCATCACTATTAAATGGTTATTTGTGCTTCTTTTATTATTCATGTTACAAGCTTCAATCTCTTGTCATTTATGTTTTGAGTTTGCTGAAATTAGAATTTCTTAGGTTATGAGGGCTCTAGCCACCGGCTAGGAATTTGGGAGAGCAGAATCTTCCTCTCCAATTGAAAATCCAACTGTATCTTATTATTTTCTTTCAATAGGGATAGGGAGATCAGACAATTGAAATCTAAAATTTAGGATCTCCAAACTCAATTTTTCAAATTTTAAAAGTCAAAGCTCAACCATCCATGAGAAGATCGATGGGAAATTTTCCATCCTGGAGATGTTGAAGAAGTTGCTCGAGGGCCAACCCAAGGCGGCAGTGTCGAAGGTGAGGGAAGCCACCAGCAACCAAGGAAGTGCGGAAAACCCTAATCCGATAAGGTGAAAGGAAGATCAAATGGTAGAGATTTTGGAGAGAGAAGAGAGAATGCCTCTCCTAGAGCCTAATTCCTAGGGAGGAGTCGGATATAGGGTATGAGGAGAGGCGTGAGGGGGTCGGGCATTGAATGAAGGGGTGCTGAATTTAAGAGGAGACAGGTTGTTTATGAGCGAAGGGGTGCTGAATTTGAAAGGAGAGGGACTGAATTTGAAAGGAGAATGGTTGATTATGATCCAAGGAGTGCTGAATTTGAAAGGAGGTGAAAGTTTGACGAAAGGTTTGGGTATGAGCGTAGAAGAGATGATTGGGACACTTAGGGGGTTCCGCCCCCGGGGAATGGGAAATTATGGAGGAAACAAGGGAAACGGAGAAGATCCGAAGGTGAGAAAGCCGAAGATGCCTATTTTTTAGGGAGAGAATGCACATGGGTGGGTATACATGGTGGAAAGATACTTTACCGTCAATAGATTGACGAAGGAGGAGAGACTGACGACGGTCGGCATGTGCTTGGAGGGGAAAGCGTTGGCATAATACCAGTGGAGGGATATGAGACGACCCATATGGACCTAGAGGAAGTTTAAGAACTGCTTGTTGGAATGTTTCCGAACCAACAAGGGAGGAGACCTCTATGAGCAATTCTTCTCCCTGACGCAAGAGGTGACAGTGGTGGAGTATTGCGAGCAGTTTGAGCACCTGGCCAACCAACTGGACTGGCTTCCGGAGACTGTATTAGAGGGGAACTTCATGAAAGGACTCAGACTAGAGATTCATGCGATAGTTAGAGTGATGAGGCCATGTGATTTGGAAGAGGCTATGAAGCTAGCCTAGTTAGTGGAGGATCAAAGGTACCTAGAGAGAGGGGCTAGAGGCAATAACTCAAGAGATTCGCAAGAATAACCACCACCTTTTTGGCATCCAAGGAGCCGACACCGGGTATTCTTAAGGAGACTCTGAAGGAAAAGATTGTAGGAGTGAGACAAGGAAAAAACTTCAAGAAGGTCACAGAAATTGAGTTACAAAAAAAGAGGACGAAGAGGTTGTGTTTCAAATATGAGTAGAGGCATATACCAGGGCATAGGTGTAAGGACTCTTCAGGTGCTTACCATTTGTGATGAAGCGAAAATTGGGGAAGGAGCCATCTTTCCACCTTGCGGACAAGATGGGTCTTTGGGAGGGGAGTATTGATGGACCGGTCGATTTGATTTGGAGGGAATTAAGAAGTTTCTTAATAACGAGGGAGATGTTTAGGAAAGTTCTTAATCAAAGGAGAATTTTTTAGGAAAATTTATATTATAATTGGGAAAGAATTATTTAGGGCAAGAGGGATCTAATTTGATTCAAATATAAGAGGGAATTATTTAGAGAAGGGGCTAATTTGGGAGGGAATTAGTGGAGGCTAACAATAGGGTGATTTAAGGATTATGTTTTGAATTTACTAAAATTAGAATTTCTTAGGTCATAAGGGCTCTAGCCGCAGGTTAGGGATTTGGAGAGCCGGATCTTTCTCTCCAATTGAAGATCCAACTATATATTGCTATTTTCTTTCATATATCTTGCCAAAAAAAAAAGTTCTTTTGTGTTCTTCTTCCTAAATTTCTTGTGTCATTCTCTGATTTTGCCGAAATTGCATCTACTTCCTATCAGATTAACTTTCATAAACCTTAAGCATGTTTAAAAAGAAGTCTTATGCTCATTTTATGTGACATTGATTGCATGTGCTTTTTAAGACATTTTCCCTTTTAAAATATTATTAATAAGTTATTCCTAATTTTGTGTGATTTGCACTATTCACAAAATAGTGCACACCATGCTATGTTCTATAACTCCAAAAAAAAACTCTTGCATCATAATATCATATTGCACCATTTGGTATTAGCAAGTACCAAATGGTGATGCCTATTTTATGTTGATGCCTTCTCTAATTGCTAAGAAGCATGGCATCTAGTAATCTTTTTACTATTACAGGAAGTTATTTCAATTGAGCTAGGTCCAAAATTTCTTTACTTTCAGTAGCGGTGTCAAAATGGGTTTTCAGCTCAGGTTCAGGTCGAACCCAAAATTGACCAGGGTTCAAACGAGTTGACCCAACCCGACTAGATTTTGTAAACGGATGGGAAATTTAGACCAAGACCCGACCTGCCAAGTTACCGAGTTGATCGCGAAACAAAATACAGTTAACCCAAAGAGTTCGAGAGCAAGCGGGCACGAGCGTGAAAGTTCTCCTGCACGGGTTGCAAAAGCAGCCTGCCCGGGGTGCGGGCGCAGGTCCGGGTGCGGGCTCGGGTCCGGTTCGGGCGCGGGTCCGGGTGCAAAGTCTGAACAAGAGCGCAAAAGGGCTGGCTGCGGTGTGGAGCACTGCGGGCGGGGGTGAACGAGGGATCGAGCGCGGCGGGAGCACAGCATAAGGGGGCGAGCACGGGATCCACTACAGGCGAGGTTTCCGAGTCATCGGGTTTCCAGGGCAACCCAAACCCGACCCAATTTTAGAAACGGGACAGAAAATGAAACTTGAACACGACCCGTCTAGCAAACGGGTTGACCCAAACCCAGAATTTTTCGGGTTGGGTTTCAGGTTGGGTCAAGTATTGACAACCCTACTTTTCAGATATTTCACATATAAAAGTATATACCATCTTTCTTCTCACTTTACTGCTCCTCTATGGGTTTGACAATTCCTAAGGAAAAGAATAACCTTCATTTTATGAGTCCGATCTCTCAAACACAACAAAATTAAAATTAAATTCAAATAATGTAACATATGCTAAAGCAGCAAGAAAAATAACTAAGGTGACCCACAATATGATTTGATGGATCTTTTTTAATGATCTTTCAAACAATCTCATATTATTTCAGCTAATACAAAACTATATGATTTTATGCGGACTCACTATTTCATAATGTGTTACTACCACCCAATTCCTCAATTTGGTTCTATGATGCCAGCAATTCACCAATCTGTTTTCCATTATATTAAACCCAATTCACAAAACTTCGACACTTTCTATACCACAAGTATCATACTTATCACAATTTTAGATGGGTCCAAGTATCACACATATCACAATTTTAATGGGGACCGTTTAACGCTCAGACCAGAAGTGAGCCTGTTCTCTCACAATCAATACCAAAATCAGCACAAAGAGTTGCTTATTTATGACTAGGCGTGAATATGAGTTTCCAAATAAAAGCGCTTATGCACGAGGCACAATGAATTGTGATAAGTGGCTTTAGCTCCAGCATGTCCAAGACATTAGAAGCCAACCAAATTCCAAAAGACTCGTGATAAACCAGCTTATCCTGTACTAAATTTGTTCACGTACTTATCTTATGGACCAGAAACTGTGCATAATGTACGGCTGCTGGCATTTTACCTATTTCTAATAACAATTTTGCAATAAATTGAGGTAATAACAATTATAACAAAAAATACCAATAACAACAGTAAGAGTAAAATTATAACAAAAAAAAATTTTAAAAACCAAAGAGAGAAATTCAGCTGGCGTTCATAAACTGCATTTGTTAAATTAAATACTTCAGAACTTTTGATGCTCTAAATTGAAACAAAAAGAAGAACCTCAAGCCTGATAAGAACATCACGGTTATGTAAGATCCTTTTGTCCCACTCAGAGACTACTGCAGCATGCTTCCGAAATTTTGCAGTCCGTTCTTGAAGTTCAGAATTCCATTCCTTGATAATCTAACATAGATCCAAGTTTATCAGAATGTCAGAAGCGCATTTTACTGACGCTTTGAAAAAAAATCATAAATCTCTAAAAGTGCATGCATGCATAATCTAAAGGTTAAAAAGCCCAGACAGCATGAAACCCCACTAAAGGGGTGATTACACATCTACCCGGAATGATTTTTCTATTAACGAAGCCATGGGACACAAAAAAAAGTATATCAACAGTAACAGCTACTAATCTTTAAACCATTTTCACACACCATCAAGAATCAATAGCGCATTCAACGAATTATTATTTTTTGCCAGTCAATCTCTTAAGTGCCATAATTAAAAAAGCCCAACGTACTCACAAGTAACTCCTTAATGTTTGCTCTCACATTCTAATTTAGGGGTTATATGATGTAGATAGAATAACCAGCTTGACTGATAACCTAACCATGTAAAAGTCCAATGGGTATCAACTAGTCAGGTTGGTAAGGGCCTTAAAAGTTATTAAGATTTTGAGTTCCAACCTCACCTACATCAAAATAAATCTCAACCTGAGGACTTTGGGATGGACAAAAAAATAATGTGAAACTTTGCCTAATCTTATAAGATTTAGAATTTTATTGGAATATATATATATATATATATATATATATATATATATATATATATATATATATTATATATACAATTTTGAGTTTATTCAAATAAACATCTATTAGTTTTATGAAATATTTTATTTACTAATCAATCATATTTATAAATATATTCAAATTTTTATTATAGATTTATATCATTAAAGATATTAAATATAAATGCATATACATATATATATATATATATATATATATATATATATATATATATATATATATATATAGCTAATAGATGTTTATTTGAACCAACTCAAAATTGATCATAATTGATTCGACTCAAATTTCGCTCTATCACAACCAAAATCTTCGATTTCAGGTCAGGTTCACTCTCTTGAACTCATACATGTCAATGACGCAAAATGACGCGTGTCATGACGCATGGTGCGGCACATCAAAATAGCACGCACTATTTGCGCCATACATGAGCAATGGCGCTCGCAATTTTTTTTAACATGTTATAAATTTTAATTAAATTATAATTAAAATTTTTAAGTTTATATATTAATAGCACAATTAATTATTAATTAATTAAACATCAAATTAATAAATATAAAAAAATTAAAAGATTTTAACTTTTTTTTGAGAATTTAAAGCTATCATTTTTGCTATTTTTGTGAGATTTAGGCTAAATTAAGCTTAATTCCTGTTCAAATCTATTGACGTAAGTTTATGTAGGATTTAAAATTGTCATTTTTACTATTTAACGGGTTATTTATGCCTAAATTTTGCTCTAATCAACAAATTATTTGGTATTGAATATATATATATATATTATTTTGCATTGTACGTCCTGTTTAAAATAATGTGCACCGCACAGTGCACTATGCACCATGGCTCCACAGGAAACTTTGGGCCGTGGTGCGCCATTCACTATTGACAAGTATGCTTGAACTCAACTTGGCATCACCCCTATTAGGAATTTTATGTTATTAAACTCATCCCTAACTTATTAAGTTGCATTTAATATTCTAACTATCAATTCAATATTGTGGCAAAACTAGATCTCATATATCACTCACCCAGTCCAAACTAAGCAATCAATGCTCTAAAAATCCAAAGGGCTTAGCATCACACAATTTGCCAACTTATGCAAGAGATCTCCAAAAACACAACTTGCACACAAAGATGGATCCATCAATAATATAAGTTATCTTACTACAAAATTTTCATGACTCCTAATTGGTTGTCTCCTCACTCAAAATGATGCAATGGCATGACCCAACACTGGACAAATTAAGCAACCCAAACATGATCCATCTAATCACCTAAAGTTTTTCGATCATCTTGTGATTGAACTTGTTTCAAAACTTTTACTACAACCAAGAAGCCAATTCTTTCCCATTTCCATAGATATGATGTTCTAACATAAAACATAACCACTCTTTGTTACATAGTTATTAATTGCATTTAGTCTTTAAGATTCCTTGGCTAATTAAATTTTATTATGAACATGTTTTTCTTTTCTTCCTTTTATAAGGGTAGTAGTGAAATAAGGAGTGCCTAAGTGTAATTAAGAAAGCCTAGCCTATTTATATACGATCCCCGTAGAGGTAAAATAGATTTTCGTAGTTTTCTCTTAAATTTATCTTGGCTATTAAGGAAGATTCCCGATTTTAGACATGTGGAGGAAGGTGTTCACAGTGTAGTCCAGGATTACACCACAATCTACACCAAGCCCCAAGCCAATTATTTTGGTTTGGTCATTCGTCCAAGGGCTGAAGTTTTTCAGTCTGCAACAGAATCCGCAGTAAAGATGAATCCAGAGCAATGTTTCTTGATCCAATTATGTTAGACCTTCGTGTATAGAGGGCATCTTCTAGTTCTTTTTTCTTTGGGCTTTATTTTCCCTTAAGAGCTAATACTGGTGGAATCAGGTTATCCAGTGGCGGGCAAGGTCTGGACGGATGATGTGCTAAAGCTAGCAATAGCCTGAAAACAGATAAGGATAAACATGGAAAGTTGTAAGAGCAAGCACTTGTATGAGAATAAGTTTCCAGCACTCTGAGCAAACAGAGCATTTTCTTTGTCTATAAAGCCTCTAATCAGCATCTCTGTTTTACAATCCTAATTTATCATTTGATTTCATAACTTCTTGGAACAATTAACCTACTCTTATTCGTCTTGTTTGTTTCCAGGAGACTGAAAAGACCAACCAAAATTCCTAGGGTTGAAGTTTCTTGGAAGAAAACACACCCGCCATTAAGGAGCAAAGATTAAGGATGAGCAATTGGAGTGATTCTCATCAACCAAGGGGTAAAGACTAGGAACTTATCGAACCAAGAAGGCCTCCCAAACTAGGTTCTGTTGTTCGGTAGTTTATTAACTCATTAGCTTGTTATTGAACACTTGACTACTTTCTCCATAGTTTTTGTTTTGCAGGATTGTTGGATTTCTCCGTTGGTTCTTAATTTTTGCTAACTGGAAACTTAGGGTACAGCCGTCCAATTGCATGAACCCTTTAAGACGACTAAAAATTTTTGAATTCTTCAACTCTTGTAATTAGAAATTCTCTGGGAAAGCCATCATCATGTGCAAAGCCTTACCAACAGCCTTGTAAACTTGTTTATACTTTTAGTTTTAAATCTTCAGTCAGTATAGAGTAGCGTTTCTAAAATTATTGTAGTTGCCTAGGATTGTAAAGATTCTAGTCATTTTTTTCACACCGCCGCAGTCAAATGGTATCAGGACCCTATGTAAGGACAAATCCTAGGATAAATCACCAACAACAAGCCCAGGAAGTTACCTTGGAAGATTTGCTAACAACGCCTTATGGCATGTGAAAGGCTAAAGTGTGGAGCACATTTGGTGAATTCTGTTGGCAATCAAGAATAAAAAATGGAATGACCTTCCATCAAGTGTTCAAACATTCATTTCAAGAGGACAAACACTGTTAAAGGATTCAAGGCGATGTTAAGATTATGAAGTGAAATGGATATTCTTGATTTTGAATGCAAATTAAATACAGACGATGTTATTGATTAGATGCAAATTGTACAACATGCCTTTGATTATGAAGAAATACCTACATATAGTCGTGTTAGGTTTTGAAAAAGAACACTTCCATTTGATGGAAAAAATTTTAAGAGAATTATAGCTAGTGAAGGCAAAAGCAAAATGTTATGTGAGATAAAATGAAAAAGAAGTTGTGAAAATATATACCTTTCCATTTTCAACAAGCAACTTAATTGAACTCCACAATTTTAAACAAAGAGATTAACCATAAAAGAATATGTTGTGAATTTGAACAATTTAAAATGTGATGCAATTGAGCCTGAAGATATATACATAACATGATACATCAGCAGTTTGAGTCCCGCAATTGTTGTTCGCTCTGGAAAAATATTAAATAATAGATGCGAACCTCGCTCTCGCAAGCTTAGGGTTCCCTTATTTTTCCTGAGGTAGATTGAATTTAACATTTAACCAGATTTTCCCTGAGAGTAGTGTGAGGGTTTATTTAGATCTGGGTTCAACTTCCTATGAGCACAAACCCTCATAGTTAATTAACCCTCCTAACGCATTAGAAGAGCACTCTCGATTAAAGATGAAATATATTTAGCTCGTGGAAGGAGTGTGGAAATGTGCAATAGTGTTTTAATCTTAGTTATGGGGGGATGAAGGTACACCCGATCAGGATCCCATGGTTCCATCGTCTCGGGTATACCGTGGGTTTCAGTCTACCAACACTAACAGCCATTAATTGTAGTGTCTAGGGAATCTGATTAGCAGCAATGGGTAGCCTCCTCTCAGAGATCCCAAGTAAACTAAAGTGAAAAAATATGAATTTTAATTTAGTTTGATTTGGGTTGGGGCATATGGCTCTGTTTAAGAGTTGCCCGTGTTACTGAATTTGAGTAGGGGCTTACAGCTTTCATTTGAAAGTGGCCCTAATAGTGGGTCTTACAGCCTCTATTAGAGGTGGTATAAATAGCGGGTCTTACAACTTAGCCATATAGACTAAGATGCCCATGGTTTTGATTGGATAGGTCTTATGGCTTCCTTAGAAGTTGCCTGATGACGGTCTTACGACCTAGCCCTATAAGCTAAGTAGCCCATACAATGGGTCTTACAACATGGCCCTATAGACCAGGATGCCCGTGTGAGAGGTCTAAGGTTATGTTATTAACTAAACATTTCCCTTAGAGATCAGACTTACAGCTTCTATTAGAAGTTATCAGTTGGTGAGTCTTACAACCTTGTTCTTATAAACAAGGCTGACCGTAGGGGTTTCAGTTTTGGATTTAGGGTCGTTCAATAAGAAGTTCCCTAACGCACGAGTCTTACTGCTTCGTTTAGAAGTAGCCCAATGGTTTGTAGTCGTTTGCTAGTTTGACACTAGATTGTGGTTTTCACCTGTTTACTAGCAATTTGTTCTACCTGCAGTAGGTAGATTTATATTTTTTCAGCATAAATTCTATTTATGATTTGCAGGTGCTCGTAGCTAGCAGTTTAAAAAACTCTTAGGTAGATGCATTTTAGGCTACTACTGAGGATCTGAGGAAGTTCGAGTTTGTTTTTTTTTAGAGAGTTGTTTGGAGAGTTCTTTGTTTTTGCTCAGAAAGTTACTGTTGCTTGTTGGAGAGCTATCAGTTGTTTGGAGAGCCATTGTTAGTTTGTACATAGGTTGGTTCGAAACATTTTATTTCTGTATTTTATTTTATTTTAATTGCATTAATAAATTATATGAATTAATTAAATGAATTTTGAATTGAAATTAAGTTTTCATTTAAAATCAATTGCTCGACCCATTAATTTTAATTTCAAATGTATTTTTATGTTAGATTTGATTTGCTCATTTTGTTAATTTAAATTTTAAATTTTAAATGTATTTTGAGATTATTTAATTATTTAAATTAAGTTGATTTGCCCATTTCATTAATTAAAATTCTAGATTTTAAATGTATTTTAAATTTGCATAATTATGTTATTTAAATAGTTAATTAAGTTGATTGCTAAAGGTTTAAACTTAATTAAATTTGAGTATTAATTGGATTTGAATTTTAAATTCATTTCAAAATTAACTAGTTATTTTAAATTTATTTTAAAATTAAAAGGTTCAATTTGATTAATTCATTCAATTTAATTTTATGTAAAATTTTAATCATATTCCGAATTAACCAATTTGGCATTAGATTTCAATTAATTGATCATTTCATTAACTGAATCGTTTGGTTGAGTATTTATTTCATTAATTTTATATTAGTTTAACATAGATTAGGTTAATCAATTTAGAATTTCAATTCCATTCATTTTTTTTAATTTATTTAAGTGAATTGATTAGTCAATTAGGTTAACTAATTACCATATTTTAATTGCATGGTTCAGCCATAGATTACTTACCTTATTAATTAAATCAGTTAATTATACGATGTAAATTTATTTTGAATTAATTGTTTAATGTAATATTTAAGGTTTTAAATTGAGCACTCACTTAGTTAAGCTAAACTAGAAGAGTTGAGCTTAATTTAATATCAAATTGATTAAGTTTACTGTAGTTAATTAATAGGTTTTAAATTAAAAGTTCAATTGTGCTGATTTTTAGTTTAGAATAATCATTTAATTGCTTAATCATTTTAATTTGGTCAGTTAAATTAATATCAAGATTAATTTAATTAATTTCAAATTAAATTTATGTTTTCCAAAATCCATGTAAATCCAGAATTTTTAAGAAAATTCGGTAATACTTCGACGCCCCCTCCCCACAAGGGGAGGTAGAGGAGGGCACTCGCCCTTTTAATCCGCCCAGCCGGAAAGATAATCGACGGTCAAGGGCCTGGGGACGATGTCGGGTCCCGGAATATGTCTTTAGATCTTCAAATTGCTAATCACGAGCATCCGATTTGATGAAAGTTTTTTATAATAATAATAATAATAATAAATGATTATTTATTATTATTATCACATTTTCCCCTCTCTTATTCACTATTTTCAAACAACTAATAGCACTAAAAATATGCGGTTAAGGAAGAGTGAACGAACTGCATGTAGAAGGCGTGCGATTGCTCGGGCTGCACGGAGCTCTCTCACGTGAGGAAGGGCTGGGTAAGGTTTTGAAATCAAACTCTTGTTCACCTGTAGGAGAACGGATGGAGGCCAGAGGGTCCAGTGAGTACCAAGGGAAGCAGTCGTGCGGCCTTGGCTAGAGATTCAAGTGAACGGAGGTCAGTCGGAGGCAATCCACGCAAGACTGGAGTCGGAAGGGAGGTTCGGTCTGGTTCACGTGAGAGAGAGGGCTCACAAACGTGCAGCTTGGCAGGCCCAGATGGAGAAAGGGCCTGGTAAGGCTTTGAGATTGGGCTCTTGAATTTGATGGAACAAGTGGTGTGGTGCTCGGACGCAGACGAAAGGGGCGGAGGCGGGTCGTTCTTCGTGAAGAGCAGGGACGGACAGAAACGTGGTTTCACGAGCAGGCTTGCTCCGGCGAGGTTTGTGTGTGAATCAGGCAGATTGCAGCTTCTGTGATTGCCTTCGGATTGGAGTGGATGGAAGTTGCCAAATGCAAAAAGAGTCGAAAACAGAGAACTCAAACCTCTTTTTCGACTGAACATCTGAGAGCGTGAGTCTTTGTTCGCTTCTTTTTTTATATTTGAAACCAAACAGTTATGTTGGACTCAATTGTGATCGTGGAGACGAGTTGTCGTGTTCTTCAGCTTTGCCAATTCAAATTGCTTATATGAATTTTTTTCAGTTATTATTACTTTGAATACTTCGTAAAGACATGTCGTCGTGTCTTTTAACTACACCAACACAATTTCATCCTATTTGCTGTTATATTTTTAATCATTTATAATGAACACTTAATTATAGACTGCAATTTGAACTATACAATTAGCTTTTTCTTCTCTTCCCCCCTTTTTTTAATCATCCATCCATATAGATAAAAAATACGATTACCGCAGTTGTAGAAATCATTAAAACTGATATTATTGGACCAATAAATATTGAAATAATTAAACTGTTGCTTGCATTTGTGATAATATCAATAATAGAATATTGCGAATTGTTCTCCAACAGCCAATCTTTTTTTTTTTTTTTGTGCATCTTCCATTAACTTTTGTTCTTTATCATAGAACATGATATTCCAAAAGACATTGAAACTGCATCCTGTAGTTTGCATAACACCAAGCTGCATGGCTTTAAAGTATTTCCACTGTATACTCGTGACCATGCATAATTATAAACAAGGGCCACTGAAGCTTTTCCTTGCTCATAACAGCTAGGTGAATTTTAATTAATCAGCTGAGAAATCTTCCAGCTTGAGCAATGCATTATTATGCTCTTCTTCAACTGGTTGCTACTCCAACCTTCCATTAAGCCACAAACATTGAGCTTCCTCCCTTTTAAAAATGACTTTGCAAGTGTTCTTTTCTAGTTTGAAACTGATTTTCAAAAATCTTTGCAGTTTGATATTGGCTCTTTTAGAATTTGTGCTTTCAAAAGTATCAACAATTCTCTTTCCTTTTTATTTTTATTATTACCTTCAGCACACTTTCTTATATATATATTAATGGAATCAGCACTTTGTAAGAATCCTGGCAACATTTCCTTTGGTGTTCCTTATGATTACGGCATCACTTGACTCATAGTCAAGTTGTAGCTTGTTAGGTGCTCCAAGATAAATGCAGTCAACAAACCTAGGAAATATGACTACATCCCTACATGATATGTATCTTGGTTACATTCAAACACCATATATGATTCTACTGATAGGCTTTGCTCTCCATTACATTATATATATATATATATATATATATATATATATATATTCGTGTAGCCTTGTTCCGTTTTTTGTTCTATTAATGAATACTATATGATGGATTTCATCACAAGTTTGTCAACTGAATTTCACACAAGTCCATTGCTACAGTATTGCGAGATTAGTGCAAGAACTACACACCCAAAAATAAAGCTACTGAAGGGTCGAATTATTTTCCACCAAAAATGTTTCATCTAACTGATGTCACGCCACAAGCAACAGCGACGCAGGTACATCCACAAATAAGAACCACCCTATCAAATGTTTTAGATGTCTAAGGATTGGTCAATGTAAATTCATTCATTTAAGTCTTTATATTCGTTGCATTTTTAAATTTCTAAGTCCAATTACCATTCAAATGAATATCTGGCAACCTCCTCGCATCCCCTCCCCGCGATGGGAGGTTGGGAGGCACTTGTCTTTCAAATCCGCCCGGTTGGATTAAAGATTCAACGGTCAAGGGCTTCAGGATGGTGATTAGTCCCAGCACAGGTCTTCAAATCTTCAATTTGCTTACCGTACTTGTTAATTAAATATAATTTAACTAAAAAAAATGATCTTCTAATTTCTTGAAAATTCGACAACCTCCCGGCGTCCCCTCCATGCGAAAGGAGGTTAGGAAGCACTTGCCTTTCAAATCCGCCTAACCGGATCAAAGATTCAACGATCGAGGGCTTTGAGACGATAATTGGTCCCGGCATAAGTCTTCAGCCATCCTTGCCATAATACCTGTTATATTGATAATTGGGGAAGTTGTGATACAAAGATTGTGAAAAAATTAAATCTCACCGCACAAGATCATCCAAATTCTTACAAACTACTTATTGTGCAAAGAAAATGATATTAAGGTGTCAAAATGATGCTTGGTGCAATTTTCTACAACAACAACAACATCAAGCCTTTGTCCCACTACGTGGGGTCGACTACATGAATCTTTTTTCTCCATTGTGTCCTGTTAAAAATCAAATTCTCGTTTAAATCTAATAAAGAAAGACCATTTCTAATATTTTCTAACCAAGTCTTTTTAGGTTTACCTCTATCTTTTTTAACATAAGTCAAATCTCATACCTCTACTTTCCTAACCGGGTCATCGGAAGGCTACCGTTTTATGTGACCAAGCCATCTAAGGCGACTCTCTCTAATGTTATCTTCCACTGAAACTACTCCAATCTTTTCACTTATATGCTCATTTCATATCCTATCTCTAAGGTAAATCCACTCATCCACCTGAGCATCCTCATCTCTGCAACACTTAGTATTATGCTTCTCTTTTAATGGCCAACATTCGGCACCAGGAGGATCATGGCAATATGATAGCATACTATCCATAATGATTACAAATAACACCTATTTAAAATTTGAAGGTGAGAAAGTGGTGCTTATGCCAATTAATGATGAAATTAAAGAAGAAGATGAAAACAACATTGTGGTCTCCAAGTCCATGTTCATGAAAGCCATACAAGACTCAAAGTTTACCCATAAAAGATTAAGAACAAGGGCCAAAGGAGACCAAACCCTTGTTGCAACAATAACAAGAAGTGTTTCCTACCAAGGTTAGGCATAGTACGTGGATCAAAAATTTTGCAACCTATCAATATAGTTTGAAACATATATCTGGTGTCTAAAACAAAATCGTTGATGTGTTTAATCAAAGACATCCTCTTTTTAATACTCTCTAGTTGAAGTTGGTTGGATTCAGGATGATCAAAAGAACTTTATCCAACAACAAAGATTTTTGCAAGAAATACCATAATGCCAAGAAGAACATCAAACACATTGAAAAAACTGCCTACAACAATGATTTGCCAGGAGATCCCAATATATCTGCAACATTCGAAGTTGCAAATTTTTTACTCTATTATGAGCAAGAAAATGTCTTAAGACATCCACAACGAGCCCTTTTGAACAAGGGGTATTAATTGAATTTATTCATTTCAATTATTCATGAGCCATTTAGGAGTCCTTTCATAATTAAATTTTGATAATGGACATTTTTTTTTCTTTCTTTTATAAGGGCAGTCTTGTAATTAAGAGTGCCTAAATGTTATTAAGAGAGACTAGCCTATTTATACCCCATCCCCTTAGAGAGAACAAATTTTGGCAGTTTACATAAGTTTTATCATGGTTATGGAGGAGGATTTCCTGTTTTGGAGATGTGGAGTAGGAATTGGAAGCCATTCATAGTTGAGTCTAGGACTCAACAACAATCGATGCCAAAATGTCAAAGCCTTTTCGGTGGCTATCTAAGGAAGGAGACATCTAAATATTTTAAGTTGGCCATTCATCCAAGGGTTGGAGTTTTTCGGCCTGCAGAAGAATCTGCAGGAAAGTCCATCCAAAGCAGTGTTTCTTGATCCAGTTGTGTAGGCCTTGGTGCATAGAAGGCAGCTTCTTGTTCTGCTTTCTTTGGGTTTTATCTTTCCCTTCACCAGAATGAATAGTGGTGGAATCTAGTTATCTAGAGGTTGGCAAGGTGATAGGAAATAAGAGAAAACACAGAATTCTGCTGCAGAAATCAGCAATCTGCTTCAAAGCAGTTTTTGAAAGAAAAAATAGAAAAATAAAGGAGGGAAAAGCTTTTAATTTGATAGTAGATTAAAGAACATAGCAAGATATAGTTGGATCTCCAATTGGAGACTAGAGATCCTGCTCTCCCAATCTCTAGCCGGAGACTAGCGCCCAAACAAAACTAAGAAACACCAAATTCTGCAAAACATCCAACATAATCCTAACCTTCGAACAGAAAATACTACTTAAGCAAAAGAAAACAACAAATCCCTAAACAGCCCCAAGAATTTGAATTTTCACTGTCAAATCCTTCTCAATTAAAGCCATAACACCACAATTAAGAGGGTTGGGCCCCACATGCTGCAGAACTCTGCTGCAGAAATCAGCAATCTGCTTCAAAGCAGTTTTTGAAAGAAAAAATAGAAAAATAACGGAGGGAAAAACTTTTAATTTGATAGTAGATTAAAGAACATAGCAAGATATAGTTGGATCTCCAATTGGAGACCAGAGATCCTGCTCTCCTAATCTCTAGCCGGAAACTAGCGCCCAAACAAAACTAAGAAACACAAATTCTGCAAAACATCCAACATAATCCTAACCTTCGAACAAAAAATACTACTTAAGCAAAAGCAAACAACAAATCCCTAAACAGCCCCTAGAATTTGAATTTCACTGTCAAATCCTTCTCAATTAAAGCCATAACACCACAATTAAGAGGGTTGGGCCCCACATGCTGTCCCCCCCCCCCCCCCCAATTCAAGCGGATCTATTCCACCTGGAATAGACCAGAATCAGTCCAGGTGGGACCGGTTCAGCCCGCTCCTTAAAAGCCAGTCTAACACAAGGGTGGGGAGGATAATCTGCTAAAGCTAGCAGTAATCAAAAGTTAAGGGATACACGTGGAATGCCATAAGAGCAAGAACTTATATGAGAAAAAGTTTCTAGCACTCTATAAGAAGCCAGAACATTTTTTCTTGGTCTCTAAATCCCCTAATCAGATTCTCTGTTTTTCAATTCTAATTTATCATTAGAATTATTAACTTCTTGGAACAATTTAAAAAATGTTCTTCTTGTTTCTTTCCAGGTGGCTGGAAAGACCAGCCAAAATAACTTGAGTTGAAGTCTCTTGGAAGAAAGGATACCATCAATTAGAGCTAGGCGGTGTGATTCTTAGCAATCATGGGGTAAAAACTAAGATCTTGAATCAAGAATGCCTCCCAAACTACGTTCTTTGTGGTCCGATTGTTGATTAACATATTAACTTGTTATTGAACACTTGACTACTTCTTTATCCTTGGTTTCTGTTTAGCAGGATGGCTGGATTTGCTAATTGGAAATTAAAGGAACGGCCGTCCAATTGCAAGAACTCTTGAAGACGCCTGCCAGTTTTCAAAATTTTCAACCCTTGCAATTAAAATTCCCTGGGAAAGCCAACTCATGTGTACAATCATACCAAAATCATTGTAAGCATGATTACTGTTTTAGTTTTAAACCTTCAGTCAATATCAGGTGGTGTTACTGAAATTCTTTCAGTTCCCTAGGCTTCTAAAGATTCTAGATCATTTTTCCACGCCTCATAGGTGTCACTTTGTTTGTTTCCACAAATATATCAGCCAAGAATAAGTGAATCGCTGAAAGAATCTCGGATCTTCAATAGTCAAACTCATTGAACCATCAGATTTTTTGATCTAAAACTCCATGACCATCAATTGTTGAACAGTGCTCTGATAACAATTTATTGCGATGAAAGCACCAAACCATCAATGTAAAAGCATGAGGAACAAAGACGATGCATAAAAAGAAAAGAAAGGGAAATAGAGAGATTTACAAAGAAGATAGATCTATAGAAAGATGGCTATCTATAGTGAAATATCGGCAGTAAAATATTTATCTCTCTATCTCTTTCAAACATCTTTTAGAAATTATAGATGTATATTAATATCCTATGAAACCTAATATATATATATATATATAAAGATTACAATATTTTAAAGAGAGTTTAAAATTGCACCAAACAAACAATAAAATCAAATATCTATAATTTGAGTTTACATAGTAAAAAAAATATCTATCAGAATGTAATTAAGGTGGAATTCAAATTTCCACGTAATCTCTTAAAACAGGGGACAATGTAAATTTCAAACAAGATATACCCATTCGTTAGATTGCACCAAAAAATGTCAAGTCATTTCACATTCCATAAATTTTGTCTTAGCTGCTATGTAAAATATAGCAAACTCAAAGTATAAGATCGAGATTAATTACCTCCTCAACAGTCTTTCCAGCAATTTCGGAGGGTAACTTTGGTGCCTGAGATAAAGCCAAACTACCTGAAGTAGAATATCTGCAGTCCAAATATCACGGGTAACATAAAAGTATTTTCAATATCATTTTAAATTAAAAAGCATTTTTTGCTATTACAAATAAATCTCACACACACTGAACCAACAACAGCAGTAGCTGGAGACGATGCTTGTGTTGTAGCAGAACTGGATCCAAATATATTTACAGCTGCTGAAGTAGAACCTGCTCAAAATCATAGAATGATAATCACTGCAGCAAGCACATAATATGTAGGGTCAATGTTCTCGATATGTATATATGCATATAAATGCTAGTTTTCATCTCTAGCAATCAGCAAAATTAGAAATCCTGACATTATGAAGAAGTTGATTAAAAATCACATGAAGATAATAGAAAATTGTACATAGCACCCATGCATTGAGAAGCAGATACCGTTTTGAATATTCATGATTTATTTTTGGGCGGGTGGGTTAAAAAAGTAGAGCATGCATAAATTGATATGATAAACAAGAAAAAAACAAGTAGAACAATATTGTGCATGGACGTCACACTCATATTAGAGCAAATTGTTATGAATCAATTCAATAACAATAAAAAAATTGTTCTTCTCCAAACTGAGCAGCTTCCCTGCATTGGAGGCAAAAATCTCACGCCTTGCCACTTTGCGCCTTAAGTAGTCATCCGTAGGAGATAAGGTTTGAGCTCTCCCACACACCTCTTCTCCCTATGTCGCTGCCAAGCACAAATCATGCAAAACTTCCCCTCTTCATCTTCTTCAAACAGCTTTAGCCTAGTAATGTAAGTTATTGGATGTTGTCGCTGATCTCCCTCCCATTTCCTCACCATCTTCTTCATCTTCTCTACTTCCTTGTCTTCTTTGACTGTGTTCTCTTCCTCATTGTCCTTCTAGTGGCTTGAGAAATTGAGTCACAATTGTTTCTAGGGCTGCAAGCAAACCGAACGTTCGATGAGCTACTCGATGTTCGGTTCGATTAAAGCTCGTTTGTGATCGTTTAACTAACTAAACAAACAAACTTGAACAACATTTTAAATACTCGATCCTTAAATAAACAAGCTTGAACAATAATGTGTTCGATTCATTTATGTTCACGAACAGCATCATTTGAAGTTCGTGAACAAGCTCGATTCGTGTTTGATTTAGAACTCGTAAATAAGCTAGATAAAAACTTGATTAATATTTAATTATAAAATTAATAAATTTACATAATATAAATTTTTTTAATTTATTATAACATAATGATATAATTATTTTTAATTAATAGATTTTACAAATTTGTCCATGTTTGTTAGATTGTTTGTTTAAGATGTTCATGAACAAATTTGAGGTTTGTTTGTTCAATAGATTATTTGCTAAATATGTTCACGAACATAGCTCGTTAAGGCTTGTTTGTTTAAAGCTCGATAAACACTAATCGAACAAAATATGAACCGAATATGAACCAAACATGAACACCCTTAAATTAAACGAACCAAACATGAACACAAACAATAAAGCTCGAATCAAACATGAACCAAACTTGAACATGCTAATGATAAACAAACTCAAACATGAACACTCATATACTCGGCTCGGCTCGGTTCATTTGCAGCCCTAATTGTTTCCCCACATTGCAGCCAGCGTAAGCCCTTGGTCATAAACCGAGTGCTATCACAGGCCTTTTCTTTCTCCTCATAGCCTGCATAACTATTCCCCTCAACTCCACTTACTATAATAATTTTCTTATTTATCTCTAATTTCAATCTCAATTGTTGAGATATATCGAAAGCCATAGTGAGCTTACTCATTCTAACGACCTTAATGTAAATGCCTTGTCTTTCTCCTTCATTCTTTGCAGCAATTTCAATGTCAAGATTTCTCCATTGACACCTCTTTCATGTTTAAGCCATTGTTCCCTCCACAATATTTTTGTTAGAAATGCAAAATAAATAGATATCTGATAAAGTGTTTATTTATGGTTTGATATGATTATTGTTTGTAAGATTACATGATTTAGGTTATCATGTTACACATTACAGCATCAATAATTGATTTAGAATACCTATTACTTAGGGCTTTCAAGTTAATATTCATTTGGTGTTGTTTATTTGGATCCTGAAGGAGCGCATTTTGGGTGTTGTACCTCATGGTAGGAAATTTTTATTTATTAGAGAATAAATATATTATTCTTTGTTAGATGCATTATTCTTAATACTTGTAACATGTTTAGTTAAATATTTAGTAGAATTTATTTCATGTTTTATACATTTAATTTTGCCTTGTACATTTCTAATGTCATATTATCTATGAATAATTTTGTCATGTTAATTGTTACAAAAGCCCTTTAACTTAAAAAGACTCATAATAGAATAATTTGTTTCTCATACACATTGTCTTTGTTGGTGATAAATAAATCATGTTCATGCAAATCATACTATGCTGGCATAATATAAACTTTGGTTATGTTGCATAGAATATATATATATATATATATATATGATGTGTGTAATGGATGTAAATGCTGGCAGTACACTTATGTTGACATGAATGGCTAATCAGGCTAACTAATTCATAGAATGATGACACTTTTGGGAGTCATTAAACTCTATTAGTTGGGTGAAAACTTTCCTTTTGTCCAGGGTATATGTATAAGGTATTATGACAAATAATCAATGAGTCATCTTTTAATATATATATGAAGATGATTGATATTATTGGACATGGATATGTTAACATATAGAAATATTTTTTATCATTTCATATAAATGATTATAAACCCTGTCATACTATAAATCATCATAGAGCAATTAACATTTCTTTACCATTCATGCAATGTAATAATATCATAATCTAATGCCATGATGAATTTTGCTATCTCAATCTAGCATTGTAAATAGTGCATTTTATTGTTCATATTGCATGCATTGTCTCTTATCACTTACATTTTAATAAATACAATTTAAGTATTGAGTTTGTATGACAACTCATTTGTAGCTAACTTTTCTTTTAATGGATCATACCAAGTTGATTAGTGGACCAAAACAACAGGATTAGATTTTTTGCCAATAACTATTTCATTGGCTTAATATTCATATCTAAGTTGTACTTCTTTGTTTTGGATTTTTTTTTTAGTTATGGGTCATTGTAGATGTGGTTGATTCCTACACTTTATATAAGTTAATGTTGATGTTTTTTCCCTGATGAAAACTTTTTAAAAAATATATATTGATACAATAAAATTTCATTTTGTATATGTATAACAAACATTTCAGTTACATGTAATAAAACTTCATTTTGTATATTTATAACAAACATTTCAGTTACATGTATTTATATATGAATCTTTTTTCTCTTGAATATAAAAATCTTTTATTTGATAAAGGCTTGATGTTGTTGTTGTTGTTGTATATAAAAATCTTTTATTTGATCTTGACTCTTGAGGCGTGCCTTTTAATTTGAGATAAAAGTCCTTCATCATGTCTTGTATTGTCACGTGCCTTGTCTTCCAGAGCCATGATATGACACAAAATTAGTTTGGAAAAAACTTAAAAAGATAATCAAAGAAGAAAAAAACTACAAATATGGAAAAAAAAATCTCAGCATGCATATTGATGCTTATGGCAATGTATAGGAGGACAGCAAAATAAAATAAAATAAGTGTTAGAAGAAGAAGAAAAAAGCATTTAGATAAGAAAAATGACATCCAGAAGTTTCCCGCAAATTAAATTGCACTCAGAAAAATGATGGGCTAGAGTATCAGCTTATGCAGTTTAGAACAAACAGCATACAAAAAACTGATCGAAATTTTTGAAGTACAAAAAGTTATATGCTGCATAGCAATTAACATGGACTGTAATGCCATCCAACTTTGCAGAAGCTAAAAAATAACCATATCAACTTTCTAGACCAGCAATTCACCAAAAGCAAGAGCTGATGAGGGCTGTAATGGAAACGCTGTTGATGCTGATGAAGTCGCTGAAACAGCAGAAGTTGATGACAAGCTCAATCTTGGCAAAGAACTTGTGGATGCAGTCGTGCCAGCCGAACTTACAGCTGCTGCTGCTGCTGTAGCAGCTGACTGCATTGCAGAAGAGGCGGAAGCTCCCAAAAGAGGAATAGATGGAGTAGATGCAACAGAAGCAGAAGATTGAGTAGAAAACAAATTGGATGAAGCGGGAGTGGCTGAAGCAGTTGCAAATGCAATAACACTGGAAGTAGCACCTGTTGAAGTTGCCAATGCTGCTGAAAAGGAAGAAGAACCAAAGGGTAATGAGAAAGACTTTGCAGCCCCGGTGCTGGAGAAGAGAGGAACGGAAGAGTCAGCTGAATTAGCTGTGGGAGCAATGATACCGACGCCAAAGGAGGGCTGGGAAGCAGAACTTCCAAAAGAAAAAGCAGGTTGCAAATTTAGAGCAGAGGAAGAGGTCGTATTAGTAGCAGGTGATGACAAGACAGTTTGGGTAGATGGAGCAGAACTAGATGAGCTAGACGAGGACGGAGCACTTCCAAATGAGAATGAAGATGTTGAAGATGACGGTAACTGATTGGGGAAGAGAGTTCCCGTGGTTGTGCTTGATGAAATGGCAGAGGAAGATTGAATGATGGAAGGAAAAAATGGGGTGGTCGCTGTTGATGATAAGGCCACGCTGCCAAAAGGATTGGTTGCTCCCGACTTTGAGGTGAGCAGAGAAGCCGCTGTGGAACTAGCCGCACCGAACAAAGGCGATTCTGGGAATGATTGGGCAGAAGCAGAGGACGACACCCCTAAGGCAGGCGAAGTAGCGGAGGCGGTGGATGACCCATATCCGAAGAGGGGCGGCGATGAGCCACCTCCAATGTTAGGATTTGTGATGGAAGAAGTTGCAGGAGCTGCTGCAGCATTGGCGGATGACATGTTTGAAGGGAAGTCAGATCCAAGGGTAGGAAAGGAAGAAACCGTAGTCGACAAAGAACTATTGAAGGAGAATGACGAGGCTGGACCGGAAGAAAAGCTGAAGTTAGATGTGGGGGAGGAAGAGGAGGTAGTTACCGCGGCCGCAGCAGGAGTGGAGGTCGAGCTGAAGGAGTATGAGAAGGGTTTGGATGCGGATGATACGGCGAACAAGCTGCTAGTAGCCGCCATAGATAAGCTAGGGTTTGATGAGGAGCTAAAGACGGATGACGATGAGTTGAAAGAGAATGCAGTGGAGGAAAAAGAGGAATCGAACGGGTTGGACTGCAAAGCCGAGGTGACGGCGTTGCCGAAGGAGAAGGACGGGGTCTGGTTGGCAGAGGCAGCGGTAGCGGAGGATGAAAAGGTAGGAGAGGCGGCAGAAGAGAAGGAGAACGGGGAAGAGGAAGATGCTAAAGAGCTAGAGGAAAGAGAGAAAGAGAATCCCGTGGACTGGGAGGATGATGAGGAAGAGATGGCAGAAGGGTTGAAGGAGAAGGACGCTGCCATTCAAATTCGAGATGGAGTGCTTCCACTCCCAACAAGTGTTTCTTCGTTTCCGACAATGGTGTAAGGGTTTTCGGAGGTGTAAGGGTTTTCGGAGGCTTCAAACGCTCGATTGCTTTTTTTGCACGCGCGGAACGACCGATGGGCCTATGGCTATGATAACAAATCGCAATAACAACATCGATATAATTTAAAATCGTACTACTTTAAAATTTTTGAGAGATTTACATATATTTTATATAACACATAAATTTATAATTACTCTATTCATATATTTAACAAATATTTTTTTTATTTATTCCTATAATATTTTGATCTTAATAATCACCATTACATTAATCATTCATCAAAATAAATATTGAAAATGAATTATTTTCTTCACGTGCTATTAATTTTGTGGATGACTCTCATTGAGTTTTGTTGCGTTCTCGAATATTCGCGGCAATAGAGAAATATAAACTTTTAACGTTTTAGTTTTGTATGAAGAATCAACACACAATCAAATAAAATAGAGAATGTAGCGTTCATAAGAGACACCAGAATTTTTACGTGAAAACCCCTAAAAGAGTGAAAAACCACGGAACTTAGCACAGTTTGAATAAATTCACTAGTGTTTGTCGTCGATTACAAATGAGACCCTTCCTTGGGGGGAAGGCATTGGCTTGATGTAGCAAATATGCATCATTTAGAGTGCATTGCATGGTGGAATTTGGAAGAATCAGAATTGATATGTTTATTTGGTCGGCAATACCATAGTCGGCTAGCGATAGAGGTCTGAAAGATCAGTGTATGGCTACGGAGGTCAGAAGGACCATAGTCGGTTGGCGACGAAGGTTAGAAAGACCATTGTCAAGTGATGGAGGTAGGAAGGACCGTATTCAGCAGGCAATAGAGGTTGAAAAGACTGTTGTCTGGCGATGGAGGTCGGAAGGACCGTAAACGACGAGCGACAAAGGTCGGAAAGACCATTATCAAGTGATGGAGGTCGGAAGAATCATAATCGACATTTGATTGGTCAAAAAGACCGTTATCAGGCAATGAAGGTCGGAAGGACCGTAGTCGATGGGCAACGAAAGTCAGAAAGACCATTTTCTAGCGACGGAGGTCAGAATAATCATAGTTAGCGGACGACAGCGGTCAGAAAGACCGTTGTCTGGCAACAGAGATCGGAAAGACTGTAGTTGACGGGCGACAATGGTTATAAAGACTGTTGTCTAGCGACGGAAGTCAGAAAGATCATAGTCGACGGGCGACGAAGGTCGGAAGGGTCGTAGTCGGGTGATGGTTAGTGACTTGGCAAAAGTCTGGCATCAGTTGGTAGCTGGGTGTAAGTCCAACAATAATTGGAAGCCGGGTGGAAGCCCAATGTCAGTTGGTGACCAGGTGTAAGTCCAACAAGAATTGGAAGCCAGGTGGAAGTCCAACGTCAATTGGTGGTCGGATAGAGGTCCGTCTTGAGTTGATGGCCGGGCTGAAGTCCGGCAACGACAGGCGGAAGTCCGATGATGGATGGAGTTTCAGCGTCGGGCAAAAGTCCGACGGAAGTCCTGCGACGATCGATGACTAGTAGAAGTCCGCCGATGGACAGTGGTCTGACGGAAGTCCGGGTGGTGGTCGAGGAGGAGGTTGGTGGCAAGAGATATCTCATATTTATTTTCCTTTCACCTCTCCTTCTCCCCTTTATCCTCCTTGCTTAGGTCCCCCTTCCACAAAGAATGAGGGGTCTATTTATAGTTTTCTAAGAGTGGAATGGCCAGTAAATAGGAGGGAGATCAAGGGTATATTGGGAGTAGTTTGAATTGACTGCCAATATTGATTCCCTTAATTGTGGATCGTTTATTGAACATTTGAAAGCCTTAGTGATGTCAGAATTCGACAATCTTGGGCTCGTTGGATTCGTTTCGTCGGCTCGCTCGATTAAACTATAAGTATGTAACATATGGAAACCATTTGATCATCCAATTCATGGTTTGAACTCTCTAAATGAGCTTCAGGTCTTCGATTTAGACCCATTTGGGCTCAAATTGAGCGAATTTGGTGTCGTTGGGTTCGTAATTCTAAGATGTTCAATTCGACTGTATGTTTGCTAAAATTAGAATTTGGATGGTCCCGATTTTAATTTCAAAGTTTCCAACTTGATTTTGCATCAAGATTCGTGCCCGATCATAATAATTTTTTTAATGGTATATCAAGTTTCTTTATAATAAAGTATTTTTCATTGATTATCAGTCTAGTCGACATCTTTCTTCATCTTGTCATAATTTCATTGTATCTTTATCATTGAAATTTTTGAATTGTTAAAAAATATTAATTTTTGCAAAATCACTAAGCAAAAAATCTCAAATAAATACTCAAAATTTTTATAGCCTAAATCTTTGTAATATATAAAATATTATGCGATGAAAGTTTTATCAAAACAAAATTATCCTCATTTTTTATAACTGAATATAAATTTAATAAAAAAAGTACAACAATATTAAATTATTAAAATTAGATATATGATAATAGTTCATTACAATGACACGGGTTAAATTTCTAATAGGATAGAGAGACGAAAATTGCTATACATCCTTAAAATCCTAGGTATCTTTTTCTCTCTCCTCATTTTTTCTCTTTTTTTCCCAATTCCTTCTCTGTTAGCCAAATTTAGGAATTAGAATTAAGTGGCTTAAGATATTTATAAATGAATAATAATATAATATAAATATAATTATATAATTTTATTAATTTAAAAAAATTCATATAAATCCTTTTTGGGCTTCAAAAATTATAAAAAATCCATAAAATAATATATTTTATTTAGAAGATTTTAGTAAAATCGATTTGCAAAATGGACAGCTGATGGTCCTAAAATCTCACTTGTATCGATAGGTGTTAATTTCTTAAGGATTTACCCAGTGCAAAAAAATATGAAAACTTTGTATAATTATATCAATATAATATCTATATTATGGTGAAGACGGTTTGCAATTTAGACTTATAATGACTCTTTAAAAAATTTATTTGACTAGGTTACAATACGGGCTATTACAATTTACCCACCTTAAAAAAATGTCATCTCGGGCATTTCCGTTAAGAATTTAGGCATAAAATCGATATAAACCAAATTTGTACAATAAAAACTAAAATCAAAACTATCTGAAATCATACAGTTGTGTAGTTCATTCTATCATGTCATTCAATTATATATGATATGTTATGTCATGCAATCATTTAAAATAAACTTCTTACCAACAGAACTCTCATGTTGTTGTCTTTCTTTTAGATATTATAAATTGTACACATGTAGCATTACTGGAGTAGGTGAAGTTGGTCGGAGTGCAACAATCTCCCTTTAACTACCACTAACAGCTCTTTCATCCGCCCTGTTAATTGATCTTTCACTATATATTCTTGACTATACATTCCCTATCCTATAATGTGTCTGGACTGTCCAGCACCAAATTTAGTTCTTCCTGCAAGCCCTCTCTAAGGACAGTATGCTACCTTATGTCCCTACTATCCACAACAAAAATATCACCTCGTTAACAAGTAGCACTAACCCCAATGTTGTCGACCAAAATGAATACACTCGTCATAGCCGCCAGTAGATGCTATCGATCCATATCCCCTCGAATCACTATAGTGACTTTTCTTATCACTAACTACCCCTATTCCTGCTTTACTTGTCTCTACTTCTACTACTAACATCATATTTGTTGCTCACCTTATATCTGGATGTCGGTGCTGCTAAATCAATCTCTATGAGTTTGGCCCGCTCCACCAACTCAAAAAACTCATGAATCCATAAAGGTACTAACGAATGTCTCAGCTATCTATTCAATTCTTACAAAAATCTGTAGCATTTTTCTTTAGCAGTAGGGATCATGTGAGGAGCATATATAGCTAGTGCAATAAACTCAACCTTATACTGCATCACTATCTTGCATCCCTGCTCCAACAATCTAACTTGATAAATGTTTCATGTATCTGTCGTTGGGCTGAAGGAGATACAAACTACATTTTAAATTCAACAGTAAATTCATCCCCAAGTGATCTCAACATTTTTTCCTCTAAAATTTCTCTCTACTATCCAACTCACCATCTCTTAGTCTCTCCTTCAAAGAGGAACACAGTCAATGGCACCTTTCTATTTTCTGGACACTACATAATGTTAAAAAATTTCTCTATCCTCAATAACCAATCTTCTACAGCCTGACGTCCTATAGTTCCTTTAAACATCGGAGGCCTCAACTTATGAAATATCTGTAAGTGTTTGTCTCCCTTTTCTTCTTTATTTTCAGTTGACTTACTCTGTGCATCCCCCATTACTTGTGATATAACAGTGGTCAAATGCATAATACTATGTGATGGCACTGGAGATGCACTGTGTTGCTCATTTGATATATTATTTTTTTATCTTTTAATTTATACAATCAGAGCTACCTAATTTTTTTTATCAATATAAATAATAGAAAAAATAAAATTATCGATAAAAATATCAATATAAATATATTCATTTCTAAAAAAAAATCAAATACACTACTCAGCATTTATACAATTATAACACATCTATCCTACCATGAGTATAAAAGAATAGCTAAAATAACAAGAATCTAAACCTGAAGGATCATAATCCATCTCACACTCCTGCTCCTTTGCCTTGACCTGAAATCATTTAACTAGGTCTTGTCGAGTAGTGGCATTATCGAGTTGAGATTGTTTAGTGAGCACTAAGCTCGAACTCAACTTATTGTATAAAATTCAAGCTTGAGCTCGACTCGATTACTCAACTATTTTAAAAGCTCGAAGCCAACTCATTTATGAAGCGCAAAATTTTTTGTTTTAAATTAAAGTTTAAGTAGTTTTTAAAAATTTACTTGTAATTTTGATTAAAATATGTTGTTTTAACTGAAATATTAATTTTCACTTTAAATAGTATAAATAAATATCTAAATGAAAGTTAAACATATAAGTGAAATACATTATTCTTTATTTTCCATTTTTTTTCAAAAATTGTAATAAAACTATTATAATAGGTAACTACTATCATAACATGAATATGCAAATTATATGATATCAAGTTGAATTTGAAACAAAAAATAAATAAAACAAATATAATTAAATTACAAAAACAAATCAAAGCAAAACCAAACAAAAATTATACTATTCAGGTAGGGGTATCAAAAGTTAACACGACCCAAAAAAATTCAAGTTCGGGTCAACCCGTTTGTAAAACAAGTTGGGTCATGCTTCGAATTTTTGAACCGTATGAAAAATAGGTCGGGTTTGGGTTGAACCGAAAACTCGTGGGTCGACCCAACTAACTCGCAAACTTGACGGCTTGACCTAGCGTCGTGAGTCGTGACCCTCATTTCGCGACTCACAATCGTGCCCCAGCCTCCACCGACGGCGACGCCCTAGCGGCCCAGCCTCTAGGCCCTCCACCGGCTACTGCGCCCCTGAGTGTGACTGCGCCCCAGCCTCCACCGGCAACGACGCATCCCGCCTCCTGCCTAAGGTAGGACCCGCCTCCGCTAGCCGACTCGCCAAGCGCCCAAGACGCGTCGACGCCCATGCCCTACGCCCTTACGCTCTCAGCCAGTTAGCCCAGTCGCCATTTGCCTGAGATAATGCCCATCCTAGTCTCCATTCGCCCTCATTTTGCGACTCACAATTGCGCCCGCGGGTTTGCGGGTCGAGTTGGGTCAACTCGGCAACCCGTTCGAGTCGGGTTCGAGTTAGGAATCCTGACCCATTTAACTAACCGGTCGGATTTGGGTCAACCCGTTTATTCCCTAGTCAAGTCGGGTTCAACCAGAACCCGACCCGTTGACCCGAATTGACATCCCTAACTCTCACAAAATTAGTGAAAGGAAGGTTGTGAAAACAAGGAAAAAAAGTGGTTCTCGATTTGACCGGTTTAGGTCATATAATAAATAAAGTTTAGATTATATAAAAATTATATAATAATATAAATTTTTTATGAAAAAATAAATTGAATTCACACATTATTAATATTTTATGTAATTTTAAATTTAAGTATATTCAATCTTTAAATTTAATAAAGATTTAACTTACATATCAAATTATAAGTTTAATATAAATTATTATTATTTTTTGTTATATATTTATATATAAGTTGCACTTATAAATTACATATTAAATTAATATTATTATTTACATTTATAAATTATTGAGATTAGATTAGATCATCTATTATAAATAAATAAATAAATAATTTATATAGTATATAAAATAATAAATAAAGAATATAATTTATTTAGCATTATTAATTAAAAATAAATATTATTTACATCTTAAAAGGTTTATTTAAAAATTTTATTTAAAAATCGATAGTGCATGTTTTAAACTTAAGAGTTAAAAAGTAAGAACTTTAACTATTTTAGTCTCACATTACTTGCGAAACTTTCCCTTAATAATACTTTTACTTTATATTGTCTTTTGAGTTAGAATAGAGTATTATCTTATATAAAGTGATGAAGCCTTGTAAAATGTTAGTTGGAATTTTTTAATTTAAAATTAAGCATTTCAAATTTAAAATTAAATTATAAATATTACTTAATATTTTATTCTTAATATTTTAAAATAAATATTTAATTATTAAAATAATTCAAAATTTGAACCGACTGGTTCAGTAGTTTACCGGTTGAATCGACGATTCTCGTGAGTTTGATGCAAAAATAATTTTTAGGATGAATCGGACTGGCCATAAGATCGGCTCACGGTTGAACCGATTGGACCGGCTAGTCTGGTTCGATTTTTAAAACATTGTTTTAACTAAATGTTATGTTAAGATTAGTTTTATAATATTTTTTAATTGAGTCGCTCGATGAGTTTTCAAGTCGAGTTGGGCTGAGCTGAAACTCGAGCTCGTTTAATATACAAGCTTTGCTATAGGCTAGAGCTCAAACTCGAAGCTCGATAAGCTCGACTCGTGAGCTCGTTAACGAGTCGAGTTCAAGTCAGCTCGTGAGCTAACTTGACTCACTTACACCTCTAATTTCAATAGTTAAATCATAACGATAATTTTTATATGATAATGAATTGTATTGAAATAGTAAAGCTCACATGTAAAGTAGTAAAATCTGTAAATAATAAAAATAATATGATATAAAAACTAGTAAACTAGTATGATGTCAAATCATTATAACAATCATCATATCAGTACTATCGATCAATAAGAATCATATAAAGTGGTAAAATCAAAGCATCGGTGAAGACTATCAAAATCATATAAGAGTGTACACATACTATCCATATTTTAATATCAGTATTAAATCAATATATTATATGCTCAGTATATGGACATACTTAGTATCAATATAGTGGATCAGTAGCTTCAGATAGTATCAGTGTCTATTTCAATAATAATAATAATAATCTAGTGGCAAGAGCAGTAAAATAATGCAATAACAATAAATTCATGTAGTAACAATAAATTAATATAATAATAAGAATAATATCTCAATAACACATATTCAGTAGTCACACTAAATAAGTAAGAAGTTCTAGCAATAACGATGCTTTTTTAGTAATCATTAATCGGTAGTGGGTAACTATTGGCTCAGTAAATAGTTACTATTCTTTACCCGTCGGCATAATAATAATTACTTATAACTCCAATCGTTGTATTATTATATCAGTAGAGGATAACAACCAATCATAGTATTAAAAAAAAAGTTCATCGGCCCACCATCCTTTACAAGTCAATCAATCTCCAACTAATGAGTCAACTAGTCTTTACTTGTCTTTTACACACATTATCATCACAGTACTATAACAGTAATAACGACCAATTATTACTCAATCGCATATCAACATTCATTTCCAATGCATTGCAATAAAATAAAATATAATTTGGCTTAATTCAGAAAGTGTCAAAATATTCTAATGATAGGCAATAGAAAATTCTATTGAGTAGAAATTCACATTTATAAAATTTAGCCAAATTATTAGAGATTGTATATAACAACATTATAAAACTTTAATTGAACTAAAGCACTATATTTAGTTGTCAAAATAAATTTTTAAATTGATAAAAATTAATATTTTTTCAAAATCATCTAGTAGAAAATATCAAAGAAATACTCAAAATATTCATAATCTCAATCTCTATAATATATAAAAAGTCACGAGGTGAAAGTTTTATCAATATAAAATTATTCTCATTTTTTAATAACAAAAATATAAATTTAATAGAAAAAATATCAAAAACACTAAATAATTAAAATCATAAATAATATGATAATTCCTTACAGTGAGACGAGCAAATTTTTTAATAGGACATAGTGGCAAAAATCGCTCTATGGCCTTCAAATCCTAGATGTCCTTTTATGTCTTCTCACTTTCTCTCTTATTTTCCACAATTCCTTCTATATTAACCGATTTTAGGAATTAAGATTAAGTGGCTTAAGATATTTATAAATAAATAACAATATAATATTAATAAATTATATAATTTAATCAAATTTTCAGTATAAAATTCATATAAATTCTTTTTTTATTTCAAAAATTATAGAAAAATATTCATAAAATAACATATTTTATTTAAAAGAATTTGGTGAAATCTCTTTACAGAACGAATACTTGACGGTCCAAAAATCTCCACTAGTACCAATATGTGTCAATTTCTTAAAGATTTACACCAATTCTCATATATTATAAAAATATTAGTGTAATTAAATCACTACAATATCTATGTTATGTAGATGCTGATTTATTATTTTGACTTATAATGACTCCTAAAAAAATTATTTGATTGGGTTAATTACAATATGGACTATTACAAAATCTCTGTCCACCAACTCTCGAAGTTGTACCTTCAACTCCTGAAGGTATTTAGGTGACATTTTATATGGAGTCTTAGAGATTAGAGCAACACCCAAAAGAATTTCTATACATAACTCTATCTCTTTATCCGGTGGTAATGTCACTAACTTCTCAGGGAAAACATCTAAAAATTCCCAAGTACAGGGACTACCTTTTATCAAAAGAGATCCTTACATCCTTGACAGATGTTAAGAATAGTGGACTACCTTTTATCCAAAGTCCATCCACTTCTAAAGTATAAATCAGACAAAAGAGAAAACCCCTAATTCCTTAAAACATAAAGCTATCGCCACTCTAATATAGAGTTAGTATCTTCTTTAGACAATCAATCTGAGCCCCATATTGACTCATCTAGTCCATACTTATAATGACATCAAATGTAGAAATGGATAATAAATTAAACCATATATCCAAATCCTATCAAAGCTATAAATAAAAAAATAAACCCTAATAACCACCATACTATCTCTTATAAACAAAATTATATATAAAGAAACATGTAGTAACATAGAAGATAGATTGAGAGAATCAAATCTATAAATGAAAGAATAACTCCATAATCAAATAAAATATAATAAGGTGATGCAGAAATATAAGCCATACCAGTGATAAGATATGGAGACCCACTGGCCTCTTGCTACGTCAAATTGTAACCCCGTGGTTGTACTAGAGTGAAAGTAATAGAACTCCCTACACCCAACACTCTAGCCGCCTAATGATGGACAAACCTCCAAAACATTGTCCTCCTAATGATGGACCAATACTCCTACCACCAAAAATCTCAAAATTTGACTAGGGTGGAACTATCCTTGGTCTACCCATTGTTGGCTGCCCAGAGCTTTCAATTCACCATGTAGAATGTCTATCAAATCCACCCTGTGGACACTCAATAATCATGCGTTCGTACTGACCGCAATGAAAATACTAGCTTGATACTTTATAACACTGACCACAACGCGTCCTGATAAATGCTGACATAATGGTGCCCCATTAACTTAACCTCCAGAGTTGGCAACACTACCTCTATCTGATTCAGAAGAAACTACTACTGATTGTCCCCTCCTTCTAAAATTAGTAGATCTAAACTTGATCTTCTTCCCAGAATGGTTACTATCTGCTATCTCATTGATAAATCTCTTCCTACTTATAGTCCATCACTGTTGAATTGCTATCATCAGTTATCTCACTGATAAACCTCTTCCTACTTATGGGAAAGCATTGATGAATTTCTTGCTTAATGCAACACTTTCATCAAAGTCAAAATTATATAAATTTCTTTTTATTGATTTAAATCTTGCAGATATCTATAATTAATCATAATATCAACATTAGAGTTGTTTCATTTCTATACATTGTTAGCATGAAAAAAACTTCACATGTGTGTCATCATAACGATTTGATGCTTGTAGGACTATAAACATATAATTTGTTATGAATTGCCAAGTTAATTACTCATCCTATTCATTGTTATAACACTTATGGATATATAGATGAAATCAATCTTGACTCTCGCTTAATTATTTTAAACATGAAAAGTCTCAAGTACTTATGTATTTATTTGATGATTTGAGGTTTATAGAATTGTCAGCCATGAAGCATTATTTTGGGTAAAAAAATAGCAAGCTAATGACATTTACCATTCATTCATTAGGGGTTGGAAGTCCTATTGCTTGAATATTTTTTGTATGGATGTATCTTGATTTTTATCTAAGTGGGGGCAGGATTGCTTTATGACCCTCTTGCTTGTACAAGTAAATTTCTCTATGTGATCCAATATACAAATAACACCTATCTTGAGTTGATTGGGTGGGTAGAATATAGTTATTTTCATTCACCTCCAGCTCTCTTTTGTTGATTCAATTAGTTACAAAACACTATTATTTTCTTTCATTCCAAAGTTCACTACAAGTATAATCATTTGTTAGCCATCAAAATAACATGAATAATGTAAATAGTATTTTTTATGGATGTATATATGCTTGTTGCCTCTGTTGTTCAAGGTAAGATTCATAACTAATAACATAAATAGATAGTGATATATAATGATGTTTAATAAATCATGTTATCGCTAATTATCCACTACATAAGAATATTGGACACCAATTGGCATGTCATTTTCATTTACTAATGGGTAATATGTATAAAGTGTTGAAAGTGCGAATAGGTTGTTAGACCTATTACTCACGTCCCTAGGCTAACCAAGAGGGGGGTGAATTGGTCCTTTTAAAAATTACTCTTGATATTTTGGAAAATTTTAAAGCTAATCGTACAGTACGATATAACTTCGTACAATACGAACAAAGATAATTTTTTGCTCTTTCGTTCAACACAAAAATTCAACCACAAAGAAAATAAACTGCAGAAAAATAAAAGTGCGGGAAATAAACAGTGAACAGAAAACACCAGAATTTATAGTGGTTCGGTCAAACACGACCTACATCTACTCCCCAGAGACTCATTCTCTAGGTATTACACTAAACTCAAGTGACTCTCCTTTTGCCCCCACAGTAAGGCGGAGAAGCCTTTACAAACTCTCTTCCACCAACCCTGGTGCGGCAGAGAACCGTCATCCTTTTCACCCTCCAAGTGCGGCAAAGAACCGTCGTCCTATTCACTCTCCAAGTGCGGCAGAGAACCGTCATCCTTTTCACCCTCCAAGTACGGTAGAAAACCGGAATCCTCTCGAACAAAGCTCTTGCAAAAATCTCCAAGGAACTAGGAAGATGCTTGAAGAACAAGTAAAAGAAATCCTCTCAATTGGATAACCTAATGAATCCCCTCACAATTCTCTCTTGAAAGATCTCTCAATACTCACTCCCAAACACTCTCCCAATCACTCTCCTTTCACTTCCCAAAAGAATTTTCGCAGAAGGATCTTTCCTTCAGTCAGTTTTGAGTCATTTATATACTTGGGACTGGAAAAAACCATCCAAAAGCTGAATTTTTAAGTTTAGTCTGTGTCGATCGTCGATCGATCGTACTGTACGAACAGTTCAAAAATATTGAACGATCCGTCCCGTACGAACAATGAAATGATTCGAACAGAGAGCTTCGTACGAACATATCGTCCCGTACGAACTCCTGGACAAATCGAACAGAGCGCTTCGTCCGATCAGTTCGTTCTGTATGAACCCCTGGACGAATCGAACAGAGCGCTTCATCCGATCAGTTCATCCCGTACGAACCCCTGAATGAATCCAACAGAGTGCTTTGTTCGATCAGTTCGTCCCGTACGAACCCCTGGACGAATCGAACAGAGCACTTCGTCCGATCAGTTCATCCCATACGAACCCTTGGACAAACCCAATTTTTAGCAGTTCGTACAGCAAAAACTCATGTACGAATAGTGTTCGTACTGTACGAACATGTCTTAGAAAAATTTTCTTGGCAGATGTGTTCTTTCTGGAGGACATATTCTACAGATCATTCTGTACGATATCAAATCGTACTGTACGATCAGTTTAAAAATTTAAACTTTTTACACCCCCATTGTGTGTGTGTGCACAGTTATCCAACTTACAATCACACTCTCTCAAACTCAAGAAAAAAATTACATACTTCATTTACAGTGGACAAGTGAACTTGAAGTCTTCAGCAATCTGGAGTGTGAATTTCCTGAAAATACTTTAGTACACACAACAAAACTAAAATAATTGTTAGGAGAAGAATAAAATAAATAATAAACTTTAATAATCATCAAAAATAAAACTTGGATTAGATTTTTCTTGAATAAACAAATGTACCCAAATCATAACAATCTCCGCCTTTTTGATGATGGCAAAATAATTATTATTTGGTAAAAAAATATCTCATAAGCTCTCACTTTCGTCCACAAATATACGCTCCCCCTAAAAAATTGATCTCCTAAGCTCCTCCTAAACCCTAAATGACACAAGGGAATCAGAGGTTAGAGGATCTAACACGGAATACATAAGGGAAGAGTAGAAAATGTAAAAGCAAATACACATACAAGAAACAAATGTACAAGCACACATACATGAAAAAATAAAGATAATACAACACAAAAAAAGAAAAAATAATACAACATAAATAATACAACACTCCCCCTTTTAACAACAACAAAAAGGGAAGATACTCAAAAGAGTTGAGGATTTAAAAAATATGAAAAAATATTGACTACAATTTAAAATTCACATGCAGCGTGTAAAAACTCAAAAAGATTTAGATTGCATACAATAATGAGGAGAAGAAAAGTTGATCTATGATATTAATGTATTAGACAGATTAAGTAACCACAACAATTGCACAGAAGATGAAATAAGATTACCAAAAATTCTAAATCAAAAGTGACAATCATAGATTGGTGAATTTGGAGAAGATGTTAAAAAAAAGAACAATTGGCGACATTGCGCATCTTTTTCATAATTTGGGCTAATTTTGTGCCTCTTGTCAAATTTGGCGACATTGCGCATCTTTTATGGGATAACACACTTTGTGTGTTTCATTTGGCGACATTGCACATCTTTTACTGTATGGCATATTTTGTGCATATTTTCAAGCTTTGCTTTGAATGTAAGATTCTTTCCAACAACACTATCTCTTGATCACTTTTACAATAATGAACACTTTGATATAGAAATTTTAAGTAATATTAAGACATCAATTATATAATGATTTAGGCTAAGTAATTTAAGTCTAAATTAGGATAAATTAAGATTTTCTAATCTAACACCAAATCATAATGAAATCTAAATATTTTGAAAATTTAATTTTATGCACAGAGTTTTTATTGTAATAAATTTTCTATTCATATTTTAGAAATCTGATCAACTACAATCAGGTGAGTTAGTGTAAGAAAAATTTTCAGTTAAAATACATAAAAGATATGCACAAAAACACTATAATATTGTTCATTCAAAATGATTCAAGATATATCATAGAACAACTGATACAACAACAACAATAGCAAGTTTTCTAGCGCAGCACATAGGAAAAAGATAAACTTGCTAAAACCCTCATACAACTCATCAACAAACAAACACATAACAAAGAACATCAAAGACAAACTACAAACACATCCAACCAAGCCAAAACAGAAGAAATACTAAAACTCAGAGGGACCCTGATCCGGAGGAGGTGGTTGATGGCCAAATAGCGCAAAATAGCTGTTTAGCTTGGGGTCATCTATAGGTTGGCCACTCATAATAAGAAAAGTGGTTGAAGAAAGAAGTGGGGTCATATTATCCTATCTCCTGCTTTAGGAATAATAGATGTCCTAAGCACATATTGAATGATTCGTGCATTTTGGTTCAATGAATCTACCCGGGAAACATGGTTGGGTCTGGTTAAACTTCTAAGAACTTGGTTTACTTCCGACCAATCATTTTCTGGTCTAGTGGAGAAAGAGTGAGTCCTAGTCCCATAGGTTCTCAGATGAAGATATTCCCCTAGATCCTCCTTGGTTATTACTACTTTTTGCTTAAGGACAAATGAGGAAATGATAGAGTGATTTTCATTAAAAGTTATATTGGCGAGGAAGACATGAAACAGATCCTTGTTATAAGCATAGATTAAAGTCAGCAGAAAAGATAATTGGGTGGAGTCAAAAAGGGGCATCACAGCAAAATGAATATTTTCCTGCAATAGTATGCGGGAAGGAGTAACCTTAGATGCAGCATACCTAAGGTATGCTTCCACATTCTCCTCACTTAGAAAGTTCTCATCCCAATTCCTTCTAGATGCAGGACCCCTAGCAATGCGTGCCCTTTTTTTGCTGCCCGACATCTTCTCTCAAGGCTCTAAAGGTTCTAGATAGAAAGTGAAATGAAAGAAAATGACCCGCCTTTATATAGAAAAAGCTTGAAATCGTACAATACAAATCCATTTCGTACAATACGAAAATGTTTTCGTCCGGGACGAATAAAAGTTCGTCTGGGATGAATGAAAGCAGTCAAAATGAAACAGTTTTTTGTAAACTGCTCGTCCCGAGGCATCCTTTTATACAGGATTTTTGACTTCCTGATCGTACAGACGATGACGTGTTCGTCCGGGATGATCAGAAAATTAAAGGTCGTTCAGGCGACGGTTAGGTTCGTCCCTCATGCGAAATAACATGTGGATCGTACAGACGAATGACGTATTCGTACGTACGATCACCAATAATAACTCACACTAACCGTGCTTCCTCCCAATTCGTACAGACGAAGTAAATGTACAATGATGTATTCGTACAGTACGATACGATATCGTACAGTACGAACATACACAATAAACTCTCATCTCTTCAATCTTACATGCTTTCAACATTCAATCAAGGAACAAAAACACGACAGAAATTTTTAATTTTTCCTTATATATTTTTAAAAAATAACACAATAAAATAATAAAAATATAAAACACTAGAAAATAAAAACACATCCAATGAATAAACCAACAAATACAGATAAAAGTACATTTGCAGAATTTTCAATCAAGCATTAAGATCTATCACTCATAGCCTTGTCCTTAACATACTAAATGTGTCAAAGGCTAAGGGTTTTATAAAAATATCTGCAAGCTGATCTTTAGTAGCAATATGATGTAGTTTAATTTCCCCTTTCGCTACATGATCTCTTATAAAATGATACCTTATGTCAATATGCTTTGTTCTAGAATGTTGAATAGGATTCTTTAAAATACAAATGACACTAGTATTATCACAAAATATTGGAATGGTGCCAACTAAAAATCCTAAGTCACTCAATTGTTGTTTCAACCAAAGCACCCGTGCTACACAACTCCCTAAGGCAGTGTATTTTGCTTCAGCTGTAGAAAGTGCTACTAAATTTTGTTTTCTGTTGGACCAAGATACTAATGAATTTCCAATGAATTGACATATCCCAGAAGTACTTTTTCTATCCACCATACAGCCTGCAAAATTTGAATCTGAGTATACAATAATTTCAAAAGAAGAACTGTTCTTAGGATATCAAATTCCTAAATTTTGAGTTCCCAAAAGATATCTTAAGATCCTTTTCACTGCTGTCAAATGTGATTATTTTGGATCAGCTTGAAATCTAGCACATAAGCAAACACTAAACATGATGTCAGGTCTGATAGCAGTCAAATAAAGCAAAGATCCAATTATTCCTCTAAACTTCTTTTGATCACCAAATTTTCCCTTAGGATCCTTATCTAATAGGACTGAGGAACTCATGGGTGTAGTTACTGGTTTAGCATTATCCATTTCATATTTTTTTAGGATTTTCTTAATATATTTAGATTGATAAAAAAAGGTTTCTTTCTTATTTTGCTTTATGCTAAAGCCAAGAAAATAACTCAAATCACCCATTAAACTCATCTCAAATTCACTACTCATTATCTTTAAAAATTTATCACATAAAACTTTATCAGTTGATCCAAAAATGATGTCATCCACATATATTTGAACAATGAGTATATCTTTTCTAATTCTTTTCAAAAACAGAGTGGTATCCACACTTCCTTTAACAAATGATCTGTTTAATAAGAAAGTGCTCAACCTCTCATACCATGCTCTAGGTGCCTATTTTAGTCCATAAAATATCTTTTTCAATTTAAAAATATGATTAGGGAATTTAGAATTTTCAAAGCCTGGAGGTTGCTCAACATAAACATCATCTTCTATCACCCCATTTAAGAAGGCACTTTTAACATTCATTTGGTATAATTTAAAATCTTTAAAACAGGCAAAGGCTAACAAAACTCTTATTGCTTCAAGTCTTGCTACAGGGGCAAAAGTCTCTTCAAAATCAATTCGTTCAATTTGATTATACCTCTTAGCTACTAATCTAGTATTGTTTCTCACAACTACTCCTGAATCATTCATCTTATTTTTGAACACCCACTTAGTCCCAACTACACTTTGATCTTTTGGCTTTTCAATTAACTCCCAAACATCATTCCTCTTGAACTGATTTAACTCCTCTTGCATAGCCAAAATCCAAAATTCATCCAAGAGTGCTTGTTCTATATTAGCGGGTTCAATCATTGAAATGAACGCTGAATGATTTACTTCTTTTCTCAAACCATGCGTAGTCCTTACTCATTCACTTGGTTCTCCTAAAATCAACTCTTTAGGATGACTCCTTATAAATTTCCATTCTCTAGGCAATCGATTTTCCTCTTCTTTTTCAACCCCTTTTTCAACTTTTTGATCTTCAAGTTTTTGGGGTATTACCTCAACCTTGTCTTCATCCAACTTAGACCCTTTACTATCATAAGATTCATCAAAAACTACATGTGTGATCTCTTCAACTACCAGTGTTTTCTTATTAAAAACTCTATAGGATTTTCCAACACTTGAATATCCTAGAAAGATTCCTTCATCTGATTTCGGATCAAATTTTTCTAGAAGAGTTTTGTCATTGTTATGAATAAACACTTTACATCCAAAAATATGTAGATGCAAGAGGTTGGGACTTCTACCTTTAAGAATTTCATAGGGTGTCTTATTCAATTTAGACTTTATATACACCTTATTCAACACATATCATGCTGTACTAACTGCTTCAGCCCAAAAATATTTAGGAAGTGAATATTCTGCCAACATGGCCCTAATAGTTTCAACTAATATCCTGTTCTTTCTTTCTACAACTCCATTCTATTGAGGTGACCTAGGAGCTGAGAAGTTGTGTTCAATTTCAAGAGATTTGCAAAAATCATTAAACATTTCATTTTCAAATTCTCCCCCATGATCACTTTGGATACTAACTATTTCAAAACCCAAGTTTCCTTTGAATCCAAGTGGCAAAATCTCTAAACTCTTCAAATGATTCACTCTTATGATTTAAAAATCTAATCCAGGTGAATCTAGTATAGTCATCCACAATAACATACCCAAATCTTTTTTCTCCTAAACTTAAGATACTAACAGGTCCAAATAAATCCATGTGAAGAATTTCTAAGGGCTTGCTAGTCCTAATTTCCTTGATCGAATTGAAAGAGGATCTCACTTATTTTCCTAGTTGACATGCATCACACAGGTGATCTTTAGTGAAGTTTAATTTGGGTACTCCTCTAACTAGTTGCTTTTGAGTGATTTTTCTAAGATTTTTTATGCTAGCATGACAAAGCCTTCTATGCCATAACCATGATTCATCAGATACAGTTTTCAAACACAAGGTAGTAGATGGTTTAAAAGAATTAAAATCTAGTATGTAAACATTGTTAACCCTATCACCATTCAAAATAATAGTTCCATTTAGACTAATAACATAACTTGTAGGTAAAAACTTTATATGATAGCCCTTGTCACATAATTGACTAATACTCAACAGATTGTATTTCAAACCTTCAACCAATAGTACATTCTCAATCACAAAGTTTTTTAAATTTCTAATTATACATGTACCTACCACTCTCTTGGTGGTATTATCTCCAAGTGTCACCTTGCCTCCATTCCTGGCTTCCAGCTATATAAATTAATTCGTATCTCTAGTCATATGCTTTGAGCAGCCGCTGTGCAGGTACCAAATACTCTCACGAGATCTTGTGTGAGAGCGTTCCTACAAAATGATCAAACGTTAGTCTTGGGAACCCAAATAAGTTTGGGTTCACCTCTTAACAATTTTAAACCTGATACATGTGTGATATACTGTGATTTATGCACCTTAGGTCTCTACACTAAATGTGTTCTATATTTAAATGTATAGGTGTGGGAAATATGTCATAAACTACCACAAGAAAAATACTTTATTCCTGGAAAGGGATTCACCAACCTACTCTTCTTAAAAATTTTCTTTTTAGATTTAGAGTCAGTGATCTTGTGGTAAGATTCATGAAACTCTTCAAGTTTAGGTGGATTTCTATTTTCCTTAAGTATTTTTATCTGAACTTTAAAATAAGTATTAGCACTTTCTAAAATCGAATTGTCAATTTTCAACTCATGCTCTCTAGAATCTGATTCATCCATAAAGGTCTTAAAATCATTTTCAAGTTCAGCATGTGATGATTTTAAAAGATTATGCTGTTTGTTTAAATCATCATACTCATCCAATAAAGTCATGTGGTTGCTGTCAATTAATGCATGATCTTTTCTAAGGATCTCATTATCTTTTTGCAGCTCTATATAATCCAAATTTAACTTAGCGTGCAGTTTGTTAAGTTTCCTATATGTAGAGTGTATGCGTTCAGAAACTTAAAATAATTCTTCATAGCTTAAATCACATACCTCATCCTCATCTGAATGGTCAAGATTTTCAGCCATTAAGCACAAATTGGTAAATTCTTCTTCAGGTGCTGTTTCTGATGAATCTAAAGCTAAGTCCGCCCAGAAAGCTCGTTGTACTCTCTTTTTACCCCTTCTGTCCTTTTGTTTCTCCTCGGTCTTCTCCTTGCTAAGATTTTCTTTGAGATTGGGGCAGTCTATGTTGATGTGTCCTGGCTTCCTATACTCATAGTAAATGACTTCATTAGAAGCCTTAACATTCTTCTGGAACTTACCTTTGTTCCAATGCTGGCGTCTTCTCTGCTTCCTTTTTAGGAAACTTCTAAATTGCCTCGTCATCAGGGCAATATCCTCTTCGTCCTCAGGTAGTGACTGATCACTTTCAGAGTCGTCCACCTTTAAAGCAATATTCTTCTCCTTTTGCTTCTCACCTCCATCAATCTGTCTTTAAGTCACCGATTTCTCGTAAGCAATTAGTGATCCAAGAAGATTATCAATAGAATAAACATTTAAATCTTTTGATTCTGTTATTACAGTTATCTTTGCATCATATGCAGGAGGTAAACAACGTAATATCTTGTTAACTTTCTCTGTATTCATCAACTCCATACCTAAAGCATGCAATGAAGTGGCTATATATGTAAAACGAGTGTACATGTCAGAGATTGATTCATTCTGTTTCATGCGAAAAAGTTCATAGTCGTGCAAGAGAATATTCAATCTAGTTTGTTTCACTTCATTCGTGCCTTCATATGTGATGCAAAGCCTATCCCAAATTTCCTTTTCTGATTTATAAGTAGACACACGCATGTAATCTTCTGACTTTAAAGCACAAAAGAAACTATTCAAACACTTAGCATTTAGTTGAGTTAATTCACATTATTCTACAGTCTAGTTTGCAAAAGGTGTTTGAACTCTTATTCCTTCCACAATCTTAGTAGGTTTAGTATAACCATCCTGAACTAACATCCACATGTGATAGTCAAGTGATTGTAGAAAAGTAGACATGCAAGTTTTCCAGAAATCAAAAGGGATATTATCAAACAAAGGTGGTCTAGTGATCGAGTATCCTTCCAAAGTATTTCTATTTCCAAAATTAGTCATGATCAAAATTTCAAAAAGTATTTAAAACAGTTATTTTTGAAATTGGCTCTGATACCACTTGAAAGTACGAATAGGTTGTTAGACCTATTACTCACGTCCCTAGGCTAACCAAGAGGGGGGTGAATTGGTCCTTTTAAAAATTACTTTTGGTATTTTGAAAAATTTTAAAGCTAATCGCACAGTACGATATAACTTCGTACAGTACGAACAGAGATAATTTTTTCTCTTTCATTCAACACAGAAATTCAACCACAAAGAAAATAAACTACGGAGAAATAAAAGTGCGAAAAATAAACAGTGAACAGAAAACACCAGAATTTATAGTGGTTCGGTCAAACACGACCTACATCCACTCACTAGAGACTCCTTCTCTAGGTATCTCACTAAACTCAAGTGACTCTCCTTTTGCCCCCACAGCAAGGCAGAGAAGCCTTTACAAACTCTCTTCCACCAACCCTGGTGCGGCAGAGAACCGTCGTCCTTTTCACCCTCCAAGTGCGGCAGAGAACTGTCATCCTTTTCACTCTCCAAGTGCGGCAGAGAACCGTCGTCCTTTTCACTCTCCAAGTGCGGCAGAGAACCATCATCCTTTTCACTCTCCAAGTGCAGTAGAGAACCGTCGTCCTTTTCACCCTCCAAGTGCGGCAGAGAACTAGAATCCTCTCGAACAATGCTCTTACAAAAGTCTCCAAGGAACTATGAAGATGCTTGAAGAACAAGTAAAAAAAATCCTCTCAATTGGATAACCTTGTGAATCCCCTCACAATTCTCTCTTGAAAGATCTCTCAATACTCACTCCCAAATGCTCTCCCAATCACTCTCCTTTCACTTCCCAAAAGTATTTTCATAGAAGGATCTTTCCTTCAGTCAGTTTTGAGTCATTTATATACTTGGGACTGAAAAAATTGTCCAAAAACTGAAATTTCAAGTTTAGTCTGTGCCGATCGTCTCGTACAATCGACGATCGTACTGTATAAATAGTTCAAAATATTGAACAATCAATCCCGTACGAACAATGAGATGATTAGAACAGAGAGCTTCGTACGAACATATTGTCCCGTACGAACCCTGGACGAATCAAACAGAGCGCTTCGTCCGATCAGTTCGTCACGTACGAACCCCTGGACGAATAGAACAGAGCGCTTCATCCGATCAGTTCGTCCCGTATAAACCCCTGGACGAATCGAACAGAGCGCTTCGTCCGATCAGTTCATCCCGTATGAACCCCTCGACGAATCGAACAGAGCGCTTCGTCCGATCAATTCGTCCCGTATGAACCCCTTGACAAATCGAATAGAGCGCTTCGTCTGATCAGTTCGTCCTGTACGAACCCTTGGACGAACCTAATTTTGAGCAGTTCGTACAACAAAAACTCATTTATAAATAGTGTTCGTACTGTACGAACATGTTTTAGAAAAATTTTCTTGGCAGATGGGTTCTTTCTGGAGGACATATTCTACAGATCGTCCCGTACTATATCAAATCGTACTGTACGATCAGTTTAGAAATTTAAACTTTTTATACCCCATTGTGCGTGTGTGCACAGTTATCCAACTTACAATCACACTCTCTCAGACTCAAGAAAAAGAAAAATTTACAGACATCATTTCCAGTGGACAAGTGAACTTGAAGTCTTCAGCAATCTAGAGTGTGAATTTCCTGAAAAATACTTTAGTACACACAACAAAACTAAAATAATTGTTAGGAGAAGAATAAAACAAACAATAAACTTTTGTAATCATCAAAAACAAAACTTGGATTAGAATTTTCTTGAACAAACAAATGTACCTAAATCATAACAAGAGTTTGCACTAATGCATATAAATTATATCTTAATGTTTGATTTCTTCAATTAACATGCAATTAAATATATAATAATTCATGCGATTGAAAATTGATTTAAATACAACTTCACTTGATGATTTCATTAGTTTTAAAATAATAAATGTTGATGGTGATATCCTTTAATTTCTCATGTGTTATTTATATATATGATCTTTCTCAAGTATCATTCATAAATTTCATATACAAATCAATTTAGAAATTAAAATACATGAAATTTGGGCACATACTTCTCTTTTTGTGCTATTTGTGAGAAAAATGTGGAGATACTTGGAAAGCGAGCTCGGGCCTCCTCCACCCTCCATCTCGTCTTTATAAGGTGAGAGCAAATCGGCTTGCACCAATGACTTGCTTTGGTAAGGTAAATTCTTTAAACTTAGGCCCCTAAGTCTCCTAAACCTTGCATTTGAATATGATTTCTTAAACCTTAGGTCATTGTAGAAACTTTCCATTTAATTTTCCAAACTAGTTAACCCATTAGTGAGTAAGATTTTACTCATTAATGCAAAGCTTAAGATTGCGTAGTGTTGATTAAAAACCTAATTCAATGATTAAATTGCCTCAATTAAATCCCCAAATATATAGTTGCATTTATCTTGGATGATTAATTATGAAACATATAAAGGCTTTGATGACACCAATATCAATGGATTTGAAACATATATTTTGATGATTTATGTTTCAAATCCCATTGTAATTAGAGATCATTTAGTTTATCAATTAGTGTAGCCAATAAACACATACATAATTGGCATAGGACTTCATTAACTCATAATGAATTTAAATTAAGTCTTAATAATAAATTTTAACTTGGCTGCTCAAAACTAAATTCTAAATAAATCAAAATTAAATGCCCCATCAAAATCAAACATAACACCATTAAAATTATAAAATTCATTAATTAACTTATTTAATTAATTTGTTAATAAAAAGCTGAACTTATAAAATCTATAACTAATTATAGAAAAGTCCAAATCACATAAACTCAAAGCCATTAAGCTCTAAATTAAATATAATATTTGTTAAAAAAATGTAAATTTTTAAGTAAATAAAAAAGTCAAACTTCAAGTCAACTTAATAATTAAATAATAATTAAGCACTAAATAAATTCAATCAATCCAAATTTTTTTTAAAATTAATAAAATAATTTAATAAAAAAATCTTTAAATAATAATCAAACATAATTAACCGAGGTAATTGCTGGTGAACTCGGGCTTATGAGGCTATTACGTTAGCCCGAAGGAAGGAGAAATAAATCTCATGGCCTTAGTGTAAATAAGGCGATTGGTATTCAACTTAAATAACTATTCAAAATCTGTAATAAAACACTTAGATATTAAAGCTTTCATATCCTTATGCTTGATTCCTTTTATAAAGACAAATGTGAATTGGATTGGAAAGCTTAATGACTAAAATACTAAGACTCAAACTCAAATTAGGTGTTCCTTGGTTTAAAGAAACAAAATAAAGGTGTTAGAAAATTTTAAATAATAACAAAACTAGGACCTATCCAAACAACATAGCTTATACAGACACTAGAACTTATTTGCTAGGATCACTGACTCTCGTCTTAAGCTAAGCCATAGTGTGTTTAGTGTTATGCTGGTACCTTTGCTAGAGGATATCCTTGTTGTGTTTATTTATTTTCAATACTCTAGATGTCGTGACATGCATGATTATCTTTTTGCTGGTATATAATTAAGCTTTTAAATTACATAATGTATACTATATTCATACATGCATATGTTTTTATATTATCTTTTCTTTATTACAAAATGAAGAGCAAAGTAGAATGTATCTAGGCTTACTTATAAATAAAGTGAAGTAGAATGTACCTACGTGAAAATGTATTTGCAGAGAGTCAAATGTAAATGCAAAGTGTCCATAATATAATAAATTGAGCTGTATACATTCAAAGAGTTATAAAAGGCTAAAATGATTACTTATGCATACATATAGGGCTCCAAAAGATAATCCATTCTTCTTTGGTGGGGGTTCTCTTTTTAGAACTCTATAGTATAGACTTGGAGCTAGAAGATAATAAGCAACCTCATTTAGACCTATTTCATTCATAGGTATAGAAATCCAAGTATGTTGTGGTGGAGCTTGACCAACCTTACTTTACAACAGACCGTAAATTGTATTTATGTTTCAAATAAATGAATAAAAATTTTATTTATGCATTTATTTCACACAATATGCTAACGCTGGTTAGATTCACTTGCATATTTAGGAGTCTCGATTAAAATTTCTGAATTAAAAAAAAACCTTGATTCCTTAGGATATCACCATCCTATCTTGCATATATAAGACATTGATTGATTTCTAGGATGTTAGCTAGTAGCTCACTCCAAGCAAGTATAAGCCTACATTGTGCACCCCTATGTGTGCCTCTACTAAATTCTAAATAAGTTCTAAATCTTTATTTTCTTCTAGAATGGTAAAATTAATCTTTAATCTTATAAATTCAAATTTTTAATTAAATCTTCATACATTTAAAAATATAATCCTCACAAAAGATGAAGAGAAAAGTTTATCCCCTTGGATAGAAGATTTTAGGAACCTCACTATGCACCAAACCAAGAAGAGAATAAAATAACATCATTAATCGAGAGTATTCTTAGGATAAGGCCTAAGGTGTAATTAACCATAGGGGCTTGCGCCCATGGGAAACCGACACCCATATTAAATAAACCCCTCTCGAGCTGATGTATTGAATGGAAAAAATCTTGTGACTATTAAATTATATATATTATTATCCATCGAGATGTGTAAAAAAAATTCACTATTTTTTATGGATAATTATATGTATAATTCTATCTGCTCTTTCATTGGCCTGCTTACGTAGAGTGTAAAGGTTTACGACCATTTTATCCTTTAGGATAGTGCGATCATACATTTTGCATTCTTACCCCTATTAGCAGTATCTTTATAAAGACCCACAAATTTCTGACGACCACGGTGAGATATGTTTCTCTCTCCATCTTTAGATTCTATATTTTCTACTTTTTTATATATTCTTAGTTTGGTGCTTAGTTTTGGTTCCTCTTTTTTATTCCACTCTCTTCTCTTCATATTTAGTGAGGATTAGACCTTCTAAGTGAATATGTATTTCAAACTCTAATGATCAATGAAAATATCATTCCTAACACCATACAGATAGTGTCTCTAGATCTTTAGAGCAAAAATTATAACAACAAATTTTAAATTAGACGCCAGGTAGTTCCTCTCATATAGCTTCAACTGTCTGGAAGTATAAACTATCACTTTTTTATGCTGCATCAGAATGCATCCCAGTTCTCTCAGTGAGTATAAATGAATACTTAAAAATCTTTTATACTAGAAAGAAGTATCAAAACTTGAGCAAAAGTCAAACAATCATTCAATTTTTGAAAATTCTTCCTGCACTCTGGTGTCCAAAAAAATGTTACTAACTTTTGAGTCAGTCTCATCAGAAATGTAGAAATATGAGAAAATCATTTCACAAATTTTCTAGAATATTAAATCGTACCCTAGAAACTATGTACCTCAAAAACAGTAGTAGGCCTCGACCAATTAGTGACTACCTGCACTTCTTAGGGATCTACATAAATACCATCACTACTCATCACATATCTTAGAAAAGAAATATTCCTCACCTAAAATTCATATTTATAGAATTTGACATGTAGTTAATATTCTCATAGAGTCTCCAAACTATCCTCAAATGTTTGGCATGACCTTTCTCAAAAGTAGAATAAACTAGAATGTCGTATATAAAAATAATAACAAACTGATCCAGATAATCCCTGAACACTCTTTTTATTAGATCCATAAAGATGATTGGTGCATTAGTCACCCCAAAAGGCATGACTAAAAACTCAGTGTTTGTACCTCATACTAAAAGCAATGTTCATTACATCAACCCCTCTCACTTTCACTTGATAATAACCAGATCATAAATTATCTTGGAAAATATAAAAGATCAATAAAGCTAATCAAATAGATCATCAATCCATAGCAAATGATACTTTTTCTTGATAGTGACATTATTCAACTCCTTATAGTTAATGCACATAAGCTCGTACCATCCGTTTTCTTCATAAAATATGACATGACTGATAAAAAATGTAAGCCATATCTATCACAATATCTGGAGCATCTCGAGCTTCTTTCTAAGTCAAACTATACACACATAGATGAGCTCAAGCTGGTGTAATAGAACTACCAGACTCTCTAACCACTATTAGATGGTTTAACTACCACAGAATTAGACCCACTACCACTACCAACAAAACTCTTAGTTATGGGCTTAAATAGTCAATCAAACCCTACATGTGGACACTTAGACATCATATGTCCTGCTTATTCACATCTAAAATAAAGGAAAGTCACTTTATAGAATTGACCAAAGCAACGTCTGCCACAACTCTGACACACAGGTGCCCCACTAACAAAGCTCCTAGAACTAGCAACATTGCCCCTACTCAGAGTTGCCATATGCATGGATTGTCCACCTTTCATAGACTCTCTAGGTAAAAATATGCTCTTCTTCCTAAAAAGTTCACTACGAGATGCCTCTCCACTGAATCTCTTCTTACTAGAAGTCCACTTCTACTGAGTCATCATTAGATCATTCTCTATCAGTCAAGCTCTCTCCACAAGCTAAGAGAAATAAAAAATGTGAAATGGTACTAGAGGCTCTCAAACTATCTCAAAGTCCTCCAAAAAATTTTCCTCATACTGCTTCATAGTCCTACTTCCCTGAACTAGTCTTAAAAAAGTCTTCTGAATCTACTGACATGCAGAAGGTAGTACAAACCATGTTCTAAACATATTTGAGAACTCTTCCTAGCTAATTATAGAATTAAATATCCCATGAAATTTCTCCTCTGCTGGCCTGTCCACCAGCGCTCAACCTCACTATCTAATATAAAGATTAATAATGGCACTTTCCTCTTAGGAGGATACCATATACTACTAAATATCTTCTGTAACCTTCTCAACCACTCTTTTGCTACCTAGGGCTCAATAGGGCCCTCAAATCTTGGAGACTTCAATCTCTGAACTATCTACAGATGTTGACCTACCTCATTAGATCTAACAGTAGGAACCCTACTATGTGCTTAACTTATTTGAGCTATCAAACTAGCAAACTGTGAAACTGTATAAAAACTAACTATCAGAGTTTTACTATATACAGAAGCTACCTGACTAGCACTCTATCTATATATCATGTTTGGGTCTGGCGGGTCCAAACTCACACAGAGTATGTAACTAAACATACATGCACATAAAATAAATAATAATAAATACCCAAACCTACTCAAAATTACCCCATTTGACTTACAGATCAATTTCCTATAACTCTTATCTTATGATGTATTTTCTAAAATTATTGCACTGATATCATAAAAACTTGTTATCACCCAACCCGATCAGGACAGGTTCTATTATGTTGAGCGGTGACAGGCAAATCTTAAGATATAGTTTTGGAATGTTTCAAGTTCTCCTCCAATATTTATTTTAAATAAATAACAAATTTTTGAGATACTAAAATATCTGAAAACTAAAAATAAACTCATTTAGAAGATTTTTTTATTTCATCAAAATGTATAAACTACAATACATTGTTATAAATAGAAGCTACTTAACTGAATAATAAACTAGCAATGATTACACCAAAATCAAAATAGAGAAATACCTATAAACTCAGATTTAATCCTAAACTATTAATCAATAAGCTCATTTCATTTTTCAGATCCTAAAAACCAAAAGCAAAATCACATTAAACTATAATAGTCAGCAGGCTACACAAATTGATCTAAATTATTAAATTCTTTTATTAACTATTTTTCTAATATTTAAAAGTAGTTAAATACAGTTTAATAAATCAATATACTAAGAAAGGTAATAGTAGTATAATTGTTATCCAATTATTTAAATAACAATACTGAGCAGATCAATAAACTAAAATTCATATCATAAGAGTAAATCATATCACAAAATAGTTTATATTTTCATATCTCAGTCTCAGTTAAAATCTCAAATGATTTTGGCCCCTTATAACTCATTTTTGTCCTTATAACACCAGAATATGCTCGTATGCACCATAATATGCTTTATAACCACGAGAATATATCTTACACGCACTAGAATATTCCCTAACACAGAAAAAAATATCAAATAATTATAGCCCCTTATATTTTATAACATATATTTTCCAATCACATATGCACATATCTCATCACATTATAGAAATTAAAGCATAACTAAGCGTGTGTCAAAATTGTATAGTTTTCTATAACCGTAGGCAACAAAAATTCCTACAAAGTAAAATTTCATAGTTTTAACATATATTCATATATTTAAGGATTGTGTAAACTACTATTTTAAGATATTATTTGTACTACAATACTTTTTTTTAATAGTCATATAATTTTTTATTCGATAAAAAGCTACACTATTTTCAAAATATCCAATAAAATCTTTTCAAAAAATATTCAGGATGTTCATCGTCTCAGTCTCTATAACATAAAAAAGTTACACTGTAAAAGTTTTTCCAATGCAAAGTTATTTGCATTTTTCAATAACAAAAATATAAATTTAATCAGAAAATTTAGAAAAAAATATCATATTTTGAAAACTTAGATAGGCGTAATGTGACCTACCTTGATCCAAATAACTTTTTGAATTGGGCTGATGACTAAAAAGACCCGAAGCAGCCCAAAAATCATTTTCTTCCTCTCTAAATCCTTCTCCTTCTCTCTCATTGTAGCTTTTTTAATTTGGGATATAACAGGTAGAACCACATGCTGAACTTGGAGGTATCACGCAATGCATCCCATCCAAAGTATTCTCTATACTCATCAGCCAATCCCAAGCTGCTCTAGGCTTAAAAACATTTGAAAGTCTAGGAGAATGTAACCTTATGAAATTTCTACAAATATCTATCAATATTATCAGATCGAGTACCAAAAACTCGTGTATGAGCCTCACTTATCAGTTCTGCTTCTAAACCTATAATATGAGAAATTACCTTATAACTAATTACATGAGTTGTACCCTAAACCTAAGCAACTTGACTAGAGTTTTGGATATGACTGATCAATCTCAAATACACTTAACACAACTATATGCAACACATACATGTGAAAATAAACAAAAATTGAGCACTCAAAATTACCTAGAATCATCTCCTTCTTCTATAATTTAAATCCTTGGCTCTATTAAGATTTGTTTCTCCAACTGATGCTCTGATACCAAAAAGGTTGTCACGACCTGATCTGATTCGATCTGATACTACACAGGTTATATCATACTCGATCTTGGCAAGAACTAGAAACTACCCAACGATTCAGTTGGAGAAATGCTAGGAAAATTAAACTTCCAATTTATATAACACAGAGTCGCTACTGAATATAATATAAAGTGAAAGACTAAATCTCAAAAGCTTTTATATATATTATCCAAAAATACATGCACAATTTGATGTATATCTACAACAGCACTTAATAATAGGAAGTATTACAAAATTAAAAGCCAACCTTGCAAAAAAAATGAAACTAGTAAAAAAGACATATCTACAATACAAATTAGTGCCTAGTAATAAAAATTACTCAACTTGCTCCTTACTTTTTCCTTGACCTATAAATGAAAGTAAAAGTATAAGTGAGCTAACACAACTTAGTAGGCTATCATAGCCTGAAATGAATTAACAAATCTAATAAAAAGAGTTGAAAAATATTGAAATAATATATTGAAGTACTGTACAAAAAGTTGAAATTGAAATGGATACTGATATTGAATTTTTAATAAGCATTTAAATGACTACTGAAACTATAATGAGACTGACTAAAATATAAATAAATATTTCATAATAAATATTAGAATGACTCTCAAACCCTAATTTTTTTAATAAATAATAGAATCCTTTCTTGTCACCAACAGAATTCGTTTTAATAAATATAAACCTCAGGCTCCAGATTTTCTAATATATAACAAATAGCATAATCCCTTATCATCGCCAATCAAATCCCTTCTCTATGTCATTTCAAATATTTCAATCATAGATACTATTACAACCCAACATGATATGACTCGATATAACACAGGGTATACCTTGTCCGATTATGGTGAGATGTTCACCTCATTTTTTGTCTTGAGGTTAACCAAACTCAACAATCAAATCCAAAATCATATTCAAATCAAAAATTCCAAATAAAATTCAAGGTCAAAGGTCCATGTATTATGACCCTTTTTAGGTTATTTTTAAATCATCTCAAAACCAAATCAAATGACCCATAATTCATGATCTATCAATTACATATTGATTAGGCATGTCAAATGACCCACAATCAAATGACCAAGTCAACTATAGTTAATCAAAATGCCCCTTAAGGGCCCAAACAAGCATTTCATGCAAGTTTGACCAAAATGCCTCTTAACGGCCCAAATGCCATTTTGAATTTATTGGGCCTAACCCCAACCCTTGGTTTGATCAGGTTGACCAAGTCAACCATGGTTCACCAAATCAATCATACACCCAACCAAGGCCAAATCCCAAGTACCAAGCAACTTCAAATCAAATGACCACTCAAAATTATTCAATTGAATATTCCAAGTATGCTTAATATTTCTTTAAGTCAAGTCACTATTGATTTGACTTGGTTAAACTCCCATGCATGGTCAAGCCCCTCAAACATACACTCATCACCCATGCAAAATCCAATGCCATGGGTCCAAACACTTAGCCACTCACCTAAATAGCCAAATGTACTTCCTTGGATGCCACTTCAGCCCCATTGATTGGTTTGACCAGTCAAATGGTCAAATAAACTTCCAAATGAGTTTAAGTGGTCAAGCCACAAACGAAAAACATTCTCTCCACCAAATGTTGCTCCAATTTACTATAAATTAGCCTAAATCCACCCTAAACCATGCCAAGGCCCTGGTTTAGCCAAATAGGGAAAAAGGAAGTGGTTCCCCATCACATGAGCCAAGGTAAGTCTCAGTCATCCTCCTGCCCTCTCCCTAGTTCCCATGTAGCTTGGGACATATGGCAGGCATCCAAGGGTTCCCTCAAAGAAATACTAACCCTCCATTCAAAAAGTAAGAGGTTAAGGGGGGAAACCTAAAACCTAGAGCTCATTCTATCATTCAACCTTCTCTCAACAACCCCCAACTCTAAAAGCTCCTCCTTTGACCTGCCTTGGAACTTCTCTAGCTATTCCAAACATTTTCCCGCCATCCCACAACCTCAAAACACATTTTGGTTAAGAGAGAGGGAAAAAGTGAAAGAAATTGAAGATTTGGAGGCATCTTTTAATCTAGCCACAACTAGCATGGGGAGTCTTCTACAAAGTTGGAGAGTGTTGACTTCATTTCTGTATGAGGTCACTAGGACCTACTTGAGTTTCTTTCTGGTGACCTAATGATTGGAAGGTATTTACTTATCAATCATATAGGTCTAATCAAAATTTGATCCAATACTAATCAAATTCAATTCCACTTTTCAATTCAATCTTCAGTCTAATCTTCATATTCTAAACTCCATTTCAACTTTCAACCAACCTTCAATTAACCTTCAAATCATATCCAATCAATCCAAATCATTCATTTGATTTTCATTGATGTGGGTAATTCAAACTTAATCATTTAACCCAAAATCCAGTCCAAATCTAGGATTCCAAACCAAATCCTATGGTTAGGGACTGAGGTCCTGAACCCTTTTTGGGTGATTTTTTTGTCCCCTCAAAATTCAATCAATTAACCTTTGAATCATGGTCTGTTAATTGTATATTGATTAGGCATGTCTCTAGGGTCAACCCTCTAAATTTGAGCTCAATCTGAGGCCCCTAGCCCCAGAAACTGAATTTATTTCCAAAGGCTATAAAACTTTAAATATTTACAGCCTATGCCACTGGACCCTCCACCTTATAAAATTTGACCATGGAACTCTTCCCAGGGCTTTTGATCACATCCATGACCTCTGTTATGACTTTTTGACCAGTAAGCTACACTTTATTGGATCCAGTTTAACCTAGAGTTGACTAGGGGTCAAAATGACCAAAATGCTCTTTAAGGTGGGATTTTGGACTTTTCCCCAAAACTCAATATAGCTCAATATTATCAACCTTTGAAACCTATCCCAATGGATCCTAAATATCATTAGGGACATATTGGACTCAATCCACCCTTTAGTTTGACCTGGTTGACCAAAATGCCCCTTAAGGATTCAAATGGCCATTTCAAACCAAATTAACTCCTCTTGACTTGAAACCACTTCCATTGAGTTCATATGATCAATGAACTCAATGGACCCAACCCTTGACCCTAGGTTAATTAGTCGACCAAGTCAACCAAGTTTGACTAAACCTCCCACACACCTTTAAACTCTTCAAACCCTTTGACCATGGCCTTGCCAAGCTAATTCAAACCCTTAAAATGATCCATTAGGTCCCTAGGGGTGTCCTCTAGGAGGCCTAAGATTCAGGACCACTTTTGATTAGCTATTTAGATTGACCCAAGTGTTCAAAGAGGGTTTGTTATGAGCCAAAATCCACTCTAGACCAAATTGGATCAAACCAATGATGGAATTGGGTCCCCCATGACCCAGTGCACCTAGTTAACCCAGTGCCCTAGTTGACCTAGCCCTTGGGTCAACTTAGGTTATGAATTGGGCTAACCCAAAGTGGTCGAAACCACTATAGGTTGAGCCATTTCCCAACATATGCCTCACCAAACCAAATCAATAATTCAATTGGCGATCACTATGTCCAACACACCTACCATAGTCAGCCCAACCCTTGGGTTGACTTGGGTCAACACTTAGGCTAGCTCAAAGTGGTCAAAACCATTTTGACTTGAGCCAATTTTCTCCATACATTAATTCAGGTCCAACCTCCACTTGCATTGGATACCCCTTCACCCCATGCACTTTCTACATCAATCCCATGATTTGGCTTGACCAGGGTCCGACCTAAATGGACCCAAACCTAACTAAAAATGGGTCAACCCGAGCCATGTTGGGGATTTAGGCCATCCCATGGCCAATTCAATCCATAATTGAGTTCACCACCCAACCTACCTCCCCCATCAAGCTCAGGTCCTAGATTGGCCCAGGTTGTATCCAAACTGACCTAAACCTTACAGGTTTGGGTCACTCCGAGCTCATTCCTGCAATTGGGCTATCTCATGGCCAATTGATTCTCCCTTTCAACTCACCAGACCTGTAGTAATCTTTCCACCTCAGCCTGACCCATCTAGTGGCCTATGATTATCGGAATGAATGGCAAACCAGCTCTAGTGGTCCCCCCTTCACAAGCCCTGGCTGAAGCTTCCCCAATGCTTGAAATCGCCCCCTTTGAGCTCAAAATGACTCCCCATGTTATCTCCTTCAACCTAGCAGCCATCCAATGGCTTACCCAGTCAATCCTAACTGTCCATGGCTGTGGGCGTCATTTGAATAAGGAACTTCGATCTAGAGGAGCTCATCCAGTTCCAGCATTTTGAAAACTCTCCCCAAAGCTCCACCAGCCTTCCTCTCTTGTTCGCAAGCTTCCCAACCCTCTCCAGCCATCAGTTTGAGCGAGCTTCAGTGAAATCCTTCCACGTCCCGCTCGAAGTCCTGCCTCTAGGGATCATCCGACTTTGGTGTCTAAAGGAGAAGTGCTCGTCATCCCTCCCTGAAGCTTCTTGATAGAAAAACTTATTCATTGGGGCATTCTACATGATGAGATCCTCTTCCCGAGATCACAGTTAGGTAGTGGTGGTCAAGTATGAAGTAAACCGTCAAACCATAAAAAATTGACCATTGGATTGACGGTTTACATCATCCTGATCCTCCCTATAAAATTTTGAAGGAGTTTGTCGGCGGAATCTCTCGGATCTCATCAGAGAAGGTCTATGGCTCTGGTTCATGCAGGAGGTTGAAGACATAATCCTAGCCGTTAATCTTAATTAATAGTTAGGATTATTTCCCACGATTTCGGAGTACTTTTAATTGTAGTCGTTTGATCTACGATCCGATTGTTGCTTTTAATCTTGTCTTTATATAGTCAGCCATAATGATTAGCTGACCAAGTAGGTGGTGCTCGCATGTAAAGCATTAGTTGACTGTGTAAATCTGGATTTAATTTCATGAGAAATTAAGAAAAACTTCAAAAATTCATATCTCCTCACCCACTTGACCAATTTAGATGATCATAGACTAATTGGAAAGGTCTTGAGGAGACCTATCAAAGTCTTATGGTTTCAAGCTTTAACTATGCATGTATTTAGCTTATTTCTGGTGATTATGTTTATGGAATTTTTGTATTTATGGCTTTAATAAACCTCTTCATAGCTTGAAACTCTGGGACATTGATCTTGGCATATGTTTGACATACCCAAAATTTATCTACCCTGTTTGATTTGGCCAAGGGCATTTTTGAGTTGATTTGAGCCTAAGGGTCATGGTTTGACCTTTTATTTCAAATCAACATATCCCCTATCCAATGAGATATATGATTTGAGCTTTTGTATGTTAATTGTGCTTAGGATAGGGTGTTTAGAGCTAATAATTTCATCCCCTCCCGTGCCCTAGGTAGAGAGAGATAGGATTTTTTTAAGGTAACCTTATGGTTACCTTACGTGGTTTGGTTAACCACCCTAGGGGATTCAATTTAGGCCCAAATTTAGTGGGCTTGGGCCTTGAGTTCAGGAGAACTCATGGCTTAATTTCACTGAATGTGAAGCCCATTTGGTCCACTAACTAGGGAACCCAAAATCATCCCCTTGATTTGACCTAAAACTTTAATTAAATCATAATTAATTCATGTAAAATCCAAAAAATTCATATAAGGTCTCTAATTGATCATAATTGAACTCTTAATCCATGAAAAATAAAAGCCCTTTGATCAGATATTTAATTTAGGGTTAATTTGATTTACAATAAAAATTAACCTTTAATTAATTTAAATAATTAAAAATTTTAAAATATTTCAAAACACTTGGAAGCATCGATCATTTTTGACCTTTAGGGGTGATTTCAAGGAGTTTGAAATTAATTTAGATCAAAACTCTAAAAGCTTCTCTAATTAAACAATTTTAAAATTCTAAAAATATTCAAACTTTAAAAAATCATACGTAATTCTAGAAAATACTAAATTGAGCAAATTCAAAACCATTCAACTTTAAGTAAAATTTAGTATTTTCTAAAAATGCAAACCTCCAAAATTTAGTCAAAGTTAAAAAGTTAACTCTTGGGTCAACCGTAGTTCAAATTTAGGTCAAAATTTCAGAAAATCATAACTTAATGTAAAAAATTTCAAATTGAGCAAACTAAGAGTCTAATTATTCATCTTAAAGTCTAGTATCTAGAAAAAATTCCCAAAATCTAAAAAACACTCTAATTTGAAAAGTTAACTTTTAACCATTAATTAACACATTAAAGTAATTCAAATAATCCCAAAATTTGATAATTCACTTAAAATTCTAGAAAATCCTAGTTTAATCATTCAAACTAGTAATAAATTAATTAATTTAAAATTTATCAACCATTAACTCTCAACCAATTAAATTAACTTAATCAACACCGGTTACTACTGGTAACTTGGGCCTACAAGGCTATTAAATTAGCCCCAAGGAAGGTGCAATAAACTTTACGCCCCCGATGAGCAACAAAGATAGTAACTAATCATCATTGAAAATACATTTTAAAAATAAACCTTAATACATAAATATTTAAACTCAAAGTAAATCTCCCTTTTAATCTTTAATAAACCTGAACATGAGACAACTTTAATAAACTATCTAGCTTAGGATATATCCAAGACACATAACCTTTTACACACACTTTAGATAATTTGTTAGGACAACCAACCCTAGTTCTAGGTTAGGCTGGTGTTTACTTTTTACCGTAGTGTGCCGAGTTTTTTGTGATTTTCATTACATGTTGGTTGAAAATTATTTTATTGAAGTGATTTCTTATTTAATTCCCGTAATCTATAAACTGATGTGATAGGCGTTAGACTACTCTTAGGTTATGAACGATGTAGTTGCTCACTGAGTTTTTTGCAGGTGGCCACGCTCGTACAGAGCTAAAATAAATGAGGAAATTTAAAGATTTTAATTAACAAAATATACTGCATGTGCTAAAATTACTAAAGCCCCCTTAAAACTGAAAAGAACGTGTCTAAGTGTGGTTGAGATTTTATTTAATGCATCCATATAAACTACTTAGGATGTTTTGATTTTAACTGCTTAGGATAACCATGTAGGGAGACTAGATTTTCATTATAAATTTGATATAATTCAATCGTGTTCTAAAATGTTGTGAAAGTGCTTTTGAGTTGGGGATACTACAACTAATTTGGAGCCCAAAGAGGAGAAAATATCCCTCAAGAGAGGGTTTCCTTCTATTTGGATATTTAATGTTAGGATGATTTTCAATATCCAAAGAGAAAATAAAATATTCTTTTAAGGGGGAGTTCTTTTTATTTGGATATCTGGACCTGAAGAATCCGAGGAGCTCAGAGAAGGACAAAGAAATGAAGATAAAAGAGTATCCCACTCAAAGTCACTTGCGTCAGTCCTAGGATTAGAATTCGGGTTATTGTCAGTGGTACTCAGCCACTTTAAATTCTATAGACCCTGGATTAAAATTAAAAAGGCATTTGCCTATGGACATTCTTTTATTTAAATTAATTTAATTAATTGACTATTTGATTTACTTTATTTGCGCATAGGGCTACATCTTTTTCTAAATTTTTTTCTCTTGTATGTTGTTCTTATTTTAGCCTGGATATACGGAGGTTCATGAGGATACAAAAAAAAACTATTTCTACTCAAAATCTAAAAAAAAAATTGTAGGCTCACATAGCAACTCTAACGATCTAAGAAGTAAGCTTGAGACCGCGGGGAGTTCTCATTCAAGCATACTTTTGCCTTCTCTTCCTTGTAGGGCACCTCTGAAAGTTTGATAGGGATGTTAAGCCCTGATGAACTAGTCCCGAGGCTAACCAAGAGGGGGGGTGAATTGGTTATTTAAAAATTTGAGAGCAACCGTAAAAATCTTTTCTATGATATGCAGTGGAAATAAGTAAATACTCAAACGAAAAGATTAAACACAAATTTCACCCAAGCAGATAATCACAGAAACTAAAGTGAAGAAAATAATCAGAAAGAACACACCAGATTTTTATAGTGGTTCGGTCAACTTGACCTACGTCCACTCCCCGGAGCCTCTCCTCCGGGTATTGCACTAAACCAAAGTGACTCTCCTTCTGCTCCCACAGTAAGGCGAAGAAGCATGTACAAAAACTCCTTTTCACCGACACGGTGAGGCAGAGAACCTAACCTCCTTTCGCTTCCTCCCGAAGCAGGCAGAGAACCTCGGACTCCTTTTGCTTCCTCCTGAAGCAGGTAGAGAACCTGACCTCCTTTTGCTTCCTCCTGAAGCGGGCAGAGAACCCAGATCTTCTTGCGAACGATCCTCTCACAAAGAACACCAACTAGACGAAAGACGATGAACGGAGAAGATGACTCTGATCCTTGCTTGGAGCAACCTTCGTGAATCCCTCACAAACTCCCCATCAAGATCCTTTCTCTCTCTCCCAAACTCTCTCTCTAGGGTTTCTCTGTAAAGGAAAGTGCCAAAAAAATTTCTTGTTGAAAGAAAAAGAACTTTTATAGAAGAGCTCAAAATTTGCCATAAATCTCAACTGGTCGGCTAAGATCATCCTGAACGATCTATAGATCATCTTGTACGATCTATAGATCGTCCTGTACGATCAGTTCAAAATCAGCTATTTTAGCCTGGATGATCTGGCTCTTCTGGACGATCAGTAGAAAAAGTTGTTCATATCGTCCCATACGATTCTACGATCGTCCGGGATGTTTAGTGTAAATTGAGGAATTTCATCAAGAAGACCGCTCTGGTCGTTAGAGAAACTTGTGCTGGACGACCTAAAAATGACTTGATCGTCCAAGACGATACGAATATCATCCTGTACGATTAGTTTAAATAGTGGCAAAATCGTCCTGAGCACCGCTCTGGACGTACAGCTGAAACACACTAGACGATCATGATCGTCCAGATGATATGATCATATCAATCAAATATTAATTACTTTACTTAATTACCAGACTAATTTAGCATGATTGTACTGGATCGTCCAGGATGATACACGTATCGTCCGGGACGATCAGTCCAAATATCTAAAAATAAAACTTACCTAACTTGATCTGGCGGCTAAAAATTTTGATTTGAGCTTATCATCCCGTGATGTAATGATTGTCCAGGACGATCGGCTTAATCAGACAGACTTAACTTGGTTGCCCTAATTAGGGTTTCTATTTTTACTTGATCGTCCAGGATGATGTGAATATCGTCTAGGACGATCTGAACAAAAATTGAACAAAACTCTAATTCACTCAAGCTCTCCCCTTGAGTGTGTGTGTGCAAGGTTACTTAGTTAGGGGATCAATTACATTAAATCGACTCAAAAAAAGGAAAATAGTACATTTAAACACACTTAGACCCGATCTTGAGTTGGCTTGAGTTGCTCTTGATCTTTTGTACCTGAAATGGGTTAGCCAAGCAAAACACAATAGAAACATATTTGTCATTATCAAAACCAGATTTGCAACAACCTCCTCGCCTGTAGGTTCTCGCAGGCCACATAACCTATTAGGATGCAGTCCTATCAAGGGATGTTGTGCAATCTCTAGAGTAAAATTATTTTTAAGCCTGATTTTAAAATTACTATAAACAAATTTATACATTCATCGAGTCAATTAGCATGCATTGTATTAGAAACTAATTAAAAAAGATTAAAATTCTAATTGTATTTTCATAAGCATAATCATCATATATTCAATTAAGGGGCCACTTAGGATCCTCTCTAGATGTCGGCCATAACTCCTCAAAACTTTAATATACAATATCCCTACCACTTTCATGTAAAAATAGGATTCATGGTTTTAAAACCCCTACGTGGTTAGCTGGCTCCCCATTCCAGGCCAGGGTAAGTTCAGATTTTGTACTACATTAGTTAGGTTAGGGTTACTGTTGTCCAGTACCCAATTTAAATTTAGTTCTGAGGTAATTCTAGGCTTTAAGACCTCAACTTTTGAGAATATAATCTCAAATTTTTAATAAAATGATCAACTCAAATTAAAGCATCTTTACATATTCAAAATTTAAACCCAACATATATAATAGGTCGTGGGTATTTTTTGAATATTTTAGAATCCCAAAACACCCCTACCTTTCCTCCTTTAAACTTTGGACTTAAACTCAATCCAATCGTTATTGAAATTCCAAATTCACTTCCTTGATATTACTCCTCGAGAACCTCTAAAAATAAAATTTTTGTTGATATTCTAACTGAGAGTATTCGTAGGAAATTTAACTTCCCCACGATATAATTAACAACAAGGGCTTGTGCTCGTAAAAAATTTAGAACCCATGCCTATTTTTTAAAAATTGCTTTTCAAAATTCAATTAATCTCCTTTGAGAAAGTCAAAAATCAACGACGATTACTATCATCATGCTCAAATAATTGATGATAAATGATATCTTCTTCCCTTGGGAAGATATATCATTTATTATCATAATTTTGAACATGACATTAACAATCTCCCATCTAAATTATAGTGGTTTAATACTGATAGAACATCGTCTTGACCCTTCGAGATTATATATAGCTCTACCTCGAATTCAGCCATTATAATTAGGATGAAATTTTCAATTTCACTATCTGAACCATTATGGAACGATATCTTTGCCTCTCAGGGCAATATATCGTTCATAATGATGTGTTTGATCCTGATGCTGAATTCTAAAATTAAATTTCCCAAAGAAGATTAATCTTTTCAAAACATCTTCTTTTAAAAACTCAACAAATAGAGAGGTCATCAGAAGAAGAAAAACTAAACTAAGATCATCAAAATCCATCAACTAGTTGGTGAGAAATCTTGACTTTTATTTAGGATTTTAATTTAAAATTGCTCAAAATTTATAATGCATGGAACTAATAAACTCTAGGCATTATAAGATTAATGTGTCATGAGCTCATGTTTCAAATTTTATAGAATTTGGTTGAGTATTTTGAAAGTTATGGGTATTTAATTCTTAGTTCATTTTTGAACTAACTATTTTGGCACAATCGTGGCCGTCTGATCATGACTGACGCATGATCGAATGATCCATAGTGCATCGGGCGGCTACACCCTCTGACTAGTTTTGAGCGCAGATCAAATGCGCTTCTGCGAGGGTTACATGTCCACTTCCTAGCCGTCGGATCAACTATGGTAGAATTCAACCGTCAGATCAACTGCAGTCGAATTCGATCATCGGATTCATTCATCCGACACAGTTAAGTCAGGCCAGATGGAATGAGAGGTGTCCTCGGACCGGTGAGGATGCGCCACCATGTTTTCTAATCATTGCCAATGTTGAGATGGCGGCAACGACTATTAAAATGAATAAAAAATTCATTTAAATGTCCAAAAATTTAAAAATTCACAAAAAAAATAATTTTTTCACCAAATTAAGTTATTATGGTGTCATTGGAAAGGGCTTGAGCCCTAGTATTTTCTAAATATATTTTTAAAATGTTTTGAACAGTGAATTATGAGAAAATCAGTGATGTTTGAAGTTAAATTTTAATAATTTTCTTAAGATTTAGTGGTCAAATTGGGTTTTAAATTTTGGTGAAAAGTTTTTGAGCACTTTAGGTATTCCCAGTAATTTTAATAGGTCTAGGTATGCTCTGAATTGTTGTGGAGTGAAATTTCAAAATAATAGGTCCATTTTGGTCCCAAAACCTTAAAAATTCATAACTCTCCAAATTTTGTAGAATTCTGTTATGGTTTTTTTATGGTGTGATTGCATGTGTGTCAAGGTTAGATGAACCAAATTTCAGACCTTTTGGAACACTAATGACACATAGGGAAAAGAATTGAAGGTAATGTCTAAAAAAACTTTAAAAAATTATATAAAATTCTTCACACCCCCAATAGAGGTGAAACTCTAGAACATTAAACTTAGTGACACAATGAGCCATAGGATTTAATTTCACAGGAATTAGAGTTCATTAGGTTAGAAAATTAACTAAATAAAAAATCAGCCCCTAAAGAGATCTAAAACTTTTAAAATATTAATAAATTCAAATTAAATTCAAAAATTATAAAAAAACCTCAAATTGTTCATAATGAAACCCTCTACACAGAAAAATTAAAAGCCCCTTCACTCGACTTCAAAAATTATCATAATTTAATAATTAGGGAAAATTAAATATTAATCAAAATAAATAATTAAAAATTATTTTAAAAAATCAAATAAGTTCTAAACTATTGAAAACACTCCAATAAGTCATTCTGGACATTTGGGAGGAGTTTCAAGCAGTTTGAATCAGTTTGGTGCAAAAATGAAAAAACCTCCGTAATTAACAAATTAAATAATTCAATTAAATGACAAAACTTCAAGAATCCATAACTAATTCTAGAAAACTTTAAATTGAGCAAAATCAAAGACATTGAACTCCTCTAAGGATATAATATTTATTAAAAATATCAAATTTTAGAAATCACTAAAAATAAAAAAGCCAACTATTTGGTCAACCATAGATCAAAATACATCAAAACTTTAAAAAGTCACAACTAGTTCAAGAAAAATTCTAATCCTACAAACTTAGTATAATTTTACTCATCTTAGGGTATAATATTTATAAAAAATATCAAACTTCGAGAACTTAATCAAATTAACAAATAAAAAATTGGACCCTTCTTTTAATGGATTAAAATAAATCACAAATTCTTGAGTAAATGACTAAAATTCTAGTAAAATAGTAATCTAATAATTATAATCATATAACCAACCCAAAAATACACTACAAACACTCCATTAATAAAATTTTTATAATGGACTTTCTCGAGCTGCGGGGCTACGCGTCCTAAGGATACCTCAGCTCTCGTGAATGTTGTGTCAAAGCCACAAATAGATTCAATGGAGTACAAAATCATAAATTAACTAATCATAGTATGTTAATCAAAATTAAAGCTTTAATATAACTACGTCAAGCTAGATTTTTAGGATGGACTATCTCGAGCTATGGTGATATGTACCTTAAGGAGACCTTAGTTCTCATATTTGTTGTGATGATGTCACGAACCGATTGATGACAAACAAAAAAGTTATTAATCTAATGAGTCAAATCAGTAACCAATTAATTAAAAATCATCAACCCTTGATTTAAATCAATTAAATTAATTAAACAATATTGATTACTACTGTTAACCTAGGCCCGCGGGGCTATTAAATTAGCCTTAAGGAGGGTAAAATTAAGTTCACGGCCCTGGTATAAACGAAGGTAGTCATCACTTAATAATTAAAATTCACCCTTAAATAAGTAAAAAACACTAATACTTAAACTTGAACTAAAACCCCTTTAACCTACAACAAACTAAGGAAATCACTAGAAAATTCTAACAACAACCCAACTTAGGACACATCGAAGCCACACAATCTAAATCCACACTTTAGATGGTTTGTTAGGACAACAACTCCTAGTTTTAGGTTAGGCCGATGTTCTTTCTTTTCTATTAAGATTTTTCAAAAATTTCACTACATGCTGGTTATTATGATTTGGTTATTTTGATTGCTTATGCTGTGATGTTCATTCGTTTACCATGCTATATTTGATATGGTGTGATGGGCGCTAGATTTCCCTAGGTTAGGTGATTTGGATGCTAACAAAGTTTTCTGTAGATGGTCATGCTCATGCTCATATAGGGCTAAAATAAAGGGGCTAATTAAATTATAACTAATAAATTTTATAGAGATGCTTTAAGTGCCTAGCCTCCTTAAAATCAAAAGAGCATTGTTAAAATAAAGGGGACCCGACAAATCCAAGGAGCTTGATGGAAGGAGACAAATAAATGAAAAATGAGAAAAAATATCCCATTTTAGAAACTTGTGTCCATATTAAATTAGAATCTGGATTTGTTTCCAGTGGCACCATGTCACTTTTAATTTATGCAGACCCTAGGTTGTAATTAAGTGACTCTTGCAACATGGCCTTTCTCATAATCATTTGATTTATTTTAATGATGTGTTATGATTGGTCATTTACTTTCACGCTTTAGGAGTTTCATAAATCTTCATAGGTTTCTTAATGTGTATGCTGCTTTTATTTTAGCCTGTATGCGGTTAGGCTCTCTAAGGACCAAATTTTCTACTTGTAATTAAAATAAAAATATTTTATGCCAACATAGAAAGATAAATGATCTTAAGAAGTAAGCTAGAACACGTCGAGGGTCTCATGCATTCATATCATAACTTTTCTTTCTTGCTAGGCACCTCCCCACCTGCGGGTCTTAGTAGACCACATTACCTATTAGGGTGCAGCTCTGTCTAGGGGATGTTGTGCAATCTCTAAGAATAAAATTTATTTTTAAGCCAAATTTTTAAACTACATCATATAATTTATACATATAAGGTTAATCAACATGCATCACATTATAAACTATATAAAAAATAAATTTTTTTTTGCATTCGAGCATAATAACCCTACACTCAGATATTGACCATAATTCCTTAAGAACTTAAATAACAGCCAACCCATCTTTTATAAAGATTGGATACATGGATTTAGAATGCCTAGGTGGTTTTGCTGGCTGTCCAATCCAGGACAAGATAATCCCAGATTTGTATGTCATTAGTTAGGTTTGGGTCACTATTATTTAGTGTCCAACTTAGACTTAGGATCCAGGGCAGACACAAAATCATAAGTTCCCAACATCGAGAATTTAATCCAAATATTCTAATAAAATGACAACTTAAATTAAAATATTCTCTAATCTAAAATATAAAACCCATCACAAAGGTTAGATTGGGGTGTTTCTGAATTATTTCATAATCATAAAACACCTTATACTTTTCATCTTTTGGCCTCCAAAATAATTGTTGAAATTTGCTCCAATCTCTATTAAAATTTTAACCTCACTCCTTTCATATCACTCCTTAAAAATATAACTAAAATTTCTACCATTATCTTAATCAAGCGTATTCATAGAAAACTCAAGATTCCTATGATGTACTTAACTATGAAGGCTTGCTTTCGTAGGAGATTAAAGACCCTAGAAAAAGTAAAATTCCTTTCAATTTAGCTTTTAAAAGGAATGGGGTAAAGAAAGTTATTCTTTTTTGGGAAAATAAAAAAAAAACATGATTGATCATTATTGTCATATTCAAATAATTAATGATAAATGATGTTTTTGTTCCCAAGAAAGGCATATCATTTGTCATTATGATTTTGAATAAGAGATTAATGATATAATATCTAAATTATCGTAGCTAAATACTCGATTGAATACCTTTTTGACCCTTAAGGTCATATGGTTCTGT
>CM034311.1:46622438-46703747 GCA_019925795.1 Dendrobium chrysotoxum
CCCCTTTAACCTACAACAAACTAAGGAAATCACTAGAAAATTCTAACAAAACCCCAACTTAGGATACATCGAAGCCACACAATCTGAATCCACACTTTAGATGGTTTGTTAGGACAACAACTCCTAGTTTTAGGTTAGGCCGATGTTCTTTCTTTTCTATTAAGTTTTTTCAAAAATTTCACTACATGCTGGTTATTATGATTTGGTTATTTTGATTGCTTATGCTGTGATGTTCATTCGTTTACCATGCTAGATTTGATATGGTGTGATGGGCGCTAGATTTCCCTAGGTTAGGCGATCTGGATGCTAACAAAGTTTTCTGTAGATGGTCATGCTCATGTATGGGCTAAAAAAAGGGCTAATTAAATTATAACTAATAAATTTTATAGAGATGCTTTAAGTGCCTAGCCTCCTTAAAATCAAAAGAGCATTGTTAAAATAAAGGGGACCCGACAAATCCAAGGAGCTTGATGGAAGGAGACAAAAAAATGAAAAATGAGAAAAAATATCCCATTTTAGAAACTTGTGTCCATATTAAATTAGAATATGGATTTGTTTCCAGTGGCACCATGTCACTTTTAATTTATGCAGACCCTAGGTTGTAATTAAGTGACTCTTGCACATGGCCTTTCTCATAATCATTTGATTTATTTTAATGTTGTTTTATGATTGGTCATTTACTTTCACGCTTTAGGAGTTTCATAAATCTTCATAGGTTTCTTAATGTGTATGCTGCTTTTATTTTAGCCTGTATGCGGTTAGGCTCTCTAAGGACCAAAATTTTCTACTTGTAATTAAAATAAAAATATTTTATGCCAACATAGAAAGATAAATGATCTTAAGAAGTAAGCTAGAACACGTCGAGGGTCTCATGCATTCATATCATAACTTTTCTTTCTTGCTAGGCACCTCCCCACCTGCGGGTCTTAGCAGACCACATTAGCTATTAGGTGCAGCTCTGTCTAGGGATGTTGTGCAATCTCTAAAGAATAAAATTTATTTTTAAGCCAAATTTTTAAACTACATCATATAATTTATACATATAAGGTTAATCAACATGCATCACATTATAAACTATATAAAAAATAAATTTTTTTTGCATTCGAGCATAATAACCCTACACTCAGATATTGACCATAATTCCTTAAGAACTTAAATAACAGCCAACCCATCTTTTATAAAGATTGGATACATGGATTTAAATGCCTAGGTGGTTTTGCTGGCTGTCCAATCCAGGCCAAGATAAGCCCAGATTTGTATGTCATTAGTTAGGTTTGGGTCACTATTATTTAGTGTCCAACTTAGACATAGGATCCAGGGCAGACACAAAATCATAAGTTCCCAACATCGAGAATTTAATCCAAATATTCTAATAAAATGACAACTTAAATTAAAATATTCTCTAATCTAAAATATAAAACCCATCACAAAGATTAGATTGGGGTGTTTCTGAATTATTTCATAATCATAAAACACCTTATACTTTTCATCTTTTGGCCTCCAAAATAATTGTTGAAATTTGCTCCAATCTCTATTAAAATTTTAACCTCACTCCTTTCATATCACTCCTTAAAAATTATAACTAAAATTTCTACCATTATCTTAATCAAGCGTATTCATAGAAAACTCAAGATTCCTATGATGTACTTAACTATGAAGGCTTGCTTTCGTAGGAGATTAAAGACCCTAGAAAAAGTAAAATTCCATTCAATTTAGCTTTTAAAAGGAATGGGGTAAAGAAAGTTATTCTTTTTTGGGAAAAAAAAAAAACATGATTGATCATTATTGTCATATTCAAATAATTAATGATAAATGATGTTTTTGTTCCCAAGAAAGGCATATCATTTGTCATTATGATTTTGAATAAGAGATTAATGATATAATATCTAAATTATCGTAGCTAAATACTCGATCGAATACCTTTTTGACCCTTAAGGTCATATGGTTCTGTCTTGAATTTGATTACAATAGTCAAGATAAATTTGATATTTTGTAATCTAAATTCATTAGAGAATGATATTTTCTCCTTATGAGGTGATATATCATTCATAATGAAGCGTTTAATTTCAAAAACTAAACTTTTAAAAAAAAAAAAAAAAAAACAATCACAAATTGCTTTACTCTTTTTAACAAATCTAATAAATATAAGACTAACCCTAAGATCCAGTTGGAGAAGTACTGAAATAAAACTTTTAAAGTATATATAATACAGAGCCACTACTGAATGCAATATAAAGAGGAAGACTAATAAATCTATATATATATATATATATATATATATATATATATATATATATATATATATATATATATATATATATCTCAGATATCTATAACAACGCTTGACAACTGACAAATAGGAATAAAATGAAAGTCAAGCGTGCAAAAATAAAAATAACCAAAAGGGAAATACCTGTAACGCAACTGGAGAATCCTATCAAAATTATTTAGCTCGCTTCTTACTCTTTTTCTGACCTAAAAATAAAAATAAAAGATGAAATGAGCTAACAAATCTCAATAAACTATCGTAGCTTGAAATTTAATTCAATAACTTAACTAAAAGAACTAAAAATATTATGATGTAATAAAAATTTGAAGTGTTGTACAAAAGTTTAAATTGAAATAGATCTGATATTAAATGCATTTAAATAACTACTGAACTGTACTAAAGCTAAAACTTAATTAATTATTTATAGCAAATTTACAACAACTCTCAAGCTCTAATTTCTTATCACTTTTATTAATTAGTAGAATCCCTTCTTGGTAGCCTTAAGGCCCTGACATCATAATATATCATAATAGAATTCCACCTTGGCAGTCCACTAACTCTAGCATAATAGAATACCACCTTGGTAGCCCATTGGCTTTAGCATAATAGAATCCCACCTTGGTAGCCCACTGGCTCTGGCATAACAAAATATACCTTGGTGGCCTTAAAAGCTTTAATTAAACTAAAACACTATTTTTGGAAGTCAAAATAAAATCTTGAATTGGTAAAAATTGTTGTTATTTTAAAATTACATAGTAAAAAATTTCAAATAAATACTCAAAATGATCAGAACTATTGTACTGATAACATATCGAAACTTACGTACATTGATAATATATCAAAAGTTATAATGATAAAAGTTATCGGAATCTAATAAAGTAAAATTTTTGTACAATAAAATTATAAATTTGATAAAAAAATTTCAACAATATCAAATTATTAAAAGCTAAAATAAAAATATATATATAACATACCTCTAGAAGAGAAATTTTTTTGTATGAGCTAGCAAACAAAAATGACTCTATAACTTTCAATCCCTAGATTTCATTTTCTCTCTCCTCTCGTTTTCTTTTCTTTTTTTTTCGATTTCTTCTCTATTATTTCTCTGTTACTGTAAGTGGTGGATGGAAATGGCTTTAATGAATTTTATAAAGTGGAGAGGGATATTATAATATAGTAAGCTTAAGGTAGAAATGCAATTAAGCCTATTGTCTGATTTTTAGCATAAATTTTTTATAAATTCATTTATATTTTCAAATTCAATGGTCCAAAAATTATGAAAAAATATTCATAAACTAGCTAAACATGTCTAGAATGCTTTGGTGAAATCAGTTTACAAAACAAACACCTAGCGATTCATAAAATCTACTTGTACTAACATGTGCCAATTTCTTAAAGATTTACATCAATGTCCAAAAATTTTAAAAAAAATTATTATAATTAGAGAACAATAATATTTATGTTATGACGAAGATGATTAGCTCTTACTATATTTTTCAGTAAAATTATTTATTAGATTATATTTAACTAAGTTTAAATATTCAACAAAATATTTAATAAAAGAATTTTAAAAATTTAGATCAATTTGTGTGGCATATTGAGCTATTGTAGCTGACTGTGATTTTACTCTTAGAGATTCTAAAAGAGGTGGGCAGTCAGTATCTGCAGCAGTCTCTGATAGTGGAAGCATAGCCAGTTCTAGTTCTATTAGTGGAGCATTTATGTGCCAAAGTTATGGTAGACGTCATTTTGGTTAGTGTTACAAGATGACTGGATAGTGCTTTAGATGCAATCTGATAGGGCACCCGGTAACAGAGTGTCCACAGGTAAGATTTAATCGATGATCTAAACCCAGATCTAAGAGCTTTATTAAACCAACAGGGAGACTAAGGGCGGTTCCACTATGTACTTTTTTTAGAGACCATCTGGTAGAGCCGATGGTTCTAGTTTTATTATAAGGAGGCCATCTGACAGTGATCAGAGAGAGCTTGATAGTTCTATTGCTCCAGCTTCAGTTAAGCCACACATATATAGTTTGACTCAGTTGGAGGCTTGTGATGCTCTAAATGTTGTGATATGTATGATTTACATTTTTGAGCATCCATATTATGCTTTATTCGATTATGGAGCTAGCCATTCATTTATTTTGGAGCGTTTCTTTATTTTACTATACTTACCTTTAATTGTACCGTTTGTTTCTCTTTTTGTTACCTTACAGACCAGAGATGATATAATAACTAGTAGATTTTATTTTTATGAACTTGAGATTTCTGATAAGAAGTAAAAATTAAGTTTAATTTTATTATCCATTTTCTTATATGATATTATTTTGGGTATGGTCTAATTGGGTCAGTATGAGGCCGCTCAGATTGATTGCTTAAAGAAGCTAGTTACTTTCTTTTTTGGGCAGTAAAAATTGTGTATTTCAGTCAGCTATAGGTGTTTTGTATTGTCTAGTTTTTGTTGTTGAAGCGGATAAATTATGAAAGAAGGGTTTTATGATATTTCTAGTACTAGTTAGGAATAGGAGTAAAAACTCTGGTTCTCTTTTTGATGTCACAATAGTACGAGAATTTCTGAATGTATTTTCTAAGGAGTTAGTTAGTTTGCCTTCGGACAGAGATATAGAGTTCTATATTGATATATTTTTGGGTACAACCCCAATATCTAAAGCTTCGCATAGTATGACACCTAAAGAGCTTCACGAGTTAGTTACAGGGGATTTGTTCATCTTAGTGTGTCTCCATGGTGAGCATCTATTCTATTTATAAAGAAAAAGGATTGTATGATACGTATGTGCATTGACTACAATGAGTTAAATAAAGTCACTATCAAGAACAAGTATACTTTACCACGGATTGACAAGCTTTTCAATTAGCCTTTTGGATCTTTTATATTTTTGAAGATTAATTTGTGATCTGGATATTATTAAGTGATGGTGAGAGAAGTTAATGTGTTGAAGACTGCTTTCAATACTCAATATGGCCATTATGAGTTCTTAGTCATGCCATTTGGGGTAACGAATGCACCAACTATTTTATGGATATAATGAATAGAGTATTAAAAAAAATTTTATTATTATTTTTATAGATGTTATTTTGATATATTCTGTTTCTGAGGAAGATTATGCCAGACATTTGAGAAATATTTTGTAGACTTTAAGGCAACATTAACTATATTCAAAGTTCTCTAAATATGAGTTCGAGCTAAAAAGTATTGATTTTTTGGGGCATGTGGTGAGTAGTGCAGTATATCTATAGACCCCCAGAAAGTTCAAGCAGTCATTGAGTGGCCGAGGCTTACTACTGTATTTGAGGTACATAGTTTCCTGAGTATGACTGATATTAGAGAAAGTTTGCGGAGACACTTTCTTAAATTTTTACACCTTTGACAAGACTGACTCAGAAGTCAGTATATTTTATTTGGTCACCTGGGTGTGAGGCCAATATTTAGAGATTAAAGGATGTTTGATGTTTGCTTCAATTTTGGCTCTTTCTTTAGCTATAGAAAGATTTTATATATTCAATGATGCTTCACTGAGAGATTTATGATGTGTTCTGATGCATCAAGATAGAGTGATAGCTTATGTTTCTATACAGTTGAAGCAACATGAGAGGAACTACCCGACATATGATTAGAGTTAGCTGTTATTGTATTTGCTTTAAAGATTTGATGACATTACTTATACGGAGTCAGATGCAAGATTTTTACTGACTATTAGAGTCTGAAATAAATATTTACTCAGAAAGATCTAAACCTCAGGTAAAAGGAGATGACCTGAGTTAATTAAATATTATGATCTGACTATTCAATATCATCTTGATAAGGCTAATGTGGTGGTAGATGCTCTGAGCATCCAATCTTCTAAAGTTTCATTTCTTCAACTTATTTTTAATAAGTCTTTGATTTGGGATATGAAAAGGTTATAATTATAGGTGATTTCTTCTACTAATTATGATTCTAATATATTGGCTCATATGGTCATTCATCTTTCTTTGCAAGAAAAGATTCATGAATATCACAAGGTTGATATAGAGTATCTGAAGTTTATTGATTTGATTAGACCTGATAAGAAATTAAAACTACGTGCATCTGATTTTGGTTTTATCTTCTACAAGAACAAATTGTGGGTTCCTATCTTTGATGATTTAAGGAGAGAGATTCTATATAAGGCTCATTATTCACCCATGAAGCAGCAAAATATATAATAATTTGAAATATATGTTTTGGTAGGCTAGATTGAAGAAGGATGTGACAGATTTTATATCAAAGTATGAAACATGTCAGTTGGTGAACATTGAGCATCAGTGACCGCGAGGTCTTTTGCAGCTATTACCAATTCTAGAGTAGAAGTGGGAAGAGATGACAATGGATTTTGTTATGGGTTTCCCCAGGTCAAGACAAGGAATGATGCTATCTGAGTGTTGTTGATCAACTGACAAAGTCTACGCATTTTATTCTGATATGATAGTTTAATTATGTAGATAGATTGGCTAAAATGTATGTGTGTAAGATCATCAAATTACATGAATACCAAAGGTTATAGTCTCCATGTTTATCTTCAGATTATGGAGAGATATTCATCAAAGTTTTGAAACTAAACTACATTTTAGTATAGCTTTTCATCTGTAGATAGATGGACAGTCTACGAGGACTATACAGATAATGGAGAATTTTTTAAGACTCTATATTCTAGATTTTGATGGCAATTGGGAAGATGATATTCCTCTGATTGAGTTTGCTTATAATAATAATTTTCAGTTAAGTATAGGTATGGCTCCATATAAAGCTCTATAACGTAAGAAGTGTCGTACACCACTAACTTTGATAGAGGTGGGTAAGAGACATCTGATTGGGTCAACCTTAGTTGATGATGCTATTGAAAAGATTCATTTGATTCTAGCCTATAATGTTAGAAAGTTGAGTAAACATATTTCTATGCTTAAAGTTCAGTAGAAGAACAAGGCTGAAAGAGAAGCTACTTGAAAAATGTCTAAGATACGATAATTATATTCTAATTTATTTTGTGATCTGAGATCTGAGTTTTGAAATATCAAGGATAACATTTTTCTAATGAGGGGAGAGTTGTGACACTTGTAGTTCAACATCTGGATTGACCTGTTATGACCCAATTGGAAAAAGCTGTAAGAAAAAGATTTGGGGAAGAAGAAGAGAATTTTTAAGCCACTTAGGGTCTTTTTTAGCCATCGGCTCAATTCAAAAAGTTGTCCAGATCGAGGTATATCATATTACGCTTATCTCAATTTTTAAAAAATATTAAGTTTTTTTTCTAATTTTTTTATTAAATTTCTATTTTTGTTAACAAAAAAATACGGATAACTTTGCACTGATAAAATTTTCACAATATAACTTTTTATATGTTATAGATATTACGATTACAAATATTTTGAGTATTTTTTGAAAATTTTACACAAGATTTTTGGAATTTGTGTATGTTTTATTGAATAGAAAATTATCCAGACTCTAAAGAATAGTGTTATAATACGATAAAAGTCTTAAAATATAATTTTATATAATTTCTGATGATTTGGTTATTATTTAAAAATATACATTTTTTAGCACAATTTTCTGTTACCTATCATTAAAGAAAATTATGCAATTTTGGCACATGCTTAATTAAGCTTTAACTATTATAGTATGATAAAAAATATGCATATGTGATTAAATAATATATACCGGGAGTCATATGGGGTCAGAATCCATTGAGATTCTATCTGTGTCAGGGAATATTTTGGTGCCTATAAGACATGTTCTGGTGACTAAGCCATATTCTGGTGTATACGAGTATGTTCTGGTGCTATAAGCATAAACGGGAGTCATAAGGGGCCATAATTCTTTGAGATTCTGCCTGGTCCGAGAAATTTCATATGAAACACTCTATCTATGATTTAAATTGTAATTTATTTATCTACTTAAAAATTATTAGATAACTGTTATGCTCTTACTACATTTCTCAATACATTAATTTATTAGATTGAATTTAACTAATTTTAATATTCAATAAATGTTTAATAAAAGAATTTTATAAAATTAGATCAGTTTGTGTGGCCTACTGAGCTGTTGTAGCTCACTGTGATTTTACTTCTGATTTTTAGGTTATGGGAAAGGGAAGGAGCTTGTGGATTAACAGTTTATGATTGATCATAATTTATCGGTATTTTGTTATTTTGAATTTTATACAATCATGGCTAATTTATTATTCAGTTCTATAGCTTCTACATGTAGCCATGTACTATAGTGTAGATAAATTTTGATGAAATGAAATAAATCTTGTGAATTAGTTTATTTTTAGTATTTGGATATTTTAATAGCTCTGTAGTCTGTAGTTTATTTAAAATGAATATTGGAGAAAATCTAAAATATTTCAAAATCAAATCTTGGGATTTGTCTGTTACACCTCAACACGATAGGACCTATCCTGGTCGGGTTGCGTTGTGTCATCTACAACTTGCCAAAACTAAGTATTCAGAATTTTATCACATTACTAGAGGTGTGTAACAATATTTTGAAGCTTTAATTGAACTAAAGTACTATTTTTAGATCTCAAAATGAATTTATGAATTAATAAAAATTACTGGCTTTCAAAATCATCCTGCAAAAAATCTCGAATAAATATTTTCAAAATGGCCAAAATAGACGTACCTACAACATATCAAAAGTTGCAGAGATGAAAGTTATCAAAATTTGATAAAACTATATTTGTAAAACCAAATTATAAATTCAATCAAAAAAAATCTAAAGACACTAAATTATTGAAAATCGAAATAACAAAACGTTAACTATCTCGACCCGAACAACCTTCCTAACTGGACTGACTAGCAAAAATGATCTTATGACCTCCAAACCCTAGTTTCTCTTTCCTCTCTCCTATCTTTTCTTCTTATTTTCCCTATTCTCTTCTCTATTAAATGAAATAGGAATGGGAAAGTAGCATTTTAATGAAATTTGTAATGGTTTTAGATTTTTATAATATAATAATATAATGATATAAATATAATTTAGCATAAAATTTTTATAATTTTATATCTTCAAATCTTGGTATTCAAAAATTATAAAAAAATTATAAATTAGCTAAGCATTTCTAGAATGTTGGTGAAATTTGTTTGCAAAATAGACACCTAATGATTCTAGAAGATCCACTTGTATCGACATATGTCAATTTCTTAAGGAATTACAATTAAATAAGAAACTTATTGTTTTCATTTCCACAATGCTCATATTAGTAGAAAAAAATTTATATAATTATAGCACAATAATATATATGTTATGGCAAAGATGATTTACAAATGAGATTTATAATGACTCATGAAATATTTTTTAACTATTGTAAGTCAAAATATATCTTTTAAAATTATAATTCTTAGTTAATATAACACTATTAACTTTTATAATAAAAATAAGATTTGTGTAGAAATAAGATTTATTTCATTCAACAAAGTAACATGCATAAAAATAAATCTAGCTATCACAAGGGTTATTTCAATACTAAAAATATATATATAATAATACGTTAAGGCAATAAATATATATAAAATTTAGGCAATAAAAATTGGACTAACAACTTACAATATCTATGAACTTAATAAAAGTTATAATAGCCCTAACAAAAACAGTAAATACAATTTATTTACATCAAGATGTATGGTATAAGATTCTAAGTTATTATTTAAAGTCATATTAAGGATCAAACATATAAATAACATAAGGAATAATATATTCAACATTCACATGAATAGATTTTTCGACAATATAATTATATTGAGTATTTTTAAGTTTATGTTATAATATTTTATTTGCATTTCCTTTAAAATTGAGTACGTAGTTATTATTCCCACAATTGTTGCTTTTAGTTTTCTCTTTTAATTCTTATCATTCATACTTTATATATGTACTATTTTTGTAATTTATATTAATGCAACAAATTTTTAGTTTAATTTTCATTGCTTACTAATATATGTTTTGTTTGTATTATTTATTTATAAATTTTTATTTTATGAGTATAAAATATATTTTTATCTCATCATCATCATCGTGTTATTAGTTATATGAGTGTATTATCTTCCAAGGTTGGTGAGCTTTTAAGATCTAAAGTTTTTTTTTTGGGGCTTTTTAGCCAATTAAGATAAATTCACACATAAATCACATACACAAGTTCAAATTTAAGATCTCTTAGGCTTTTTTTAATTGCTTTATGAAATAATTTTATAGTACAAAAAATTTAATTTTAAAAATATTATTCTAAAAATCTTCTTCATAAAACAGTAAGAATCCATCCCAAATAAAGCTTTAATGATAGCTAAAACTTCCAATCAACTGATTAAAGTGAGCTACATTAAGATTTGAAGTTCATGTCAATGTTTGAAATTCAGTGAATACTAAGCTCATTTTGATTTATTGGTTGAGATTTTGACTATTAATTAGTAGATTTTTAATTCTAAGCTTATATATATAATATGAGTATGAATTTGACTTAATAGAAAAAAAAAAAAAGGTGAAGTTCAGACTTTATTTATTAGATTTATTAGTAGTGGAGGTTATTTTGATCGGGAAGAAACTCTCGGCAATATTTCATTATTTCTACAATCTAGCTTTAAATAAGACGTTCGTCCCTTAACCGCCTGTAGGAACTGCCAAAAGCTATAAATGCCCACCGACTGTCCCGCCTTTCTCCGCGCTGCGCGACCGCGAGGTCTTCCCGCGGCGTTAGATGCTGGGGGCCAGCCTGGCCGTGGCTTGGCTGCCGATGGCCAGAGTATTAAACCAGGTATCATAAATGCTATATTCTGATCCAAGTAAATGCAGGCCTATCCTCTCTGGCTTGACGGGAGAAAAAGTAAAACGATGAACGGTGGAAGGTTAAACAGCATTGAGTGCCGCGAAACTACCATTCCATCTCCCCAGTCCGCACCTAAAGCTATTCAATGCACGGGGCCCCTGGATCCGTAAAAGCAACTCTCTGCCCGGCTCCTAGGAACGTCCTCACCTTGCTTCCCTCCCTCGTCTCAATGGCTTACATAAACTCCTCCGCTCCCAACCATTTTCAACTCCTTTCTTCAGCCATCTCCTCTCTCCGTCCATCGTTATGGGAGCCTTAGCTTTGTCGTCTCGCGTCTCTTCATTCAGCCTCAGCCACGGCGTCCTTGCCTTCCCCGCTTCGACATGGACCACCCGCCACCCGTTGCTCCGCTTCTCCCACCGCCCCCATTTAAAATGCTTCGCTACTGCTCTCTCTTCCTCCGTCTCAGGTAAGCAGCTAAGCTCGCTACCGTTAGAGAAATCATCTAATTCAATTTGTTATTTAGTCCCGACAGTGGAGAAGGAGGAGCTGGCGAGGTTCGCATACGCCGTCGAGATGGGGAGCAACCTGGTCCCGCTCTACCGTTGCATTTTCTGTGATCACCTAACACCCATACTAGCTTACCGTTGCCTCGTCGAGGAGGACGACACCGAGTCCCCTAGCTTCCTCTTCGAGTCCGTTGAGCAGGGTTTGACGGGAACCAGCGTCGTCGGTGCTTTTACCTCCTCCTCCCTCTCATCTTGTTTAATATATTTGATATTAATAATGAGCTTTTCCGGGTTTCAGGGCCGGTATAGTGTTCTTGGAGCTAACCCGGCTATGGAGATTATTGCCAAGGAAAACATGGTTTCGATTGTGGACCGCATGCAAGGTCTGAGGACTGAAGAATTTGTGGATGACCCAATGGTTATTCCACGGAGGATTATGGAGGGATGGAGTCCACTATTCATGGAAGAGCTCCCCGATGTCTTTTGCGGTATATTCTCGCGCCTTGGGGCAGTTGCATTTTTTAATGCTGCTTAAACAATGCATGCTTGTGGTTATCATGAAAGAAGTCGGATCATACTCTATCAGACGGAACTTGCTTTGTTTGTCAAATTGCCCGGTTTCGTTTAAAGCATATGTCAAAATTTCTTGAACTTGAACGATGGCATTTGTAATGATGATAGGCTTTCACATCACCCCTCCTGTACATTACACCTGCACTGGCCTGCTGTTCCGCCAGCCTGATAAGATTACATCGTCTCCCTACAAGGCATCCGCCGTGATCAAAGACGCAGATCGAGCAGTTCAACTTTGCCAGATAGCCATTAGATGGGATCCAATCGCTCGGGTTCCATCAAATAACACAGAGTCTCATCCCTGGCTCAAGATTAGCTTGAATGACTCGACCCTGTAGAAACCAAGAGTCCTAACTAGGATAGAAACAGAGAAGTAGAAAGCAGAAAATATTTCTTTCATATATCTTGAGATAGGTACAGGGAGATATTTATAGAGAGTAAGTGTGCAGATTTACAACATAACCAATGCCACATCACCACAACAGTAAATATAATATATATTATTTATTATTATCTAATATTCCCTCGCAAATTGATGGTGGATGAGTGACTGTCAGATTGAGTCGTAGTTGATGGAACCGCTGTGTGGAGAGAGATTTGGTAAAGATATCGGCCACTTGGTCAATGGTACTAGTAGGTAGTAGACGAATGTTTTGAGTTTGTATGTGATCCCACAAAAATTTCTAATCAATCTCAATATGCATGGTGCGTGCGTGGAAGACTGGATTATTTGCTAAAGCTATTGCTGAGGTGTTGTCACAGTAGAGATCAGTAGGCGAATTTTGCGATATGCCAAAATCAGTAAGAAGCCTCCTAATCCAAATAATGTCCGATGTAAGAGCAGCAAGCGCACGGTATTCTGATTCTGTGGATGATCTGGAGACGGTGTGTTGCTTTTTAACTGTCCACGAGATGAGCATTTTTCCTAGAAAAGTATAATAACCTGATGTCGATTTGCGCGATAGCGGATCACCAGCCTAGTCGACATCTGAATAAGATGTAAGAAACTAGGTTAGTTTTGGTAATTGGTAAAACATAGTCAATCGTACCTTTGATATGACACAGAAGACGTTTAAGAAGATATATATGCTGTGGTAGAGGGTTGTGCATATGCTGAGAAAGTAAATTGACACTGTAGGCGATATCCGGACGCGTGAGAGTCAAGTATTGAAGTGAGCCAGTAAGCTTGCGGTACATAGCAGGTTCGGTTAGAATGGGATCTTCCTGGAAGGTCGCTGGAAGCTTTGTGCAGGTGGGGTTCGAGAGAGAATTGCAGTTTGTGAGATTTGCCAGCTGAAGAATGTGATTTGCATATTTCTGTTGTGATAAGAAATATTGATGGTTGTGATTGGAGATCTGTATGCCCGAAAAATCATTTGCTTGACCAAGATTTTTCATAGTAAACTTGGTATTTAGTTGATCCAAAATACTTTGAATAACAGCTTGATCATTTCCTGTAAGAAGAATATCGTCAACATATATTAATAAGAAAATCTGAATGTTAGATTGATGATAAATTAATATTGATTGATCTGATTTGCTATGTGAAAATCCCAAGGAGATCAGATAGTCTGTGAAGGTGTTGAACCACATTCACGGAGCTTGTTTTAGTCCATATATGGCTTTGTTGAGACGACAGACATAATCAGGATGGGTTGAATCAACAAAACCTTTCAGTTGAGTCATACAAACCGTTTTAGAGAGTGATCCTTGTAAGAAGGCGTTGGCCACATCCAACTGCTGAACAGGCCAATCATTGTATAAAGCAATGACAAGAAGAATGCGTATAGTAGGCAGCTTAGCTACAGGGCTAAATGTCTCATAATAATCAATGCCGTACTCTTGATGATTTCCCTGCGCAACAAGACGAGCTTTATGAGTGGCGACCGAGCCATCAGCATGCAGTTTTGTACGATATGTCCACTTGCAGCCTAAAACCGAAGAGTCATTTGGTGGTTTAACAAGATTCCATGTCCCCTACCTTTCGAGAGCAAGAAATTCGGCAGCCATTGCCTGACGCCATTCAGGGTGCTTGACGGCATCAGTGTATGATGTAGGAGTGTGATGAAGTTGATGGTTGTTTTGAGTGTGAAAGAGATTTAAGCGAACAATGGGTTTGAGAGAACCGGTCTTTGGAGTTTGATATAAACCCCACACTCAAAACAAAACTCTTCGTATGAGTGGGTTGAAGAGTGTGAGATGGAGCAGATATAGGTGCAGGTTGGAATGAAATTGGAGAAGCTGTATTGGACGGATTAGAAGAGGAATGCGGAAGAGGAGTATTGAGCTGAGAATTAGATGATATGGATTGATTTTTGATATGGAGAACGGAAGTAGTAGGAGTTAGGAGTGAAGGAGGAATAAAAGTAGACTGAATAGGCTTGGGTATGGTATTATTAGTGAATGGAAAGGATTGTTCATCAAACGAAGTGTGTCGATATAAAAATTTTGTGAGTTTGAATATCCAGACATTTATTGCCTTTGTGAATATCGAAGTAACCCATGAACACACATGATTTGGCCTTCGATTGAAGTTTGTGTCTTGAATGCGATGGAGTTAAAGGAAAACACTCACAACCGAAAGTACGAAGGTGATCATAGCCAGGTTTAATGCCGTGGAGAAGTTCAAAAGGAGAGATGTTGGTCGTTTTGGAAGGCATTCTGTTAATTAGATAAACAGAAGTTAGAACAGCATCCGGCTAGTATTTATATGGAACCGAAGCAGTTGAGAGTAAGGTGCGGGTTGTCTCAATGATATGCCTGTGTTTTCGTTCTGCAACACCATTTTGCTCAGGTCTATATGGACAAGACAGTTGATGAGAAATCCCATGAAATTTGAGAAACTATTTTAGGGAGTTGTTAACTTATTCAGCTCCACCGTCGGTACGAAGAGTTTTGATTTGAGTTGAAGTGTATTTCTCAATATAGGTTTTGAAATGTATGAAAATATTAGTAACTTCCGATTTGTGAGCCATAGGAAAAATCCAAGTGAATCGCGAGAAATCGTCAACGAATATGACATAATATTGATAACCTTGAGTCGATATAACAGGAGCAGGGCCCCAAACAACATAATGAATTAAAGCAAGAATAGAAGTTTGACGATTTTCAGATATATCAAATGGAAGTTTATGGCCTTTGGCCTCATTACAAGCTTTGCAAGAAAGAAAATGTTTATCTATTTGCAAGTGAGGATTATAGTGAGATATGAGATGAAGAGTTCTGATATTCGGATGTCCGAGACGTTGATGCCAAGGAGGCTGAGATCTGTTGGTCGCCGTAAGAGCAGGTTGCGAAGCCGGGAGTCTAGGAATCTGAATGGGATAAAGGCCACTTTTACATGGTCCACGTAGAAGAATTTGTTGGGTCTTCAGGTACTTAATCATAAAATCGGAGGGATAAAAAATTACAGAAATATTGTTATCTTGTGTTAGTTTAGAAATAGATAACAAATTATATTGAAGAGAAGGAGTATGAAGAAGTTGAGATAAAGAAAGCATACGAGAGGGGGTTGGTAACAACCCCATCCCAGAGTTTGCAATGTTAACAACACTGCCATCTCCAACGGTTATAGTGTCCGATCCTTGATAAGGAACAGATATAGAGAAATTTGCTAAGGAATTCGTGAGATGCGACGAAGCTCCCGAGTCTAAATACCAGTTTGATGAAGAGTTATCTGAGTTTGCTACAAGAGCAGTATTCTGAGTGTTCTTGGACCGCGGTATGTATTGAAGATTAAGTCTGTGCCAACAGGTTTGAGTGGAATGTCCTTTCTTGTAACATATTTGACAAATAGTGATTTGTGCTGGTGTGGACGAGGACTGGAAGCTTGATTCGAATAAATTTTGCTTCGGCTGCGACGTCCTCGCCCTCTATACGAAACAAGAGCTATGTTCAGATCAGACGTCGGAGGAACAGCAGCCGCTTTTGAAGCTAGATTAATTTCTTCACTTAACAGTAACGAGTATAGTTGATCCAGTGAGATCGGTTGTAGCATGGTGCGAATTGCAATCTTGAAAGATTGATATGAAGGTGGAAGACCTTTGAGGATATATAGAATGATATCTTCCACATCCACGTCAGAGCCCGCTGCTGCGATTTGATCAACTAACGATTTTATTTCAGATAGGTATTGTGTCATTGTTGAGTTCTTCAGAGACACATTATGCAGTTCATTCTTTAATTAAATGACTTTTGAGTGGTTCATTGATTTGAATCTTATTTCAAGAGTGCTCCAAATTGCTGCTGTAGAATCAAGATTCACTACATATGGAAGAACAGTTGGTGAGATGGTGGAACACAAGGTCGTAGCAAGATTTTGATCCGTAAGAATCCATTGCATGTAACAAGGATTCGGAAGCGTTGATCCATCAGATTGCTGAAGTCGAGAAGATGGCGGAGAAACGGTGAGATCAAGAAAACTGAAAAATCCATTTGCTCTGAAGATCTTCGTGATCTGAGAATGCCAGAGGACATAGTTGTCCTGGGCAAGAAGAATAGTAACAAAGTTCTTGAGATTGGATACAACAAACTTGAGGGTTGAAGGAACGGACGGTTCAGCCGCCGAAGCTTCTTCCGTGCGTTCATCGAGGCGAGAGGAGGTGGAGGTGGAGTGGTCCATGAATAAGGATCGATCACTTCGCTTCTGATACCATGTAGGAAACAAGAGTCCTAACTAGGATAGAAACAGAGAAGTAGAAAGCATAAAATATTTCTTTCATATATCTCGAGATAGGTACAGGGAGATATTTATAGAGAGTAAGTGTGCAGATTTACAACATAACCAATGCCACATCACCACAACAGTAAATATAATATATATTATTTATTATTATCTAATAGACCCTATCACTTATTAATTCAATAATGATCGAATTCCCTAGAACAATCATCATAGAGAGCTCAGCACACATAATCCGATATCGCAGCAATTAAGCCTTTCAGCTCCATTTGACATAGACATCTCAACTTACCTCCAATAGAAACTTTGTAGGATTAAGTCCTTCAGAACAAAGGTATGACACATAATAATTAGCTTTGTTGAATCCATGACTAAGACCATTATGCGCTACTCAATCCTTAGGAGCTGTTTGGCAACAAGTGGGTTTTAACTTTAGTGGGATTTAATAAATCCTGTAAATCCGAATTTGATAAATCCTGAAGGGGTTAAATCCTGAAAACTGTTTGGTATGTCAAATGATAAATCCTGTTAAATCATAATAAACAGTTTGATAATATATTTTAGGATTTATGACAGTTAGAGATTTAAATGTGAAGAAGATAATTATAAATTAAAAAAATAATTTATAATTAAAAATAAAAAAGTAATGTGTTATGAATTTAATAACATGTTAAGTACAAGTTACTCAGTAATTATTATTAATACTATTAATTATATATTTAATAATATATATTTTAATTTATATTAATTAAGCTAATTATATTAATATTTAATTATTAATTATATTACTAATTAGTCAATTAAGTTAAATTAAATTGAATAATTATTTTATGCACTAATTATACTATTAATTTTTTAATTAGTTTACTTAATTATTAATATTTTAAATTATATTAATTAAGATAATCAATAATAACTTAGCCGCGTCTAGGGTTTGCCTTTCATCTTCTTGGCTTTTTTGCTTCGCAGGAGGTGTAGAGATTGCACGCCTCGCTTCTCCGGCTCCTTCGTGGCTGTTTGACTTCGCTCCTTCAACGACTTCCCCTTCCTGTCGGATCGGAAGTTACAACATTTTGATCGAAAGCAACAACGGGAGCTCGCTGGCTGTGAAGGTAACTTTCTCCCTTTCGTGCGCTTCTTCGGCCAGATCCCGTTAAATTTGTCGAACCGTGGGATTTACTAAATCTCGGATTTAAGCCGTAAATCCGTAAATCCGGGATTTACCAAATCCCGGGATTTAACGCGCGCTGTAAAACTGTTGGGCTGGATTTAGTGTATATCCGACTTAAATCCTGAGATAAATCCAATACCAAACAGCCCCTTAAGCGATGTCCGATCGACTACTTTCAACCCACATGCCTAGAAGTTCCTAAATCATAGTCCAATATATGTTTATGTATTTGACCATGTCATTTCACTTGTAACAAAACATTGGATATTAAAAATAAAGGGGGATTCTTTTCTTCCTCTGTGTAGGAGATAAAACCAAGGTTATATATATTTATCTTGATGTAATATGAGGGTTCTTAGAAAACCTAGAAAGATTCTTTGTATTTGAGAACCATTTTTAGCACATCATGTATCAAAAAGCCGCAAGATAGAAGAAACAAGTCTTCCATCTCAATTCCCTTCTTTTTCTTTCATCTCATCTAATCAAAATAATCTTTAGAAGCAAGGCTTCCATCTCGATTGCCCTTCTCTTTCATCCCCTCTAATCAAAATAGTATTTCTCGTTAATTCCCATCCAATTCTAGAACATTAATAATGGCGTTCACATGTTTGAGATATTGTTTGTAATAGGCTAAACTCTTAAATATTGAGATATTATCCACTTTGACTTAATGGCCTCACAATTTTATCCCACCCATGTAACTTTCTAATATGCCACCTATCCCAGGAGCTCTCTAATACGAGCACTCTTAACTTTAGAATTTCTACTGAAATTCCAACCGTTATATCAAAAGACACCTTAACCTTTAAGAGTTTAGCTTTATTTTATTAAGGGGTTTCACAATTGTCCCCCACTTAGATAATTAATATTATGTTCGAATAAGAAATAATAATAATAATAATAATAATAATAATAATAATAATAATAATAATAATAATAAAAGCCCATTTTGGTGAAAACAAACCGACCAGCGCTAATAATAATAATAAAAGCCTGTTTTGGTGAAAACAAACAGACTAGCATGATCATCCCACATCGCAGTTGAATAACTGCTCTTCAGCTCGTATAAAATGAGGAAAAAATGAGGAATAACTTACGCAATTCAGTGTTTGCTCTCGATCGTCTATTCTCGGCTCCGGTTCTGAAGCCTCCTGTTCGTGTTTCCCGTCTGTGACCCTAGCTCGAGCGGTCGTTCAGAACGGACCTCCAATCCTTCATACGACCACGCCTCCCTGTACGAATCAGATCCTCCCATGTGGAAGCCAACCCGATCGGACCAGACCCGGTCCTCTCCTCCCGCTTCCTATTGTGATCAGCCCGACTGGATCCTATCACTTGCGGCCAACCCACACGGTCTTTGATGCAATCATGCAATAATATATATATATATATATATATATATATATATATATATATATATATATATATAATTTTCTTATGTTTTTGGAGGCTATATAAGTTTTTTGTATGACCCTATGATAGAAAACAACCAATGATCATGCTTGGGTTCGGTGCTCTTAGGTAGGTTCATTCCATTAGTTTTCCACTTGTGTTTCTAGCTCTCCATCTCCTGTGGCTTCATTGAATTTTCCTGCTGTTCTATCATTTTTTCTGCTATCTACTTGGTTTCCCTCCTGTTGTTTGGTTTCCCCATGTGGCTGCTCGATTTTCCTGCTATTTTCTTGGTTTCCTGCCGCTGGATGCTCAGTTTTCATGCTATTGGCTGCTCGGTTTCTTCCCCTTGCTGATCCCTGTGCTATTTGCTTTAACTTCTCCATGAATAGGCTGATTTGGAGGGTTTTAGTGGCTGTTTTTGTGGCACATTTATGTAGGGTAATAAGTGCTATCCCCCATTCTTTCTCCTATAAATTAGGGTTGAATTCCTTTGTGCAAAAAAGCTTTGGAGGGTGTGATCATGTAAAAATCCTGAAAGTTTTCTTAGCTTGCGAGCTATCTTCTTTCTATCTTTTAATACTTCGTCTCAGGCTTCTTTCTACTTCTTCTCTCCATGATTTCCATTATATATATATCTTTCTTTTCTAAACTATTATGAGGACCTGAGGGTTTCTTATAAGCTTACAAGCTGTCTTCTATCACGCTACTTCTTTGTCTCAAATTTCTTTCTACTTCTTCTCTCCACGATTTTCCTTCCACATGTATCTTTCTTCTCTAAACTATTATGAGAACCTAAGGGTTTCTTATAGGGGTGTCAAATTTTGACACGACCCGAACCCAACTTTGAAAAATCTAAGATCGTGTCGACCCGGATAGCAAACGGGTCGGGTTCGGGTCCGAAATCTGACCCGATTTGAGTTTTGGGTTGGGTTCGAGTTGACCCGAAAACTCAAACTCGACCCGGAAACTGCTCTGCCAGCATTTGCTGCCCGGCGTGCCCGCCCTGCTTGCAAAATGACCCGACGCTGTGACGCGTCGAGTTCGCTCAGTCCGTCAGTCGCGTACTCGTGTGTCACGTCTGAGAGTCTCTTCGCCAATTCGCCTCCTTCGAGGTTGTCGTCGCTCTTCGCGTCTACTGCCCGGCGCGTTCTCCCGCCGCTGCTTCCACTGCTGTTACGTCTCTTTGCGACTTCGACAAAGTTCCTTCCTGTCGAATCTTAAATTCGTTATCTTCTTCCTTTGGCAACGGGAGCTCGTTGTCTTCCTCTGACGATGTTCTTTCTTGTCGAATCAGAAATCCGTGTCAGGTCGAGTTGACCTGAACCTGAAGCGGGTCAGGTTTGGGTCCCAAAAACTGACCCGTTTGTAAAAAACGGGTCGGGTTCGGGTTGACCCGAACAGTGTCGGGTCAGTTCCGGGTTCGACAGAAACCCGACCTGTGACCCGAAATTGACACCCCTAGTTTCTTATAAGCTTGCGAGCTGTCTTCTACGTTCCTTCTACTAATTTATCTCAGACTTCTTTCTACTCTCCACGGTGACCCTTCCACATGTATTTTCTTCTCTAAACTATTATGAGTAGTAAGTGGTGAACTGCTCTGTTCTATTGGTATTTGCTGGAGGAGCATAGACTTGTGCTGGATCATAATTTTTGTGGTGGTTAGCTTGTTTGTCCTTTTCTTCTAGCACCTTTTTCTATTTGTGATTTTCATGTGAGGTGAGCATACATGGTTGTTCTGAGGGTATTTTAATTTAGTCGTTTGGTGCCTTGCGTGTCTTCCTATCTATTTTCTATGCTTTGTTTCCTATTTAGTTTCCATCACTTGTGTTTGTTTATGTGATATTGAAAGGAAGTGTCATAGTTTGCATTCCTAATGCTCTCCTACTTGGTTTTAGAATTAGGTTGCATCAGGAGATGAGATTATTTCACTAGGGGAGAATTGGTGCAGTCAAGACTAGCTATTTTGTGTTTTTGCTCTTTTCCACTTGTGTTTATAGCTCTCTTTCTCCTACGGTTGTTCGTTTCCTACTGTTAGCCCCTCGGTTTCCTGTTGGCCCCTTCGATTTTCCCTGTTGGCTCACTGTTTTTCCTACTAGACTTCGATTTCCCTACCTACTGGCTCTCGGTTTCTCTACAGACTTTTGGTTTCCCTGCTTGCTGGCTCTCGGTTTTCATGTTGTCCCTTGGTTTCCCTGATTTTGGCTATTCAGTTCCCCTCCTTGCTTATTCATATGCTAAGTGTTTTAATTTCTCATTAAGTGGGCTGTCTTGAATAGCTTTTATTGGTTGTTTTGGTGGCACATTTAATTAAGCAATTTATTGCCATTTTCCCATTCTCCTCTATAACGCGGCTAATTTCCTTTGTGAAGAAGAGAGATTTGATGAATTTTTGGAATGTGAAACCTGAGGGTTTCTTTTAAGCTTGCGAGCTGTCTTCTACCTTTTCGCTACTTCTTTGTCTTGAACCTCTTGCTACTTTTTCTCTCCACACTTTTTCTTCCAGTTGTATATTTCTTCTCTAAACTATTATGAGAACCAGAGGGTTTCTTATAAGCTTAAGAACTGTCTTGTACCTTCCCTCTATTAATTTGTCTCAGACTTATTTCTACTTCTTCTCTCCACAGTGACTCTTCCACCTGTATCTTTCTTCTCTAACTTATTATGAGTAGTAAGTGGTGAACTGCCCTGTTCTATTGGTATTTGTTGGAGGAGCATAGATTTGTGCTATATCATAATTTCTGTGGTAGTTAGCTGGTTTGTCCTTTGCTTCGAGCACCTTTCCCTATTTTGTGATGTGCATGTGAGGTGACTATACATGGTTGTTCTGAGGGTATTTTAATTTAGTTTTTGGGTTTCTTATGTATCTTCCTAACTATTTTCTAAGATTTTTTTCCTACTTAGTTTCCATCATTTGTGTTTGTTTGTGTGATATTAAAAGGAAGTGTCATAGTTTGCATTCCTAGTGTTCTCCTACTTTGTTTAAGAACTTAGGTTGCATCAATGTGGTATTAGAGCTTAGGTTGCATTAATTTGGTATATGAGCCTTAAGTTTCCATTAATTTGATATTCAAGCCTTAGGTTTCTTTAAATCTTCCTCCACACGCTCTTACGTCCGACCCCGCCTCCTACGGCCTGCTTGACCTTGACCAGGTCGCGATCTTGAAGCCCAAGCACTGCCTGTTCGTCCCTCTGCACACCATCAGCCGCACTTGAACGAGCCCGTCTAAGCCCGATCTGTGTGGCAGTTGGCCTCACTGAACTCTCGTACATGCCCGACACTGCCCGTTCCACCTCACTCACGGCAGCAGGCCACGATCACCCCATCATCCACATGCCCGATCGTCCAATGTTTCTTTATTTGAAATAGTGAGTGAGGAAGAGGAGGGATTGTTTTTTTTGTATAATTGATTAATAATAATAATAATAATAATATTAGTAAATAATAATAATAATAATAATAATAATAATAATATAAATAAATAAATAAATAATAATAAAAACTGATGTCGCGATCGCCAAATCGGAGGTCACGATCACTAAATTGGAGGAGTTGTAGACTAATTATGGGCTCTATTCTTCTCCAAAAGCCCTCGATTATCGATTTTGATCCGATCGAGTGAACCTAGAAGGGAAAGTGCTCTCCCTAATCTCCCATCGTGGGGAGGGGGCGTCGAAAGGCTACCAAAATTTCAAGAAAATACCAAATTTCAAAATTATCCTAACAGGTATCACGATCGCCAAATTAGAGCATAAAAAGACCTATACTAGAGTTGATTCTTCCCTCAAAGCCCTGCCCGTTAAATTTTATTTGGTTGGGTGGACTAAAAAGGGTAAGTGCCCTCCCGAGCTCCATTTGCGGGGACGGGACGTCGAAATTGCCCCTGTAGGCTGTCAAATTGGAAAATTATAATTAATTAATTTAATTAATCAAACAATTTAATTCATTAAAATATTAATTGACTAATTAAAATATTAATTAATTAAAATTTAATTTGACCTCAATTTAAAAATACAATAAATTAACTAATTAACCTAAAACTCTATAATTAAAATTTAATTGATTAATTAATTAAGATCTTTTAAAATATACAAAGCTTTAATTAATTCATTAACTAGTTAAGCAATTAATTAATTAAATTAAAATTTGAAAATTCATTTAATTGCTTAACTAATGAAATGAAATCAGACTCTAATTAATTTAAAACTAAATCTTTTAATTAATATTTAATTAATAAACAAATTAATTACTTTTAAATCTTTGAAATTAATTAAATTAATTGAGCAACCAAATTTAAATTTAATTAAAAATTAAATTAATTGAATAAATTTTAAAATATATTTTAATTGATGAGCTGAGCAGTTAATTTTAATTTAAAATTTAAATTAACCTAAAACAAAATTATAATGCAAGCAACAAAACTACGAAGGGAGGGCCACTGTGATGAAGTGATGTATTTTTGAATTAAAGAATAAATGAATAAAAAATCATTGTTCACACTAATCAACCTAAGTATAACGCACACCAACTAAGCACCAAACTCCTAATATTGAAACCCAAACAAAACAAATAAAACTCATTCTAAGCAAACCTAAACTCTTAAAGGCTCTCCAAGTTCCAGCTCCTGGCAAACCCTGCAGCTGCAAACTCCAGCTCTTGCAACTACTAGCCTCAAACACCTACAAACAAGTAAACAAAATCAGCACGGAGTAGTAAACAAAACTAGTACTGAAAGAGGAAAACTTGTACTAAAATAAAATTGGTACTAAAAGAAGAAAACTAGTATTAAAAAAGAGAAAATTAGTGTTATAGGCAAAGCTAACACTGAAACAAAATACTAGTGATGTTGTCGAGGCAGTGAAGTATGCAAAATTACATAACTGTTGTTAAAACCCGACAACTTCTAATAGAGGTCATAAGTTTGACTTTAGTTAATGCGTTAGGGAAAATCTCTTGGTAAAAGTAACCTAACCCTAAATCTTACCTGCGGGCTACTTTCAATGAAAGCAGTAAGACCCAACATTTAAAACCCTCGGGCTACCTTCAATAAAAGCAGTAGGACCCAACCTTTTAAACCCCCGGGCTACTTTCTATAAAATCAGTAAGAAAACCGAACATTTAAAACCCCCGAGCTACTATCAATGAAAGCCCAAATGTTAAACCCAAACATTCAGGCTACTTTTAATGAAAGCAGTTAAGACCCAATCTTAAACCCAAACATACATGCTACTTTAAATGAAAGCAGTAAGACCTAACTTCTCAAACAACCGGGCTATTTTCAATGAAAGCGGTAAGACCTGATTTCTGAAACCTACATGTTACTTTTAATAAAAGTAGTAAGACCCAACTTCTTAAACAACCGGGCTACTCCTAATAGAAGCAGTAAGAATGTCATGACCCGGCCTGATAAGCTTGAGTTGATGAGGCGGGAACAGACGGTCGTACAGAAAAATTAAAACTTTCATTTCAATATTAGCATATTCAAATATTCATCCAAACATAATTAGAAAAGAGTAACTAATCTTCCATTTCCACAATTTCTAATACATTAAAAGTAACAACTCATAAACATAAAACTACTACAAGTAAGCCACAATACATAATCCATCACATGACATAGAATGATCATAAAGAACCTGTCTCTATGGGATTCTCTACGACGATAAGTGACAGGTCTATTAGCCATCAAAGCTAAGCAGGTTCTCCTGAAAATATTATCACAACCAGGGTGAGCTAATGCTCAGCAGGTAACAAATATTTCTATTAAATTCATAAGGCAAGGAAAAGAAAACATTATGCATGTATTTTTCATATTTCAATGCATAAGTAACTTAAAGAAGAAACACTATAAATGACAAAAATTGATATTGGGTATGCATATTCTGCATGACATCCTATATGCCCATTTTTCCTTTATTATGTCATATGACTGTAACTTTCTCATTTATCATTCTTTTCATAATTTTCCTTTATGATCTTTTATGCATATAATACTTATCCATAACTTTATACACCCGCAACGGAAGTATTAAAAATATTTACTAATCAGATACACATTCAATTTGGCAATTGCTTTCATTTTTTTATTATTTGCTCCGAAGAGCCCTTTACCAGTTGCTCCAAAGAGCCATTTACCATTTGCTTCAAAGAGCCCTTCATCAATTGCTCCGAAGAGCCTTTTATCAATTTGGATACTCCGTATCTACATATATATTTTTTCATGTATTTTCATAAGAGAAATGATAACATTCGTTCAATCATATGTTTCTATCTAATATGATGTTTTTATGCATTTCTACATGTAGGAATTTAATAGTTCTAAAAGAAACATGTTACAACATCTATCTTTTCTTGCTGCATTATAATATGTAAAGAACAAACATATTATTTTCAACTGAATAATAATAAAAAAATACTAAAACATATACATTTTTCATAAGATTAACATTCATAGAATAAGAATTATGAAATTAACAGAAATACAAGCACCCACCTCAATAAGCAACCATTTATTCTTATGACGTATATCTGCTTCTATATCCAACACCTAAAATAATAAACACCTTTATTACTAACTCATAACATAATACATTTTCATTAATAATATTCTAATATTAATTCTTTTCAGATTTAATTAAATCCTAATTTTTAAAATTCAAATTATTGTCTAAATTCATAATTTTCCCATTTTAACATTTTATCATTTCCTAAAATAAAAAAATATCGCTATTTTCGATTTTGCTTAAAAACCATAATTTTTCGAAATAAAAGTTGCATTAATTTCATCATAGTAGCATGTCAAAATTTTCCCATCACTTAATTAATAATTAGGGCTTAAGCATTTTTCGATTATTTTAAATTAAAAATTAGAAAAATAATTTTTTTTTGAAAAATCTTAATTTCTTCTATTAAAAATATTCCTAATACTATTTGGAACAATATTTGTTAAAGAATTTTCATAGAAATAAAAAAAAATCAGAAAACCCTAATTTTTGGAAACTCAACAAAATTTGGAAAAAATTTAAATTTCATGATTATAAATTATTATTCAACATTCCCTAACATTCTCCTTCCAAAATTTCAAGTTTTAGAAAAACCCTAACTTTTTCACTTCAAGAAATCTAAGAGAATAAGAGGATTTCTAGATTTAGGAACTTACCCTTTCTCTTCCTTAAGTCTCCCTTTTGATTTCCTCCAAGATCCTTGCCAGAAACCGCCGTCGTCGCCGCCCTCTCTCCCTCTCTTTCTTGCGGTTGGACAAGGTGTAACCAAAAAAATGAAAGGGACCGAATAGTTTCGGTCTCTTAAAGCTTCATGAGATTTAGGAAAAGTTCTATTACCCTTTTGCCCTTGCTTGCTTAATTGAATTTAGGAAAATGAGGGGCTATTTAGTAATTAGGTTTTAAAATGAATTTTATCAATTTTTAATTTTAAATCAATGCAAAATTAACCATAAGTCATTTATATCAAATCGATCAAAATTTCATCTAGAATTTTATAAAATTTATTTCGTCGAAATCCATCAACTTAAAAAATTTGACTATTTTCATCGTGGTGCGCCGCAACGCGTCATTACACTCGAGTTAGTATTTTCGGGTTTTAGAAAGACCCACTTCTCAAACCTATAGGTTACTTCCAAGGAAGCCGTAAAACCTATTATACGGAGTACTTTCAATGAAAGCCATAAGCTCTGATTCAAATCCAAATATGTAGGCAACTCTCAAGCAGAGCCATAAGTCCCAACCCAAACTAAACCACCATAATACTAAAATTCATAATTAATCTATTCAGGTTACTTGGGATCCCTGAGAGGAGGCAACCCATGGCTGCTAATCAGATTCCCTGAGCACTATGATCAACGATCGCTAGTGTTGATAAATTGAAACCTATTGTATATTCGGGATGATGGAACCATGAGATCTTGATCAGATTTACCTCCTTTTCTCCCACAACTGAGACTAAAACACCTAAAACTATTCATCCCGTAATCGAGAGTTCTCTCTCACGCAATAAGAGGGGTAATTAACTATGAGGGCTTGCGCTCATAGGAAGTAAGGACCCAGATCTAATTAAACCCAAATACACTCCTCAGGGAAAATCTGGTTAAATACAATATGTCTTTAGGAGAATGATATCCTAAGTTTGCAAAGTGGGATTGAAGCCTACGCGCCATTTTACCTAAGCGAAACACATTTTCGTTAGTTCTCTTAGCCCATAATCTTCCACCATGCAAATAGGACCACTTAGTTCCTATATTCCAGCTGACATATTACTTTGATACCATTTGTAATACCCCAACGTCTCAACCACCTAAATATTGTTTGCTTTAGGTTCATGGCTTCATAGTTTTCTCCCATTATATTGTTATTTCTAAGGAGGTTATCAATCCTAGGATTGCTATTATACAATCATGTTTAACTTTGAAGTTTCTAGTGAAAGTTCAACCGTTATACTTAAAAATGCCTCGATATTTAAGAGTTTAATTTATTTTCTTAAGGACTTTAATAATCATCCACACTTAGATAACTGATATCCTCTTAGAGTCATCCATAAGGAAGATAGGATTGTACTAGTAGAGTTCCCATCATACTACTCTGTCGATAGTTATTGTTTGGATGTTTGAAGTTATCTTGTGCAACTATAGGATTTGACTAATCTTGGGTCTTACGTAGATAGTCTTTGGCCTTATGCTAAGTCATGTAGCAGTTGAAATATTTTTTGACCACCAAATTGCCAGTCTCTGAATGCCATTTGCCGTAGTGAATTCTATGAGGATTATTTTTCAACATCTGTCCTTGATGATTCTTGTGTTGCTTCTTCTACGAATTTCCTTATGCCTGATTATCTATAATTTTTTTTTTCTAGTAGCTTTCTCTTCACAAACATTAAACTCTATTTCTACATGAATAGTTTTGTCAACCAATTTTCTCAAGGCAGTGCACTTGATCATAGATAAGCATTTACTTATAAGTTATATCATGCCTTAGGCCAAGAAAAAGTTGTAAATTTTCTTCTCTTTGTGCTGGCTAATGAATGGGACAAAGATTCTAGCAAACTACATCTCATATTCTGGAACTATTTTTGCTCCTTGTTCTATCTTTTTCAAATCATTCATTAGTTTAGCATAGTCCGCCATTGGGAAGTATTTCCAGAAACAATCTTTTTAAATTTGCCCAAGAAATCACTGCATCCGCTCTAAGATTTTTGCGTTACTTGCTTTCCCACCACTTATCAATACCTTTTTTGTTGTTGAAATGGAGCCATATCAACATTTTGCTCTTTGGGGCATTTAATATCTTAAAGTCTCGTTTCAATATCATGAAGCTATGCATTTAACTCGAGTGGTCCCACTACCAATTAAAAGTTGGAGGATGAGTCTTTAGGAATTGGTCCATTTCGTAGTCTATCATCCCTCCATTAATTAGAATGATTTGTAGTATTTTAAATTTTTATTTATTAGTTTGAATAAATAAGTCAATCGATATTACTTGCTCTTTTATATTTCTTCAATGTTAATTGACTTATCTTTTGAGTCAACAGCTTGCGCTCCTATAGCTTCTTGTTGAGGTAGTGGTGTTGTTGGTTGTGATATTGGCCGAGTGACTTAGTGAATTGCTAGCTCCGCTTGAGTAAGTTGCATGGTTACACTTGTCATCATCATGATCAGTATAGTGATATCTAGGATTGGGGCAACAACATCTTGATGGCTAGCAGAGCAGGGTCCTGTAGGAATAAGTATAACTCCCTCAGGTCATTAGTTCTATGGGTGGCAGCAACATATTTTTTTTCTTGGTGCCACTCTGAATAAATTAATAAATGAATCAAAATAAAGTATATAGATAATTATATAAGCATAACATAGCAAAGTATAGTATTAATTATTAGAGATTACCTAAGATAATCTATCCGACTACCCCATCATCAAAAAATAAGGGATATTGAATACAAATCAGATTCGTTTTTATTTCACTTGTAACAACTCAAATTCTTGAATAGCGAAATATTAATTGCTTTGATTTAATGACCTCTCCACTGAGTAAAAGTGCCCAATATTTGGTGGCAGCATACGACTGCAATTTGTTCCACTTCATTGCTACTAGTTGTGTTTATGATGTCAAGATGGCTGACTCTACCAGAAATTGAATCAATCGGATTGTCCCAGTTCGGTTCAACATTACCGACAACTAGGGGAAGCCCTCGAGCAGGGAAAATTATTAGGTCCGGTCACCTGACCTAGAGATAGGTCCGGATTTTTGACACGTGGTACTTAAAGTTAAAGCGCTGGTAAAGTGTAGGTAAAGTGCAGGTAAAGCGCAGGTAAAGTGCAGGTGAAGCGCAGGTCAAAAGCACTATCAAAGCGCAGTCAAAAGTGCAGGTGGAAGCGCTGATGACACAACATTCACCCTGCAGCACTAGTACTTTAAGAATGTTATGAGTTCGTAACAAATCTTGGATGAAGTACCGCGGAGATGATGGTGAAGATAATTTATGGTCGGCTTGCCCTCAGTAAATTAGGAAAGAGATGGCCCATCCACGATGAAATGCAATGATTTCACTCCATCATTGGCGGAGAGAAAAATTATGCTCTTTTTCATTTTGTGAGTATCCATCTGAAACGAATGATAACCAGCTAGGGCCATAGCCTCCATGTTAAACCGTATTAGGAGATGAATGTTTCATTGTGCTTCCCTCTTCGACGATGGGGTCATTGGCGGCAGATCAGTGGAGAGACGATTGGCCCCTTTATTTGCCCCTTTTTGCACGCACACCCCAGGGGATGACTCAGCCTAATCAGTATCAGTTTTTGCTTGCTTGATTCGGCTCATTATACGGTTATTTTGAATGCTTTGATACTCCAAGTTCATTTCAAGATTCACGTCATTCTCCAGGTTCCAGCCAGTCTAAATATGGTTTTTAAGAGCCCATTAAGCTTTATATCTTATATAGAATATGCTAATTTTCGATATGTTGGGAAATCTGAGGGATGCATATTATTTTAAGGCATTAATTTGAACAACGAAAGTGACTTTCAATTGCGTTGTAGGTGGATGGCTGGGTTATTTCTCATATGACACCATGCGATATGTTGAGAGGAGAAGGCTTCCATTTTCGAGCGCTCCAAAGGATGATAGGAACCTCCCTGACATCAACTTAGGTCTATATAATGATGTGATAGTGTTTGATCATGTCGAGAAGGTATCGCAGTTGCTTTCTTTCAAACTTTGATATCTTAAATTTACTGTGGTGTTATTTCTTGGTAATATTTGACTTCGTACCTAATTTATTCTTTCTTTTTTCCTTTTTTTTTCTTTCTTCTTTTTATATCTAAGCAAAGTGGTGTCATCTTTCTATGTTACAAGTTAATATTTAAAAGGTTGTAGAAAGATGAATCGTGTATTGTCAGACGTCTCTTCCAAGTATTTTTCATTAGCTAAAAAAGGCTAATTATATTATTTTAAGATGCTTTGTGAATAAGATTTAATCTTAAGCAATTGACACCTTCATTCCCTGGAGCTTGAACGATGCTAGTGAATGCCTTTGAATTCAAAATGACATTCACCATCTTGTTGCCTTTGCGTATGCAAGAAGCAATTGTAGAAACGCCTTCTTTTCTGCTCGATTGGTATGGTTCCAATCTGTTTTGTAGTTTCATTACTCATAAAATTCATCTTTACTAAATCCAATGTGTGTAAGGACTTCCAAAGTTTTATATTTAGTTAAGGAAGCACGAGGCACAAGAAGTGAAAGATTTTAAAATATATGGGAAATAGGTGTCTTCAAAATTGAATCAGTAATGGGACAAACTGAGAAAAACATGAATGCTTTCTTCTCCAACTCTAAAACGGATATTACTGTCGTTTTGTTTAAAAAATCTTAAAAAAGTATGTAAGTCTTAATATTGATCCTAATGGTGAATGACGTGGGGCCATAATCACTACCATTGTTAAGGTATGCTATCAGTTCAATGCTTGAGCTTTTGAGAATTTTAGAAAATCTCAGTATTTGTGATTGAAAATTTGATAAATTTTCAGAAAATGTTGACATCATTTATGCTATGATTTTTCTTTGTATGCAATACAGCAATGGATGTTAATTTTTATTTGTTAACTTCTAGAATTCGTTCCCGATGCTTCATGGTGTAGGCTCTGTGCTTTAACAGCTACTCTAGCAGCTGGGAACATGAAATTGTCTTGGTGTGTATTCACCTACAAACACATTCGGTTTATGACCCTGGATGTGCTGCAGTGGGAATATACGTAACCAACTGCTCATTCTGCAAGTAGTTGGGAACATGAATTTCCATTATCTGCTGCATGTCGTCTCAATGTGTCACCATTAAAAATGAATATTTAGATTTTTACTGAACTGTTTGTTTTGCCTTTAACAGTGGTTTCTTATGATACATTGGTCATGAGACCGAGTGGTACTTTCCCTGGCCCTGTGATGGAGGGGAGCTGGCCAAAGATTTTGACCCCATAAAAATGGTTATTTATGATATTTGCCTAATTGAACTTCCTTGTTTGTTTGTCCCTAGAAAGCTTATGTGATTCATTGGGTGCATTTGCGTCACTACTCTTCTATTGATGATGCTTATCGGAATGGGAGAAATAGATTGGAAGCTATGCTGTCACGAGTACAGAATATGGAACTGTGAGTAGCTTTGACCTAACTTTTGATCTCTTTTTTTGTTTGCAACATTTTAAGATCTGTCTGACTATGCGATTTTTACTTGTTAATGCCTTTGCCTATTTGGTGCAGTCCAAGGTTGTCTACTGGATCAGTCAAATTTCACACTAGCCACTTTGGCGCTCCATTGAAAAGATCAACAATCACCACAGAAGAATACAAGCAGGCTGTTTTGCAAGCAAAAGAGCACATTTTTGCGGGTGACATTTTTCAGGTTGTTTTGAGCCAACGATTTGAAAGACGTACATTTGCGACTCCCTTTGAAGTTTATCGAGCATTAAGAATAGTAAATCCAAGTCCATATATGGCTTATGTACAAGTATGTTTGTAATTTGCAGCATTGACTAATTTTCTAATGTTTTGGTTATCCCATAATTGTAGCTGGCTAAGCATAGTTGCAATTGTTTTCATGTATTATTATCTGGTTTCTCTTATTTCATTTCATCTTTGTTATTAGGCAAGGGGATGTATACTTGTAGCATCAAGCCCTGAAATCCTCACACGTGTAAAGAAGGCAAGTTATTGCATTTTTGTTGAAATTTCAAGTTCTGGACATTTACAAGCAAGATTGTCAATGTGCAGAAAGTTTTTTTTTTTGTTTTGAAGAATGAAGTGCAAACAAAATGCATGTTTTAGCTAATTGAAGCTCACATAACAATAGTACATTAAATAGTATTATGTTATTCAGCAATCTTAATACCAATCATAATTTTAAATGATTTATGACATTTTAAGTCAAATATTAGCAAGAAAAATTACAATCTTGTACTCAATTAAAAAAAAAAACTAAACAAAAGAGATATTTTATGCATATTTTTATTCTAGACACATTCACATTGATAAAGAGTTTAGAAGGAAATATCAAAACAAAAATTAAAGAGTTTAGGGACTCAAAAGTAAAAGAGGAAGAGTTGAAGTATAAAATGAAGTAAAGAAATAAAAACATGGCTTGAAATCAAAGTTCCCTTTGTTTGTGTTTGCAGTTCGCTTGAGGTTGTTTTTGCCTTCCTTCTCCTGCTATTTGTTTGATGATATGGTTAATCAAGTGAGTTGTGAGCCTTTACATCTCGGGTGGCATTTGTGCTTGCCATGCGGAGGAGAACAACTCAAATTTGTGCGAAACATGATGGAAAAAATTATTGTTCATATAAAATACAGTGAATCAGGACTAGAAAATTTAGACCCTCCTCGTGTGAGCCTTAATAACACTTAAGCCGGCATCAATGTAAACCGATCCTATTCTTAAGTTGCAAGCTTGAGATATGCTCAATGCATGTAGCACATGGTTGTTTGTGACTTAAAGATTTTGATATAGATGATGATATAATCATAAAAGCTAAAGTTAAATATTTTATGATTATAGATAGAGCCTTTAATTTTAGCTTTTATGGTTATAGAAAAAGGTTGGAGTAGCTCTGGTGGCAAGTACGATTAGAGAGAGTCTCTTTAGATTGTTTGGTCACATAAAATATCAGCTTATTGATGACTCTGTTAGGAGAATAAATATATTAGAGTCGGCCCATTTTAAGAAATAAAGAGGTAGATAAAAAAAGACTTTGTTAGAAAGTATTAAAAATGCCCTTTTTTATCAGATTTAGATGAGAATTTGAGTCTTAATAGAATACAATAGAGAAAAATGATTAATATAGTCGACCCCATGTAGTGGGATAAAAGTCTGTTGTAGTTATAGTTTAGTTCTTGTAATAATTTTTTGAATACATTCCTTCATTAATAGTGAGTTCAATTGTCTTATATTATGTCACACTCCAGTTGGCTCAAACCCTTAATGGTCAACCTGGAGTATAACAGAGAAGGAAAAATCTAAATCGGCTCCTTCTTAAACACCCATTTCAAATCACTACTGTCAGAATCAAGTGAGTAAAAAGAATCTATTTAGACTCTCCTAACACGTCAACATATCAAACTCCACAACCTAATTATAGGAAGCTCTACTAAAACTTTTAAAATTTTTGTATATACCCAAAAGTCTGTACATCTAGCCTTCAGATCTCTTTTTAGATATCTTTGTACACCCTAAATTTATTTACACCAAAAACAACGGTCACCTCTTTTTTCGCCTAGTGCCCTACTGGCTCTTTTCCCTTACCTGCAGTACAACAACTGCTAATGAGCTAGGCTCAATGAAATACAAAATAAATGTATAAAAATTAATAATAACATTGTTAACAATTAAGAAATGCTTAACAATACTAACGTAGTTAAAACAAATATTGAAATGCCATATTGAGCATAAGTGCCTAGCAGTATTATTCATCTTGCTAAAACTGTTCAACACCTTTAAACAAGTCATATGATGGCTATAAGCTTTTTGCACATTTTCATCTTTCCAATTCAAGATTGGGTCCCGCTTCCCAACTTTTAGAATGGAAGCTGCTCTCTCATTAAGGATTGAGTCCAAATTCCCCAACTTCTAGAATTGAGAGTGTAAGTTTACCTTGTCGGGTCTTTTGCCTTTACTTGTACGGGCCTGCCCCCCATATATAATTTATTTCACTTTCCCTATAGTCATCCTTTGTAGCCCTAATGACATATGCTTTGATGACATAGTTGCACTTTAGCTGCCCTTTAGCTGCGCTTTAACTGCCTTTTAGCTGCACTTTAACTGCCCTTTAGCTGCGCTTTAGCTACCATTTAGCTGTGCTTTGGCTGTCCTTTAGCTGCTCATTGGCTACCCTTTAGCTGCCCTTTTGCTGCGCTTTGGTTGCACTTTATTCATTTTCCACTCTTAAGAGAGATTCGAAGCAAGATCATTGGAGTGTCAGTTTTTAGGATATTTATATATGAAAAACAAGAAAAATCGTCCAGAAAATTGAAAATTTTAACTTGAACGTAGTCAGATTGTACAGTACAATCGCACTTCCTCTGTACGATGAGTTCAGAAATCCATGTACGATCTTGTACAAACCTGATTTCGTGCTCTGTCAGTCGTCTGTACAAACTGACATCGTACTGTATGAATAGTTCAAAACTGAACAAGTTCGTCCGATACAATTGTGTATGAACCCATTTCGTACACTTTGAATCGTATGTACGAACCATACACCGTATAGTATGAACAATTAAAACAAATCATATTTTTTCTTGGTACGAAAGTGGACGACCCCATTTCGTACTCTGTGAAGCGTCTGTACGAACATACATTGTACCGTACGAATATACATCGTACAGTATGAGCAAATAAAAAAATGACAAGTTCGTCTGGGACGATCTGGTACGCACCCATTTCGTACTCTGTGCATCGTCTGTACAAACCAAGGATTGTACAGTTCGAACAATACAAAAAATTTCCAAGCATAATTTGATTAACTTCATTTTGGGAGGAACTAACATAACAAGCCGTCCAGTATGATTTTAAAATCGTACAGTACGATTATTTTTAAAATCTAAATTTTGACTCACTCCCCCAGTGTGTGTGTGCACGGTTACCCAATTACAATCACGCACTCTCAGCCAAAAAAAAGAAAAATTACAAACTTCATTACAATAAACCCTATTCTAATCTGTCTTGAAGTCTTCGACAGTCTGGAGTATGATTTCCCTGAAATGTTAGTACACACAAACAACACAAAGAAAATATGTCTAATGTATGTTAGGAGAAACAGTAATAAAAAATAATAATATTTTGGTATCATAAAAAAATCACATGATATAAAACTTAATCTTGAAATCTAAGTTGCAACAGCTTAAAATGAGTAGAAGAGAAGATAATTTATATCGTAGGCGCGACGCACTAGTAGAAAGGTATGTATAATATTTAATTTTGTTTCAAATTTTGAGGTTTATATTGACTCTTTCAATTTATTGGAGATAGTTTTAGCAAATAAAATTTAATTAACCGTCCGACCGTTTGTTCCCGCCTCGTTAATTCGAGTCTCCGGGCTAGGTCATGATATAAAAATGTGCTAATGTTTAAATATAAAAACTAGAATGCTGTGTGGGCCATAAATAAAATGAACTCAAATTTCCTTCGTGTTGAAATACTTGCTAATGCTTCGTTCAAGTGTATTAAAAAGTTTGTAAGTGCATTATGCAAATGCATTTAAAAGCTTGTAAATATACCATATTCAGACACATTGGAAAGCATGCAAATGCATTGTCAAATGTGTAAGTGTGCTTTGTAATTGCATTGAAGAACATTTACAACATATCAATTCATTGAAATCAATTTTATCTGCATGTGCTTTGACAAGTTTTTGAAACACTCAAAATTAAAATTTGAAAATCATGTTATTTTTTTTAACACTTACATTTTTTTTAAAAATTCAAACTTAGATTTGAGGTCACGCTCGCTCTCAAGTTAGTTGATTTGCCTACGGGGCAAGGTGGTAAGTTTCACTTTTTAAGTTCAATCACAAAGATTAGAGTTGATAAGACTTGAACCTTATGAATTCGATCTTTTGTAAGCATGTGGTCAGAGTTGACAAGGTCTAATAAAATAAAATCCAATCGTGCAAAAAATCTATGATGGGTATGACTATTGCACATCATAATTGGAGGGTCTATTTTCACATTTCAACCTCTCATATTGTTAATAAAAATGCTGTAAACATCTGCCCTTATTGATGATCATATTGACAGAAAATCTCAATTGGAGGATATTTTTATTATCAAAATGCCCCCAAATTCAAAACAAATTATTTGAATCCTATGTTCTTAATAAATTTATAAAATTTTAAATTAAAAATATATTAAATATAAACTTTTCAAGCAAAAAACTACTGCTTTAAGCTTAAAGCAATTATCATTAACCCTTTTGCAACATTGTGATGAGGGTGATGAATTTGAGATCAACTTTTGCTTGTAAAGAGTGAATGTCATGTCCGGATTGTCACGAATATGAAGATGGTATTTGTTTGATGTTTTCAGATTGACATGCATTCATTCTTCAATAATAAATTGTGCAAAGCTTAGATTCTAAAAATTATATATTGAAGTTCTTGAGGGAATATTTTAAGTGCAATAATCATAGTCGGTAAGATGATAGACAAGCCAAATCCAATGAACGGACTCTCTTTAGTACCAATAAAATTAGAGCTGTCATGTAATCAAGAATGACAAGGATGGATGCATTACAATTTATTTATAAGAGAAGCATGATGATCTTTTGTATTGTAAAGATCTTATGCCAGTAAAGACATGGCTTGTGTATTTTAATCTTGTGTTATTTTTTGCAAAATAGCATCACTAAATAACGATCACAAATGGGGTCCTCTGATTGCATGGTTTACCACAAAATAACATCATTATATTTTGGTCCCACCCATATGGTGTATGTTCCTGATGTAGGCAAAAGGTTCTTTGGGTATTTATTTGTGGGCTTTTTTTCTTCTAATGGGCTTGGCCCATGTTTCTTTGGCTGTTTGGTGTTTGGAGAGTTGTGGCTGATTGGGGGCTACTTTTTTGAGCAATTGGCTGCTTGGTACCTGAGCTGCCGTGCTCCTTTCTTGGTGTCTGTTCGGCTCCTGGCTATTCCGATTCTGGCTGGTCTTTTAAGGGGGCATGGCTGCTCGGTTTGTGGTTCTACCGTGCCTTTTCTCTTGGGTTTTTCCTTTGTTCTGGTTGACTGAATGGGGCGGCTGCTTTGGGTGTCTTTTGAGCTCCTTTCCCCTATTTAAATGAGATGTTTGCTGCTATTAAAAAAGGGGTTGATTAGTGAAAATGTTTGGAATGTAAAAACCTGCAGGTTTTTCTAGCTTGCGAGCTAGCCTCCTTTCCCCTCTATCTCCTAAAACTTCGTCTCGAACTTCTAATCTCTTTCTTCTATCCATGGTTGCCATTCCATTTGTATCCTTCTTCTCTAAGCTTTATTAATAGTAAGATGGTTGTGTTGTTTACAAGTTGAAAGTAGTATTGTGTTTTTTTTGAAGTTGTCTTTGTTTATCTATATTGTAAGAAAGGAAGTCTTTTAGTAATTTTACTATTTTCAATTGCATCAATTTGGTATCAGAGCGTCTAGGTTGTAAGTCATGTCTTCCTTTCCTTTTAAAAAAATCAAAGAAATACAAAAAATGGAAAGCCAATCACTCAACAAGCAGAAGTTCCACATCAGGATGCTGAGGAGTCTGCCGATGGTAAAAGTCAACCTTCTATACAGACGATCTCATCAGGAGATGAGATTCTTCCGCCAGGGGAGAATTGATGTAGGCAAAAGGTTCTTTGGGCATTTATTTGTGGGCTTTTTTTTCTTCTAATGGGCTTGGCCCATGTTTCTTTAGCTGTTTGGTGTTTGGAGAGTTGTGGCTGATTGGGGGCTATTTTTTTGAGCAATTGGCTGCTTGGTTTCTGAGCTGCCGTGCTCCTTTCTTGGTGTCTGTTCGGCTCCTGGCTGGTCTTTTGAGGGGGCCTGGCTGCTCGGTATCTGGTTCTGCCGTGCCTTTTCTCTTGGGTTTTTCCTCTGTTTTGGTTGGCTGAATGGGGCGGCTGCTTTGGGTGTCTTTTGAGCTCCTTTCCCCTATTTAAATGAGATGTTGGCTGCTGTTAAAAAAGGGGTTGATTAGTGAAAATGTTTGGAATGTAAAAACCTGCAGGTTTTTCTAGCTTGCGAGCTAGCCTCCTTTCCCCTCTATCTCCTAAAACTTCTTCTCGAACTTCTAATCTCTTTCTTCTATCCATGGTTGCCATTCCATTTGTATCCTTCTTCTCTAAGCTTTATTAATAGTAAGATGGTTGTGTTGTTTACAAGTTGAAAGTAGTATTGTATTTTTTATTTGAAGTTGTCTTTGTTTATCTATGTTGTAAGAAAGGAAGTCTTTTAGTAATTTTGCAATTTTCAATTGCATCAGTTCCCCACTAACTTTAGTCCCTTCAGTTGTGAATCATATGGTGCATTTGATAAGGCACAAAGCTTTTTGTTAGTTAAGATTGACTCAAAATTATCCTCCCATGGTTCCTGATAAGGATCCTTCGGTCAGATTGGTTCAATTATCTATGCCGATTATGCATATTAGGATTCATGAAAACCTGAGATGATGGATCATGTGATCTTGATTGGGATTTACTATACACTAAGCACCCATCATCTATTGATTATCCTTAATCGAAAGTTATCTCTTATCATTAAGAGGGATAATCAAGCACATGGACTTGTGCATATGAACAATTAGAATTATTTTATTAAGTTATTGCAAAATAAGGGTGAAATTTCTGGGTAGTATTTTATCTACAATCTAATATGCCTTCCAAAAAAATTGACCCAGAAGAAGAGCTGAGGCTGAATTTTCAGAGCTCATAGACCATAATTTTTCTTGTAGCAGCCACTTGTATTATATGTACATTCTCATTATTGTTTACTACAATTGAGCTTTGGCCCTCAACTTTCCACACAAAAAAAAAAAAGAATAGTAGCCATTCAATTAAATAAAAAAAAAAGAGAAATTAAATGTTAAGTGAACAAAAAATTAAAGATGGGATTTGAAAATAATTATTCTTGCTAGAATTCAAAGCACCAAATTGTTTAGCTATGAATTGTAATAATTCACATTTTTTGAGTTAGCTTGAGTAAATTTCAAAAGCGCCACCTTTGACTAAAAATAGATATTGAGTCAATCCATTTGCTCGTTACTCAACTTGAAGTTACTCGATTCAATTTTAAATCAACTCAAATTTAAATAAGCTTTGAGCTTGACTAATACTGCCACCCCTAATACAGTTGTTCAATGTTCGGATTGAAAGTTAGTTTGTAGCTGGAAATTTTTTTTTTCCATGAGGCATGCTTATGCACCTTATTTTATGGCTATAAGTTTGATAATAATGATAATGATCATCATCAACAGGGCATATGAAAAGACATCTAAGCCAAATTTATCTTTATTTCCGAAGTAGTTGGTCAACCTTTTGATTGAACCTTAGTTTGTATTAGAGATCTTTTCTACCTTTAAGCATCTTCAGGGGTCTTCTATTGTGGCTTTGAGTTTAGTAATGATGATAATGTTTATCATCATTAGCAAGGCATGTGAAGGCATCCAAGCCAAAGATCTAACTCTCTTTTTGAAGTAGTTCTACTGCCACAACATTCATGTGAGCTCCTTTGGCTTCACCTGCAGTTGTTATGGCTGTTTTTATGAACAATTAATTCTTTGCGATAGTTTAGGGCTTTGGCACCTTCAACTACTGTTGCAGTTGTTATGGTTCTCCAACTTCTCTTCTGGTGGCTTCTTCCTGAGTGGCATTATCTATTCTATTTGATGTTTTATGAGATTATGTTATATCTTGAAGAATGTAGAAGAACACTTTTGTTGCTTTAATAAAAGTTGTTTTTGGTTGTTCAAATATTTTTCTTCCTTCTGGATTTTAATCCTTGAGCAGATGTGAAAATGAAAGCATTATCGAGGTTTTAATATCCTTCAATCGGTTATTTTTTTTCCTTTTCTCCAAAACTTTCTTTCCCGCAAAAGTTGCATGTTTGTGCATTGGTTGATTGCATATGAAACTTCATTGCATGCTAGATGTGCATTGGAAATCTTAGTTTCTAGAATGTCCTACATCACCTTTGTTTGTTTCCCCTCATCTTATTGACAAGAAGTCATCTCAAGGGTTGGTTACACTTCATCTTTGTTTTGTCTTGCATAGCTGAGCAGAGCTCTCCTCTAGAGAGTTAAAGATATTTATTGCTTCAAAATATAGTCAAAGCATTGTTGTCATCTTAAGAGGTCAGGCTTGGAGGGGTTCAGTTGCCTCTTGCAGGCTTTGGAAATCTTAGTTTTTTTTCAAAATAAAGATATGCTTTGAACCCTCTACACTGCATTTGCGGGAGATCCATGCATTGGTTACTCCCATTGTTGATCGTCTTCAGTAACTTGGCATTTAGGCTTAATCTTTAGATTATGATCTCATGTGCAAGATTACACCCACGATGAATACGATGATGGTTGGGTCCAATGGGCAGTTAATTGCATGGATTTTTCTGGTTTAGTAGACCTTGTTATGATGCTTCCATTTTGCGTAACTGCTTTAATAAGATGGTGAAGCTGTGGACATGCTGTTAAATCATGGTATGGATTGAACTCTATCCATACTCAGATTTGTTAGAACCTAATTATACTGATAAGTTCAACGCCTGCATGTTAGGTAAAAGCGATGGGAAGAGTTGCATCCATCCTTTGGAATTTTTAATTATTTATTTTGACCTAAATATGATCTTCTTTCCAAAACGTTAGCATACACAAGCTGAATATCAACACAAATTTTATCGGTTTCAAGCTTCACACTGTAGCTTTAGAAACCTGCTATCTTTGCTACTTTTCAGAAACACCTTTTTTATGCTGCGAAAAATGAAATAGCTTCACTCATGGTTTTCTTGGAATCTAGTTTAATTTATGTTGGTTCTCCCTTTGGGTAGGTTCCCACTGTATCAACCTGAGTCCTGGGTGTTTAATAACCCCGCAGCAGTTTTGAGGTGAATATTAAGCACTTAAAGGCGAAGTACTTCCCTCAATTTGCTTGTCTCTCCTATATATATATATATATAGTTGATTCATTGTTGCTATGCATACAATTGGAGTTGCAAAATTGAATCAATCTCATTAACTCAGTAATTACTAGCAAAATGAGCATTCCATTTCCTCTTTAGCATAGCAACACGCTAGTACAATGGGTCTGACCTCTTTCTTTACTTTTATGATTTGGTTTATTTGCAGTCCATTTTGTTGGGTAAGAACCAATGGGTCTTGGGGTCTCCCTATCCTAGTTGTTTTTTGAAGTGCAGGCTTTCATCCGATTAGGAGATGTAAATGACTTATATGATTATTTTTGTTTATTATTATATTGTTATCTTGGAAATATGACTAATTTTTATAGTATGGCGTTGCATGCTTTTATGCATGTTATAATTATTTTCCATCTACGTGTCTTGATCACCTTTCATGTTTGGGATTCCATTTTACTTTTCTTTCTTCGTACTCCAGCTTTTGCTGTCTGACATCAGTTTTTTTTTTGTGGAACTAATAAGCGGGAGATAAGTTGCTATCTGACATCTGTTAAATCAACAAAATTTATTAAAATGTTGTATCAATATGCAACTATTTTTCTTTGTTTAGAGGAAGATTGTTAACCGGCCACTTGCTGGAACTGTTAGAAGAGGAATGTCAGAGAAAGCGGATAAGATGCAAGAACAGCTGCTATTGATGGATGAGAAGGAACGTGCTGAACACATAATGCTTGTAGATTTAGGACGGAATGATGTTGGAAAGGTTTGCCTTCTTTTTTTCTTTATATCTTTTTAGTTCAGCTTGTTTAGACTCTCACTACAATTTCTTTGTTCCGGTGCATTTTCTGCTGTTTTTTCTCTGTTTTTACCTAATTAAATGATTAATCTATCTGAAGCTATCAAATTTAGTATACTTAAATACTCATATATTAAAAAAAAGCTGGATACTGAATTTTCTTGGAAGACACAGAAGAATAAAATTTTAAAGAATACTCAAGAGAGAGATTGCAGTATATATCTTAGTCATTTCTCTTACAGTATCAGTACAATATATTTATGTTTTTGTGAAGCTATTGTGCACATATTTGTCTTTATCTATATACATAGTTTTAAGGGAAAGAAAATGAGAGACAATGAGAGAGCTCCTTTTCAAAATAAAGCTCCCTGATAATTTGGAGTTTTTTATTCTTTGACAGAAGGAAAAGATTTTTATATGTATAAAAAGTCAAGTTGCATCATTTTAAAACCATAATTAGAAAGCCCCCTCCAAAATTTCAAAAATATAAGAGAGCTTTATTTTAAAAGGAGTTTCTCTAAAAAAATTATGATTTTAATTTTTAAATGGAAGAAAATAGTATTTTTTTTATTAAAAATAAAAATTACATTTATATGATTTGTAAGATCTAATGTAAGCTATCATATCTAATTTTTTTATTTGAAAAGTTGGGGAGCGACATAATTAAAAAGAGAGCAATGGACACATCACAGAAATAAGAGATTAAGCTAGAACTTTAAAAAGTTACAAAGATTTGTTCGGAATATTTAAAACCTTTTATCTTCTTTAAATATGTCGCACCTCTTTTCCATGACTAGAATCCATGCACTTGAGATAACGTGTTGAACTTGGTTGCTTTGTCTATCTTTGGAAGAATGATAAGGATATGATATTTCTTTCTCGCCCAATGTTTTGAAGTGCAGAGAGTAAAAATGCAGCTCAAATTTTTTTAGCAATGTTTTGACCTACGCATAATCCACAAAACAGACAAAAAGGGCAAATTCACAACAGATTGCCTTGAAACTTCCCAAATACATGTCGTAATGGACTGTCCCAATTCATTCAAAATGGTCTAGAACGGCCCACCCCGCTGCTAAAATTGTTGTTTATGGAGAGTGAGAATTTGCGGGAAGTTCATATGTACATAATATTGAGATAAATTTTAGTGAAGAGAATAAAATAATAATAATAATATTGAGATAAAAAATGAATTATATTAAAAAAGTACAACAACAACAACATCAAGCTTTTATCCCACTATGTGGGCATGGGCTTCGAAAATTCGCGCCTCAGCCTCTCCACGCTGCTCTTTTTTGACAGGGAGAGTTTTAAGAAGTTTAGGTTCCGGGTAAATTTTTAGAAGGCAGATTAAGTTTTAGATAATACAATGCCCAGAGATTTTGCCCTTATTTTATAAAGACTTTATAATTACCTCTCTCGATAACGAGAGAGAACTTTTGATTAAGGCTAGTTGTGAGATAAGCACTGAGTACCCAGCGTATAGTAATAACAATTTTAGGGATTTTAAAATTGAATTTTAGAGATTTTTAAAATTTGAAATTTATCACCATAAACTTAAAATAGGTGATGGGGGGAACGGAGAAGAGCCCGATCAAGATCCCATTGTTCCGTCGTCCCGGGCTGTCATGATCTACTTAGTAAGAGGAGGTAGTCGACCCCACTCGACAGAAGACATCTTATCGACAACCATGGGTTGCTTCGTCCAAGAATATCTTGTAGACATGGGGTGGTGTTTGACAAGGAGATACACTTGAGTTCATCTTAGTTGACAAAGGGGCTTTATGCTTATCAAGTACATCCTATGATTTATTACTCAAGTAGTAGAAACTGTTAGGGAACATATGGGCTTTGGCCTTGATTGTAATATAGTGGTGCCTTTTTGCAGCAAAATCACCCAGTCAGAGGGCATGTGCCACGTCCCTGCTGGCGAGAGACTATTTGAAGATGAATTTTTGTGATACACTCAACACGACATTCACTCTTTGTGAGCTGAGGTTAATTTCAAATTTGTCACCCCCGACAAACGGTTATGGGAGATGGATGGGTTTTAGTTTTATGTTATTAGGTAATCGATTTCATTTTAAGAATTTAGACTTTTCTTTATTTTGAATTTTGGAATTTTAATAGGATTTGAGTATTGATCCCTCCGGTTGAGATTTATAGTCAACACGGCCATCAATCGGGGTGACGTTAAAGTAACTTTAATTTTTTGTATTTTGCATTGGGGTTTAAGTATTTTGAAAATAAAATCCCCTCCGGTTGAGATTTCCTGTCAACACGGCCATCATCGAGGATGATTTTGCATTTTTAGAAGATCTGTAAAGCCTTCTCAGATCCTATATTTAGGAGCTTGACATAAAGATCGATGCACATGCGGAGGATATTTTAACATGTCAAAGCTATTGTGTAGGTATTTGAACACTTTTAGTGAATCCACGAAGCATTCTCAGATCTTGCTTGTAAGAGTTTGATATAAAGATCGGAGCACATGCGGGATGTATTTTCAGCATATTGATTGGGGCTATTATAGAGGTATCGCTTTCTGTCCGCTTGTACAAGTGTTGCAGATCTGGTGGCATGGAAGTGTATTAAATTTCAGTTGTTGTATTTAGGAGAGATATTGTTTAGTCCATTTTGACTCCTTCAAGTTATCATTTAGCACAATTCCTAGAGAATTTTTGCTCAATAAGCACTAGGAGATCATGTTCTTGCTTGTGAGCGAGTTACATCATTTGCTACAAATCTCTTATTGCTACCTGTAGGCTAGTTATGTGCACTGCCAATTTCCTGTTCCCGCTCACGGGTGAATTTTAGCATTCGTTAGAAGTTCCTCGCTAGTATCCCTAGATAGGATTGTTTGTTTAATACAAGTTCCTTGTCCATGCCCGTAGGATAATTATTGTGGGCACTATGAATCCCCTGCTCCAACTCACAAGTGAATTGTAGTATTGTATAGGTTTCCTATCCTTACTTGCAGATGGATAGTTTATGCATTTAGGATTACATGTAAGCAATACATGTGTTCTTTGCAAGTCTGCTGTTGTCATTCACAAGCAAGCTATCATGTTTGTTATATGCTATTGCCTGCAATATTCAAACCCATTAAATTTTGTAACCCAACTGAAGCAATACGATCTTTTATGCTATGTTCACTAAAAGTCCACTATTTATCTTCAACTACATCAACAGGTCCATCCATGTAGAGCGATACATTTATGAATTTTTGCTTTTCCAAAAGGTTGTAATAAGAGAAGAATCGGTCATGTTCAAACAATCAACTTCGAGAATTGTCACTTTTAAAGTACGGTATATCAATTTTCACTGCTTTTATTGAAGATCTTGAATGGTGGTCGAAAGATATTCATGAGCAAACCCCTCCTTGTCATTACCATTGGGCTTTAAATGTTCTGATCGATCCATTTTCTCTTTAATTGAGAATTAACAATGTGAAACATTAATGAGGATTTTTGTCATTATCGACACCGACACTATCTTGTCAAGATGTCTAACACTGTCCTTGAAGATTGGCAACTTCCTAGTTTCCATCAAAGAAGAGGCAAGCAATTTTAAGTGATGAAAAAGAGGCCGACAAGAGTGAGCTAGGCTGAGTTTGCATAAAGATGTATTGTCGCTTAGTATTGAATACTTGTAGAGAAAGTTATAGCTTTCAACAAAGGCATGAGTGTATGTATTTTACATGTTTATCCAATTTCCATTTAGTGACTGATATTATCATTTTTATCATTTGTTAAATCTAATTCTAATTAAGTGTTGGGTCTTTTGTTTATTTAAAATTTCGGTAGCCTCTCGACGTTCCCTCCCTGTGAAGCGAGGTTGGGAGGCTGCGAAGGGAGGTTAAGACGGGACTTGCCATTGGTCTTCTTGCTCGGATCAAAGATACGATGGCATGAGGTCTTCAAATCGAATTCTTCCCGCTCGAATCTAAGATACAATGGTGTGGGGGCTTGAAATTGGTCGTTCCTACCCGGATCTAAGATACAACAGCATAAGTCTTCGAATTAGATATACCTATTGCTCCTAATTAATTTAATTTAATTTTAAATTTAAAAATAAATTTTTCTAGAAAGTCTAACAGCCTTCCGGCGCCCTCTTCTTGCGAAGTGAGGTTAAGACGACATTTGCCGTTGGTCTTCTTACCCGGATCTAAGATATAATGGCGCGGGGGCTTCAAATTGGTCAATCCTGCCCGGATTTAAGATACAACAATGCAGGTCTTGAAATGGGCGATTACTTTTTTAAAATTTCTCTTTTATGTACACACACACACACACACACACACACACCTTAAATGGCTAGGTCGGGTCGGTCTAACTGACGGTTGTGGGTAATGTATGACACATTAGTTTAATTCCTCTATATTTTGCACACTCTTATGCATCACATTTATTCATAAAAATAGGAACCAACACAATCCTTCTCTATTTTTTTGGCATTTTCTTAGTTTTCAAAATAATATTAAAAAATTTAGTAAGCTAATAAAATTTTTGATCTTCTAAGCATTTCCACATCTCTGATGAAATATCATAGGTCCCATTATTTTTTTACACTTTATTTTCTTTAAAGCCTCTTCAACTTCCGTTTTACTAATAAAATGATAAAAATAAAAATCTTTATTATTATTTAGAGTGCTAAGGTCACTAAATGTTAATTTTTTCTTCATAATCTTTATTAAAAAGCTTATCAAAATATCTCATCCACCTATGTTTAATATCCTTTTTTAAGAAAATCACTTTTTAATCTTCATCCTTAACATACTTCACTTGAACTAGATCCTTCTGTTCTATTATCTCTTTGCTTGGCTAATTTATACATACATATTTCGCTATTCTTTGTATATAATCTATTGTATAAATCATTAAAAGTTAAATTCTTTGCATCACATATTATTTTCTTAGACTGTCTACAGGCCCCTTTATATCTTTCCCCAATTTTTAAAATTTTTACTTCTAAATTAATTTTATAACATAATTTCTTATTTTTTTATCTTTTCTTGCACATTTTAATTTAATAATCTATTTTTATTATTAAGATTTTTTTTAATTCTCCAAGTATATACTTTACAATATTGTTAAAATCACTACCTACATTTTTTCACATAATATTAACTTTCTTATGAAAAATCCAAATCTTGAGATCTTGAATCTTACTCTAAAAATTATTTTATTGGCATTATTTAAATGTTCTCATGTAATTTTAGGGCAATATTTTATTTTTTATTTTCATATTCCACCTATTCATCTAAAAGTCCAAAACTACTAAAGGATGCTGGGTACATAAACTTTCACACGAAATAACTTTGCATTCTAAACGATCCATTTTTCTTATAAAAAAATAATTAATCTAAATTTTACTATATTCATTATAAGTGACGAGATACTCATCTCTTGTTTTAAATAAGGTAAGTAATTACAAAATTATAAGCTAGAACAAAATCTAATATAGTCATACCACCTTCATTAGTCGCTATAAACTCGTAGCTTCCATGAATACTTTTAATTTTTTTTAACACTCTACCAACATGTCCATTTAAATCTTCTCCTATAAAAAATCTTTCTTCAAAATGTATTATTTGTACTTATTATTTCAAATCATTCCAAAATTTTAATTTTCAACACATTTAAATATGCTTGAAGAGCATAAACACTTATAATATTAATAATCTTAATATAAAAAATAATCTTTAAAGCTATAATTCTATACCTTAATTTTTATAATATTATCCTTCAAACTCTTATTTATAATCACACATACACCATTTCTAGTATGACTCCAACATGAATACCATTGTTTAAATCATAAATTATCAATCTCCTTAGATTTTACTCCAACCCATTTAGTTTCCTAAATACATAGAATATTTATTTTTCTATGAATCATAATATCTATTAATTTCATTAATTTACCTATAAGTGAACTTATATTTCAAGTTTTTATCCTAATTCTAGTTTTATGAACTAGTTTTTTTACTGTATCTGTCCATGATTTGGGAACCCTTGCTTATTTAACATTGCATCCTAGCACTAGTGCAGTAGCCCTTGCACACTTTTCATTGTATTCATGCCACATAGTGTGTCGCTTCCAAGTAATGCCTTAGCATTAACACAATATATTAAATGATTCATATCACAATTATTTGACAAGTTTTATGCTGGCTGTTGACTACCTAAGACAACTCTCCACTTTTCTTATCAAAGACTTGAGACTTGGCAATGGCAATGACTCAATATATAGAGGCCATCTACCCCAATCGAAATAAAAAAAAGTGCATCATAAAAATTTCCCTCTCTTTTTGCCACCCCTTTTGCCATCCCTCTCTAGCAGCACCCTTATGTGAGCTTTCTCTCTCCCTTTTTGAACTGTTGACATCTGTAATGTCTCACCCCTCTTTGCCTCTAAATTTTCCTCACCCTCGTGAATGTATTGCTAACCCAATACAAGGTATATGGAGCAGTCTTGATATAGTGCATGCTTCTTTCTTGACATTATAGGGAAAATATATCCTTTTTGTTTTCGAACCCCTCACGATATCCATACATGCTCTCTTGTGGCTCATACAATGTCATGACTCGGCTCGGATACTCGAATTAACGAGGCATTCATTCCATTCAAATTTAAAAAGAATTAACTACAACATCGCTATACAATTGAAGAGCCACTATCACAAGTTTTCTATCAATCTACTCATCAAATATTTCATATATTTAACATTATCTATTTGCATTTATGCGCCGTCTTCTGTAGACGTATTCCTCTTCTCTTTCAGCCATTTCTATTTTTCTGGAGACTTACCTGAAATATGAATTTAATGGGTTGAGTTTACAATGTAAACTCAGTGGATAATCATCATATTTATGATACAATGCATGTTCTTTTATCATTTCTTATACAATATTAATATGTATAAAACATTTAGTATACATCATATCATTTTCCCTTTAATTTATTCATTCATTTATACTTTTCATATATATTTCATATCATATTATTTTATAACAGTTTAACATTTATCCCTTTTCTAATTCAATTAATACAGGAGCACCATCTAAATGTACCAATAAGGTACAACCATTTTCATTTTCTTTTTCATTTCCAATTTATGTGTACGGGTATTTTGCTTCCCCAGTCAGTATCATACGGGGGTGAACTTCTGTAATTTTGCATGCATATCATTTTCCTTCATTTATACTTATATGCTAATATTATTCCTTTCCTCTTTATTTACTTGTATTCTTATATGTTGTATATAGTATCATGTATATATAAATACTTTCCAATTTCACTTTCTATTTTTTTATGTATTCTTTTTACATGTATTTTAACACACACAATATATATATATATATATATATATATATATATATATATATATATATAATCACATATTCATATACTTTCATTCATAATATTTCAATCATTTTCAATTATAACAATATCTATATCAATCTATGCATTTGAACTTACATTGTCTCACTCATGATAGTCTCCAAAAAAGAAGTAAAACCATTATATAAAATACTACTTTTAGATTCGAAATGAAAATATAATATTGAAATTTTCACAACTATAATTATCCACTTTATTTTCCTCTTCCAATATTCTTATTGTATTGAGAACCTTACAATAACATAATAATTTAATTAACATTAAATTTCAATTTGAATATCTCAATAAACATTTAATTTCTTTCACATAAAAATTATCTCACAAAATTTCTCTTTCCTTCCTTGCAAATCTTCCTTCCTCCACCGTCAAACCAAAGTCTATATCACTTGGATTCTTCCAACATAAAATAATTTCTTCAATTAGAATTTGAGGATATAAATTCGTATATAAATCAAACTCAATTAATAATTCACTTACTCTTTATTTCACTTTAAAAGAAAATAATTTTCGAGTTCTTTCCTCTTTCTCTCAAAATCTCCTCCTTTCTATTTTTAATCTCTTCCTTTGCCTTCAATTAAATATCCCTCACTGATTAGATGAAGAAATAAGGAAGGATTTATACAGAAATAGAGAAAAATCGACAAACCTTCGTTCCTTTTCCTCCTCTCAGCCGCCCCTCACGATAGAACCCTCTCGTTTGTGTTTTCCTTCTCCGCGAATGAATGAAATGAATTTTTCTCACGTGAGGAGTAGTTATTTCCTTCCTACATACGCGATCGTTCGCTCAAAACAACGAATCGAACCTTCTGGGTTGCGTATGCATGCAAGCGGGTTGTGATCTATCCGTCTTTGCTTCGCCTGGATGCTACGGTTTTTTTTTTATATTTGGGCTGGCCCGTTCAATTGAACCGGCCAGTTAAACCGGTTTTTACATACAGTTGCTTTGCGCATCATCCATAATCAATATACATCTTTCTTGAATCGGTAGGGGATTTTATTTTAGTCATAATGTCTTGTACGCAACCCATATAATCCTTTTTTGGCATGGTGAGGATGCCTGACATGCTTTTTGAAACTCCCTTCCTATGAGGTGACACGGAAGTGTTGATGAAATCTATCCAAAATAATTTAAGTTAAACAAAAATGCTTTTGGGGACTAAAATAATCTGATAAAAATGAAGATGATTAACTAAAGATGCAAGAATGAGACAATGATAAACCTTAAAATTGCATATGCCTCGTAGAATTAGTAACAAAAAAATGCAAGGAACTTGCATAAACTCTAGTGGCTCGCTAACGACTGTAAAAAAGAACATTCACTACCTCCTACAACATTACAAACTCAAATAAGATATGCAATTGACTTGCAAGACAACCCCATTTATATATATGGATTTTTTCTCGGAGGAACCTACTTAGGTATTAGTGTGTACAAAACATAAACAATTGCTTGTATAAAATAAATGAAAATTGCTTAGGAAATTTTTTAATAAAAAAAAAGAGAGAAATATAAAAGAAAAAAAATCACGTGGCAACCGACACCCACGTTCCCACATTTGGCACGTCGTCAAACACGTTCCAAAGACAACTGCTTGTATAAAATAAATGAAAACAAAACTTTTGAAACTTGCGCTCAATTGCTATAAGGATCCAGCTATCTCGTTCGAATTTCGATGATCAATCTTGCTTCCGATCAAATCTCCCCCACAAGTGCCGACTTCACCTCCTGATTCCACGCGGCCGAACAAGTCCAGCCAATTGAGCCTCCTGATCCCTTACTTGGGTGAAGTAACCTCAAACTGCTCCTCTTGTTTGCTCCTCCGCCCTGATTGTGGCACCTAAAGCTGTTCGATTCCTCCCCTCTTGGGCACGACCCAACCCGTAGACGCCTGAAGCAGCATCGCCTGTCTGCCCCTACCTGAGCAAAGCAGCACCTCTCGGATTAGTGGCCCAATTTGCCTCCACCTTTGGTTCGTCCAGTACACATGCGGGCTTTTGATCCCTCTCCTGTGCCTCTCGCGGGTTTACCGCGCCTTCTGTTCCTTTGCCCTGATCACACCCGCACAGAGAATCACCGAAGCCTACAGAGGCTCCCGACTTGTGATGTAAGCAAAAATTAAGACAAACCCCTAATTTTTGCAAATAAAAACAAGACTTACAAGGTAATAAAAAAAGATACTCAAAATACCCAAAATGACACTTTTTATAGAATAAAGACTCTTACAAACTTTGACACAAACAAACTTATGAAATAAAAATCCTAAACTTGCATTCCATTTGCTTTTAGAAGAAGGATACAGGTGGGGTGGACACTTGCGTAGAGAAGAAGGGGTTAGAAGCCGAGAAGAAGGGAGGAGAAGCTTGCAAGCTTTCCTAGAAGGGAAGGAGAAGAAGTGGACAAAGCTCGCAAGCTTTTCCAAGAAACCCGCAGGTTTACAATTTTCAAAAATCACATTATCACACTCTTTTTTTCCTTACAAAACACCCCAAATATATAGCCAAGAGAGAGGAAACCCAACAGCCAAAGTACCTCCAAATAGACCAATGAAAAGAGGGGAAAAGGAATGCCAAAAGTCTCCAACAGCAGCCATAAAAGTTCAGCACAGGAAACAGGACAAAAGCCCACAGCAAACCAGCCAAAAAGGCCACGGAACCAGCCAGCTGGGAAGGAACCGAAGGGGCAAACCAGCAACCAAGGCAGCAGCCACAAGAAGTCCAGCAACCCACATGGGAACAGCAATAAAACCACTAAAACCGAAGAGGTAAGAGGAGAAACCGAGGAGGCAGCAAGGGGAAACCAACCAGCAGCCATGGGAAGAGCAAACAGCCACCAAAACCGAGAGGGAAGGGAGAAACCGAGGAGACACAAGGGAAGGGAAAGAGACACAAGCCACTCCATACCTTTTTGAAATAAATACATACCTTTATGCATTTATGAGCTTCTACTTCATGCATTTAGGAATTAATGAGCTCACCATAACTCCAACATCAGCTCAAAACCAAGAGCCACAAAGCCCCAAAATTATTAACTTGTGTTGACCCCCCATTTGCCTACATCAACTTGCCTCTGCACCAGCCATTCAACTCGTACTACCTGTTGTGCTTCTCGTTAGATCTGCCTCCTCACATGAAGCTCGAAGACGAGCCTGATTTCTTTGCTTGAGTTCGATTACACGCCCAAGCCCGCTCTTTTGTTTGAACCGTGAGTGAGGAGGAAGGAGTTTGTATATTAATAATAAAAATGATAATAATAATAATAATAATTAATAATGTATATGTATATATATTCATCAATTATAGATTATATATATATAATTAATTAAGGAGAATGCCACAATCGCTAGATTGGAGACTTCGATCGTCGAATTGAAGATCAAAGAGAGATTCCAGGGTTGATTTTATTCCCCCGAAGCCCTTGGCTGTTGATTCGATATGCCGAGCAGACCTAAAAGGGTAAGTGCCCTCCCCAACCTCCCCTGGGAGGGGGCGTCGTAAGGCTACCAAAATTTTGGAAAAACATCAAATTTTAAAATAGGTACCGCGACAACCAAATTGGAGGACTCAAAGACTGATAGCGGGGTCGATTCGCTCCCCCGAAGCCCTCGGCCGTCAATTTGATCCAGCCGAGCGGACATTAAAGGGCAAGTGCCCTTCCTAACCTCCCCTCGTGGGGAGGGGATGCTGGAAGGCTACCGAAATTGCATGGGGAAGCTATCAAATTTGCCTCGAGAAATTTTCGAGGGATTTTTGGAGAACAACAACAACAACAACAACATCAAGCCTTTATCCCACTACGTGGGGTCGGCTACATGAATCCTTTTTCTCCATTGTGTCCTATTAAAAGTCAAATTCTCGTTTAAATCTAATAAAGAAAGATCATTTCTAATATTTTCTAACCAAGTCTTTTTAGGTCTACCTCTACCTTTCTTAACATAAGTCAAATCTAAGACCTCTACTTTCCTAACCGGGTCATCGGGAGGCCGCCGTTTTACGTGACCAAACCATCTAAGGCGACTCTCTCTAATCTTATCTTCCACTGGAGCTACTCCAACCTTTTCACGAATATGCTCATTTCGTATCCTATCTCTAAGGGTAAAGCCACTCATCCACTTGAGCATCCTCATCTCTACAACACTTAACTTAGATGCTTCTCTTTTAATGGCCAACATTCAGCACCATAAAGCATTGCAGGTCTCACCACCATCTTATAGAATTTTCCCTTAAGTTTGAGGGGTACTTTTCTATCACACAATAAGCCCGATGCATTCCTCCACTTCAACCATCCAACTTGGATTCTGCTGATAATATCCCCATCTATATCACCATCACTCTGAACAATAGATCCAAGATATCTAAAACGTGTACTCTTATTAATGACTTGATCGGCCAAAGTCACAATGCCCTCACTAGGTCTATTATTACTAAAATTACACTCCATATATTCCGTTTTAGATCTACTCAAGCAAAAACCTTTAGACTCTAAGGTTGACCTCCACAATTCTAGTTTACCTTCAACTCCCTCTCTAGTCTTATCAACAAGAAGAATATCATCAGCAAAAAGCATACACCAAGGTACATCCTCTTGCAAATGTCTAGTGAGAACATCGATGACTAAAGCAAAAAGATATGGGCTTAAGGCTGATCCTTGGTGTAATCCAACCGAAATAGGAAAATACTTGGTCAAACCACCTTGTGTTTGAACACAAGTAATAGCTCCTGCATACATATCTTTAATGATTTGAATATAAGCGTTATTAACTTCTTTCTTTTCAAGAACTCTCCATAGCACTTCTCTTGGAACTTTATCATATGCTTTTTCTAAATCAATAAATATCATATGTAAATCCTCCTTATTCTCTCTATATTTCTCCATCAAACCTCTTAATAAATGTATGGCTTCCATAGTAGACCTACCCGGCATAAATCCAAATTGATTTTGAGAAACATTAGTATCACGCCGCAACCTATGCTCCATAACTCGTTCCCATAGTTTTAAAGTATGACACATTAACTTAATTCCTCTATAATTCGCACAATCTTGTGCATCACCTTTATTCTTAAAAATAGGGATTAACACACTCATTCTCCACTCATCTGGCATCTTTTTAGTCTTCAAAACAGTATTAAAAAGTTTAGTAAGCCAAGAAATTCCTTCATCTCCTAAGCATTTCCACACCTCTATTGGAATATCATCAGGTCCAACAGCTTTTCCATCACTGCCGTTGCTAGGTCCCAAGTCCTGGATGAGAAAAGTGGAGGGTTGCGTTAGGTAGTCGACAGCCAGCGTAAAACTTGTCGAATAATAATGACATGGATTTTTTGAGAACAATTTTATTAATTTAAAATAAATTTAATTTAACTAACCAATTAATTTTAAATAAATTAATTTAAAATTAAATCTCTCAATCAAATTAAATAATTAAATTCATTTAATTAATCAATTTTAAACTAAAAGTTTAATCTAATTGAACATTAATTCAAAAATACAATTTACTAATTAATTAAAACCTAAAAATCCTTAAATTAACAAATCCAATCAATTAAATTTAGATCTCCAACTTAATTGAATTTATTAATTTTAGCTTTCATTTAATATATTTAATCAATTTCAAATTAAGTAATTTAAACTAACTAAAAGTAAATATAAATCTTTAATAATTGATTTAAAACAAACATAATTAAATAACTAATTAACTAATTTTAAAATAAAATTAAAATTCAATTAATTAAACTAATTAATTGATTTTAAAATATATTAATTAATCAATTTAAACTAATCGAACTACAATTTTGAAATTACTTAAATTAATTGGATAATAAATTCAAAAAATTAAATAATTAAGTTATTCTAAAATATAATTAACAAGCCGAGCTATTAATTTTAATTTAAAATTTAAGTTTTAAACAAACTAAATTAACTAAGAAATTTAAAATGTAAGTAAAAAACATTAAGGGGAGAGCCACTCGGGTGAACTTTTGCATTTTTGAATCAAACATAAAAAATACAGAAAATGAATGTTTGCACTATACAACCTAAGTATAACACATACCAACTTAAACACCCAAAGAAAAGCTCCAAAAATTCTACACTAAACCTCTCCAGCTCTTGGCAAGCTCTAGTTCTTGGTAAACTATGCAGCTGCAAGCTGCAGCTCCCGCAACTACTATCCACGAATACCTGTAAACAAGTAGACGAAAGTTATTGCAGGATAAACAAAACTAGTGCTGAAAAAAAAAAAAAAACAGAACCTGTATTAAAATAAACAAGTACTAAAAAAATAGTACTAACCAAATAAGTAGGTAAAGCTACTACTATAGGTAAAATTAGTGCTGAAAGAAAACTAGAACTGTAGGCAAGACAAAGTGCTGGAAACAAAGTAGTAGAGCTAAAACAATGTTACTAAAGCAAAAATACAAGCTACTGAAGTTGGAAAGTTACGAGCACTACTACAAGCAAAATCACAGTAAACTACTGAAAGCTAGGGTAGAAAGCATTGGTGTCAGACGTTAGGGTATGTAACTACTCTAAAGCTAACCTAGTAGGCAACTATTAGTTAAAGCAGGGTAAATTTCAGTTAAATTAATGAACATAACATCCCAAAGGGAGTTATAAATCCTCCTAAGGGGAGCAACAAATCCTCCAAAGGGGAGTCATCAACCCCATTCCAAACAAATTAGAGGAAGCTTTTAATTGAAGCACATGGGCCACCTTTAATAGAGGTCGTAAAACTTGCTACACGGGCTATTTTTAATGAAAGCAGTAAGATCCACTTCTCAAAACCTTTTAAAATTCTATGGGCTACTTCTAATAGAAGCAGTAAGACCCACATTCGGGCTACTTTCAATGAAAGCAGTAAGATCCAACCTTTTTAAATTATACGGGCTACTTCCAAGGGAAGCTGTAAGACCCACTACACGGGCTACTTCTAAATGAAGCCATAAGACCCGCTACACAGACTACTTAAATGAAATCCATAAGCCCCAATCCCAAATCTAAATCAAACGACTGAGTAACTTCTAAATGAAGTCATAAATCACAAACTAAATTAAATATTGAGTAATCTAACAGATATAAACCCCAAATCATACATCAACAACATCAATCCTTTATCCCACTACGTGGGGTCAGCTATATAAATCCTTTTTCTCTATTGTGTCTTTTTAAGAGTTAAATTCTCTTTAAATCTAATAAAGAAATGTCATTTCTATTATTTTTTAATCAAGTCTTTTTAGGTCTACCTCTACCTTTCTTAACATAGGCCAAATCTAATACATCCACTATCCTAATAGGGTCATCGAAAGGCCGTCGTTTTACATGACCAAACCATCTAAGGCGACTCTCTCTAATCTTATCTATCACTGGAACTATTCCAACCTTTTCATGGATATGCTCATTTCGCATCCTATCTCTAAGAGTAAATCCACTCATCCACCTGAGCATCCTCATCTCACTAACACTTAATATTATGCTTCTCTTTTAATGGCCAACATTCTGCGCCATAAAGCATTGCAGGTCTCACCACCATCTTTTAAAATTTTCCCTTAAAGTTTGAGTGGTACTTTTATATCACACAACAAACCCGAAGCATTCCTCCACTTCAACCATCCAACTTGAATTCTACTAATAATATCCTTATCTATTTCACCATCACTCTGAACAATAGGCTCAAGATATCTAAAACAAGTACACTTATTATTGAGTTGATCACTCAAAGTCACAAACTCCCCACTAGCTCTATTACTACTAAAATTACACTTCATGTATTTGGTTTTAGATCTATTCAAACGAAAACCTTTAGACTCTAAGGTTGATCTTCATAATTCGAGTTTACCTTCAACTCCCTCTTTAGTCTTATCAACAAGAAGAATATCATCAACAAAAGGCATACACCAAGTTACATCCTCTTGCAAATGTCTAGTGAGAACATCCATGACTAAAGCAAAAAGATAAGGGCTTAAGGCTGATCCTTGATGTAATTCAACTAAAATAGGAAATTACTTGGTCAAACCACCTTGTGTTTGAACACAAGTAATAGCTCGTGCATACATATCCCTAATGACTTGAATATAAGCATTATTAACTCTTTTCTTTTCTAGAACTATCCATAGCACTTCTCGGAACTTTATCATATGCTTTCTCTAAATCAATAAATATAATATGTAGATCGTCCTGTCTCTCTAAACTTCTCCATCAACCTTCTCAATAAATGAATAGCTTCCATAGTAGACCTAGCCGACATGAATCCAAATTGATTTTGAGAAATATTAGTATCACATTTGCACCCTATGCTTCATAACTCTCTCCCAAAGTTTTAAAGTATGTCACATCAACTTAATTCCTCTATAATGCGCACAATCTTGTGCATCACCTTTATTCTTAAAAATAGGAATCAACACACCGATTCTCTACTCACCTGGCATCTTTTTAGTCTTCAAAATAATATTAAAAAGTTTAGTAAGCCAAGAAATTTCTTCATCTCTTAAGCATTTCCGTACCTCTACTGGAATATCATCAGGTCCACTAGTTTTTCCACACTTCATTTTCTTTAAAGCCTCTTTAACTTCAGTTTTACTAATACGCCGATAAAAATAAAAATCTCTATTTTTATTTAGAGTGCTATGGTCACTAAAGTCAATTGTATTATTACAATCTTCATCGAAAAACTTAGCGACATATCTCATCCACCTTTGTTGAATATCCTCTTCTAAAGAAGTGCTTTTTGATCTTCATCCTTAATGCACTTCACTTGAACTAAATCCTTACTACTCCTATCTCTTTGTTTGGCTAAATTATACATATATGTTTCACCCTCTTTAGAATCTAATCTATTATATAAATCATTAAAAGCTAAAATATTTGCATCACAGATTGTTTTCTTAGACATCTTATGAGCCTCTTTATATCTATCTCAATTTTCAAATTTTTTACATCTAAACCAATTATTAAAACAAAGCTTTTTATTTTTGATCTTTTCTTGCACATTTTGATTCCACCACAAACTATTTTTATTATTAGGAGCTTTTCCTTTTGAAACTCCAAGCACATCCTTTGCAACATTCTTAATATTAACAGCTAATTTATCACACATAATAAACCCCAAACAATAATAAAATTAAAACTCACACCTATCCACTTCAATTTACTCGGGATCGGGTTTACCTCCATCCCCCACAACCAAAATTAAAACTGTTGCACGTCTAAAATTGATTCATCCTTAATCGAGAGTTCTCTTCTACGTATTAGGATGGATAATTAACTATGAGGGCTTGCGCTCATAATAAGTGGAACCTCAGAACTAAATAAACCCTGATGCCGATCATCAGGGGAAATCTGATTAATTAAAATTCTAATCTGTCTTGGGGAAAGTGGGACCTTAAGTTTGAGAAAGCAGAGTTCATGCCATAGGGCCATCTTTTCCTGATCGAACACCAACCCCTTCTTGGCTTGGTTCTCTATTCTCGCCTAACTGAAGCTTGTGATTTTTCGGTGTTACGGGTTACTGGATGACAATATAGGACATGCTTAGTTAATACATACATATATAAATAAATAAATAAATAAATAAATATTTATGTATATTCTACAATGATCGATATAAATTTAAGATTTTATAAAAATATTACTTATCAATTTTGAGGGGTGCAAAAAAATGTGGTATATTATTTTAGGTAAATTTTGAAATTTTACTTTTTTAAAAATTGTTTAATATTACAATTTATCACTCCTTTTTTGAAATCCATCCTCAAAATTCTCTTCCTTCATAACCTGTCTTTAAGAATACAAATTTCAAAACTTCAAATTCAAGCATTTTATGCTATGATTCATATTTTTTTTGTTACTAATTATGGTAGCTCTTAATCTATCTCCGATTCTAATTTTTTGAGTAGTTGATCTACTAGATGTGGACTCAACAGCTTCAACTTCCACCCAACTTAGTGAAGTTCTATAGTTTTTATTATACAAATGTGTCATTTTAATGTTGGATTAATAGCTATTTTTATAGGCCTCTTGTTGGAATTTCATGTCATATATTACACCAAAATATTATTTATCGCGTGCCTAAATTGTCACTATTTAACCCAAAACCTTAGATTACTGAGGCAAGAACAAATGGTCTTACAAAAAATAATTATATGAAAGATCAATTTTAGTAAATTCTCATATTCTAATAAAAGAGTAAACAAAAAAAATTTATTAAACATGAAGCTATTCATATATAACTTGAAAACTTTTGACATGTTATTAACTTCTTAGCATACATTTGAAAGTAAAATGTCTAAAATTAAAATATATATATTTATCTTAACTATACATATGCCCAACAAAAGTTATCCTTCCCATATTGAAAACTAATTCTCTCTGATCTACCATTTACTCCACAAGGGACTTTCCTTAAAAGCAAGTTTATTTAATATTAAGCATGAGTTATACATGTATAACTTAGTGGATATATCATAGTTCTAAATTATAATAATTTGAAAGAAATAATATGTATGCTAAGATTACTATATAAGAATATTTTGTGTTTACATTTCATGCACAAGAGAAATATATAACAACAACAACAATAACATCAAGCGTTTATCCCACTACGTGGGGTCAGCTACATGAATCCTTTTTCTCCATTGTGTCATGTTAAAAGTCAAATTCTCGTTTAAATCTAATAAAGAAAGATCATTTCTAATATTTTCTAACCAAGTCTTTTTAGGTCTACCTCTACCTTTCTTAATATAAGTCAAATCTAAGACCTCTACTTTCCTAACCGAGTCATCGGGAGGCCGCCGTTTTATGTGACCAAACCATCTAAGGCGACTCTCTCTAATCTTATCTTCCACTGGAGCTACTCCAACCTTTTCACGAATATGCTCATTTCATATCCTGTCTCTAAGAGTAAATCCACTCATCCACCTGAGCATCCTCATCTCCGCAACACATAACTTAGTATTGTGCTTCTCTTTTAATGGCCAACATTCAACACCATAAAGCATTGTAGGTTTCACCACCATCTTATAGAATTTTCCCTTAAGTTTGAGGGGTACTTTTCTATCACACAATAAGCTTGATGCATTCCTCCATTTTAACCATCCAACTTGGATTCTGTTAATAATTTCTCTATCTATTTCACCATCACTCTGAACAATAGATCCAAGATATCTAAAACGTGTACTCTTATTAATGACTTGATCGCCCAAAGTCGCAATCCCATCACTAGGTCTATTATTACTAAAATTACACTCCATATATTCTGTTTTAGATCTACTCAAGCGGAAACCTTTAGACTCTAAGGTTGACCTCCATAATTCTAGTTTACCTTCAACTCCCTCTCTAGTCTTATCAACAAGAAGAATATCATCAGCAAAGAGCATACACGAGAGTACATCCTCTTGCAAATGTCTAGTGAGAACATCCATGACTAAAGCAAAAAGATACGGGCTTAAGGCTGATCCTTGATGTAATCCAACCGAAATAGGGAAATACTTGGTCAAACCACCTTGTGTTTGAACACAAGTAATAGCTCCTGCATACATATCTTTAATGATTTGAATATAAGCATTATTAACTCCTTTCTTTTCAAGAACTCTCCGTAGCACTTCTCTTAGAACTTTATCATATGCTTTTTCTAAATCAATAAATATCATATGTAAATCCTCCTTATTCTCTCTATATTTCTCCATCAAACCTCTTAATAAATGTATGACTTCCATAGTAGGCCTACCCGGCATGAATCCAAATTGATTTTGAGAAACATTAGTATCACGTCGCAACCTATGTTCCATAATTCGTTCTCATAGTTTTAAAGTATGACACATTAACTTAATTCCTCTATAATTCGCACAATCTTGTGCATCACCTTTATTCTTAAAAATAGGGATTAACACGCTCATTCTCCACTCATCTGGCATCTTTTTAGTCTTCAAAACAATATTAAAAAGTTTAGTAAGCCAAGAAATTCCTTCTTCTCATAAGCATTTCCACACCTTTTCCACCCTTCATTTTCTTTAAAGCCTCTCTAACTTTAGTTTTACTAATACGCCGATAAAAACAAAAATCTTTATTTTTATTTAGGGTGCTAAGGTCACTACAGTCAATTTTATTTTCACATTCTTCATTAAAAAATTTAGCAAAATATCTCATCCACCTTTCTTGAATATCATCTTCTAAAAAAAGTACTTTTTGATCTTCATCCTTAATACACTTCACTTGAACTAAATCCTTACTATTCCTATCTCTTTGTTTGGCTAACTTATACATATATCTTTCTCCCTCCTTAGTATCTAATTTATTATATAAATCACTAAAAGCTAAACTCTTTGCATCGCATATTGCTTTCTTAGATTCCTTACGTGCCTCTTTATATATTTTCCAATTATCAGAATTTTTACAATTAAACTAATTTTTATAACAAATCTTCTTATTTTTAATCTTTTCTTGCACATTTGGATTCCACCATCAACTATTTTTACTATTAGGAGTTTTTCCCTTTGAAACTTCAAGCACATCTTTTGCAATTTTCTTAATATCACTAGCCATTTTTTCGCACATAACATTAGCATCCTCATGCACAGACAAAATCTTAAGATATAAAATCTTACTCTCAAAAATATTTTTATTAATATTCTTTAAATACCCCCATCTAATCCTAGAATATCGTTTTACTTTTTCTTTTATTTTTAGTCCCATTATCTTCAAGTCCAAAACTAATAAACGAAGTTGGGTACTTAAATTTTCACTCGGAATAACTTTACAATCTTTGCAATCTAAACGATCTACTTTTCTTATAAGAAAATAATCAATCTGAGTTGTGCTATATCCATTTTTATAAGTAATGAGATGCTCATTCCTTTTCTTAAATAAGGTATTAGCAATTAAAAAATCATAAGCTAAACAAAAATCTAAAATGTATTTACCACCTTCATTTGTTGTTCCAAACCCATGACCACCATGAATGCTTTTAAAATCATCTACCTCTACCAACATGTCCATTTAAATCTCCTCCAATAAAAACTCTTTCTTCAAAAGGTATCTTTTGTATTAATTCTTCTAAGTCATTCCAAAATTTTAATTTTGAATCCATATCCAAACCCACTTGAGGAGCATAAGCACTTATAATTTTAACAATCTTAGCATCAACAATAATTTTTAAAGCTATAATTCTATCTCCAATTCTATTAATATTTATAACATTATCCTTCAAACTCTTATCTAAAATCACGTCTACACCATTTCTAGTACGACTTCTACCCGAATACCAAAGTTTAAATCCTAAACTATCAATCTCCTTAGCCTTCTCTCTAACCCATTTAGTTTCCTGAATGCACAGAATATTTATCTTCCTATGAATCATAATATCTATTAATTCCATTAATTTTCCTGTAAGAGAACCTATATTCCAAGTTCCTATCCTAATTTTAGTTTCATGGACCAGCTTCTTTGCCCACATCCGTCCTTGATGTGGGAACCCTTGCCTATTTAACACTGCACCCAGGCGGCGGTGCAGCGGCCCTTGCACACTTGTTGCTGTATTCAGGCCATACAGTGCGTCACTTCCAGGGGACGCCCTAGTATTAACATAAATTTTTAAAGGATTCATGTCATTATTATTCGATAAGTTTTACGCTGGCTGTCGACTACCTAACGCAACCCTCCACTTTTCTCATCTAGGACTTGGGACCTGACAACGGCAGTGTTATGCACAAGAGAAATAGGAACAAATAAAAATAAAATTATAATCATTAATCCTTCTTGATATCATATGATATATTTTATCTGTTAGAGTATATATTTAATACAATTGTTAAAGGATCATTATCTAAATTTTATCTTTAAGATACGCCAATATTAATATTCTTTACCAACTTGTCACAACATTAAGTAATAGAAGGTATAATACTCTCCACATATGGATATAAGTGACCCTAACTAGTACAATAAGAGGGTAACTCTATCTTTCAACATGCATATTCCAGCATTCTTTTTTTTCATTTATTTTGCATGTATTTAATCATACATATATTATGAATAGTAGATGAATAACATGAAACATATATCTTTCATTTCAATATGAAGAAATGTTTATAGCAATGAAGACAAATCATCATAAGCAATCTTGTGTTGACCCATACACTAAGAAACGAAGGAAAAGGGCCAGCATCGACGATGCGAGCAACGGTTGACGGGCACGACACATCATTAAAGTGGTCAAATGACCTCCGATTACCAATCAGACCAAGTCATTGTGATCAGAGCATCGCATTTAACTAAAAGGGAGCCCTCGCAGTCAAATCCAGCGTAAACAATCGAAATAGATGACTAACACCCGAAAATGTTGCGCGACACTGTCCAAACGATGTCCGATCATAAAACAAACTTCGCCGTTGCATTCGGAACATCTGAATCATCTAAAATTGACTGTAATTTTGCCCAATGAGCATCACATAGGAAAATCGATGTGGATTCCGAGTTGATGGAACACAAAATGAGGCGCATTGACAATTTTAATAATTATTATTTGGTTGTCATTATAATAATGATAATAATATTATTTAACATAATTAAAATTAAAATAAAAAAGAGAGAAGAGTATACCTCGTACCTATTCGGTGCCGACGTCGTCGTGTAATCTCTGCTCAAATTTGCGCGATCGAGCTCCTGCTCTCGTAAAAATGAGAACGAAACAATAATTTTGTTTCTTCTACGCACACGAGACCTCCCTGCTGATCCTGACCCAAACAATCTCCTATCCGTCTGCCTTTGATCTCTTCTTCTTATACTCTATCCACGATCGATCCAAACTCCACCTTTCTGCCCGTTCGTATAACCTCACTGCCGACCGAACTCACAACCCCCCCGATTCCATGCGTAGCCTTCCCTGCCGTCGACCCTGCTTCGATCGATCCCGAACCTGTGACTCCGATCCATCTGCATAATTTCGACCTTCGTTCAAGACCTGTGACTCCGATCCATCTGCCCGACCCGTCGTCTACCTCCAATCCCGATTGGCCCCTCTGATCTCGAGGGCCAATCCCGACCTCCGACTCCAATTGCACTCGAGCCTCCCTGCAAGCCGATTGAGCCTTTCCAATCCCGCTCTAGTCCATCAATTCAGCACTCACAATCAATCCTTGTTCTTCCAGCCAAACAGTTACCTCTCACATAAACACCCGATCTCCCCCTCTAGCCTTCTACGACTGAACTCCACGGACAACCCAGCCGAACCATTGCTCCGATCTCCCACACTCACGGCTGCCTGATCCAAACTCGCTAGCCCTTCGTCAACATAAGCTGAATGCCCCCTCAGCAACCCGATTCTACTCCAGTCAAACCATACTCAGCAACCTCACACACCACCAACCTCCCAGCATACCCGACTTCAAACCAGCCCACTCACTGCCTTTCTCACACTACAACAACTAACTATCAACCCAAAGCCCAAATTAATCCCCTCAAAGTCCCTTCAGCCCCTCAACAACCACAACAACCACAACAACAACAACAACAACATCAAGCCTTTGTCCCGCTACATGGGGTCGGCTACATGAATCCTTTTTCTCCATTGTGTCCTGTTAAAAGTCAAATTCTCGTTTAAATCTAATAAAGAAAGATCATTTCTAATATTTTCTAACCAAGTCATTTTAGGTTTACCTCTACCTTTTTTAACATGAGTCAAATCTAATACCTTTACTCTAACCAGGTCATCGAAAGGCCATCGTTTTATGTGACCAAACTATCTAAGGCGACTCTCTCTAATCTTATCTTCCCTTGGAGCTACTCCAACCTTTTCATGTATATGCTAATTTCGTATCCTATCTCTAAGGTTAAAGCCACTCATCCACCTGAGCATCCTCATCTCTGCAACACTTAACTTAGTATTATGCTTCTCTTTTAATGGCCAACATTCGGCACCATAAAGCATTGCAGGTCTCACCACCATCTTATAGAATTTTTTCTTACGTTTGAGGGGGACTTTTCTATCACACAACAAGCCCGATGCATTCCTCCACTTCAACCATCCAACTTGAATTCTGCTGATAATATCCCCATCTATTTCTTCATCACTCTGAACAATAGATCCAAGATATCTAAAACGTGTACTCTTATTAATAACTTGATCGACCAAAGTCACAATCCCCTCACTAGGTCTATTACTACTAAAATTACACTCCATATATTCCGTTTTAGATCTGCGCAAGCGAAAGCCTTTAGACTCTAAGGTTGACCTCCATAATTCAAGTTTGCCTTCAACTCCCTCTCTAGCCTTATCGATAAGAAGAATATCATCAGCAAAAAGCATACACCAAGGTACATCCTCTTGCAAATGTCTAGTGAGAACATCCATGACTAAAACAAAAAGATTTGGGCTTAAGGCTGATCCTTGATGTAATCCAACCGAAATAGGAAAATACTTGTTCAAACCACCTTGTGTTTGAACACAAGTAATAGCTCCTGCATACATATCTTTAATGATTTGAATATAAGTGTTATTAACTCCTTTCTTTTCAAGAACTCTCCATAGCACTTCTCTTGAAACTTTATCATATGCTTTCTCTAAATCAATAAATATCATATGTAGATCCTCCTTATTCTCTCTATATTTCTCTACCAAACCTCTCGATAAATGTATGGCTTCTATAGTAGACCTACCTGACATGAATCCAAATTAATTTTGAGAAACATTAGTATCATGCCGCAACCTACACTCCATAACTCGCTCCCATAGTTTTAGAGTATGACGTATTTATTAATTCCTCTATAATTCACATAATCTTGTGCATCACCTTTATTCTTAAAAATAATAATTAACACACTCATTCTCCACTTATCTGATATCTTTTTAGTCTTCAAAATAGTATTTAAAAGTTTAGTAAGCCAAGAAATTCTTTCATCTCTTAAACATTTCCACACTTCTATTGAAATATCATCAGGTCCAACAGCTTTTCCACCCTTCATTTTTTTTAAAGCCTCTCTGACTTCGGTTTTACTAATACGCCGATAAAAATAGAAATCTTTATTTTCATTTAGGGTGCTAAGGTTACTAAAGTCAATCGTATTTTCACATTCTTCATTAAAAAGATTAACAAAATATCTCATCCACCTTTGTTGAATATCATCTTCTAAGAAAAGTACTTTTTGATCTTCATCCTTAATTCACTTCACTTAAACTAAATCCTTACTACTCTTATCTCTTTGTTTGGCTAACTTATACATATATCTTTCTCCCTCCTTAGTATCTAATCTATTATATAAATCATTAAAAGCTAAGATCTTTATATTGCATATTACTTTCTTAGATTCCTTACGTGCCTTTTTATATCTTTTCCAATTATCAGAATTTTTACATTTAAACCAATTTTTATAGCAAATCTTCTTATTTTTTATCTTTTCTTGCACATTTGGATTCCACCACAAACTATTTTTATTATTTGGAGCTTTTCCCTTTGATACTCCAAGCACATCTTTTGTAATAATCTTAATATCACTAGCCACTTTTTCCCACATAATATTAGCATCTTCATGTACAGACAAAATCTTAAGATCTAAAATCTTACTCTCAAAAATATTTTTATTAATATTCTTTAAATGCTCCCATCTAATCCTAGAATAACCTTTTACTTTATTTTTTATTTTTTGCCATTTTATCTTAAAGTTCAAAACTAATAATCAATGTTGGGTACATAAAATTTCACTCAGAATAACTTTACAATCTTTGCAATCTAAACGATCTATTTTTCTTATATGAAAATAATCAATCTAATTTTTACTATATCCATTTTTATAAGTGATGAGATGCTCATCTTTTTTCTTAAATAAGGTATTAAAAATTAAAAAATCATAAGCTAAAGAAAAATCTAATATGGTCTTACCACTTTCTTTTGTCGTTCCAAACCTATGGCTACCATGAATGCTTTTAAAATCATCTACCTCTCTACCAACATGTCCATTTAAATCTCCTCCAATAAAAACTCTTTCTTCTAGAGGTATCTTTTGAATTAATTGTTCTGACCCCATATCTAAACCTATTTGAGGAGCATATACACTTATACTATTAACAATCTTAGCATCAACAATAATCTTTAAAACTATAATTCTATCTCCAATTCTATTCATTTTTATAACATTATCCTTCAAACTCTTATCTATAATCATACCTAATCCATTTCTAGTACAAATCCTACCCGAATATAATACTTTAAATCCTAAACTATCAATCTCCTTAGCTTTCTCTCCAACCATTTAGTTTCCTGAAAGCACATAATATTTATCTTTCTATGAATCATAATATCTATTAGTTCCATTAATTTTCCTGTAAGGGAACTTATATTCCAAGTTCCTATCCTAATTTTAGTTTTATGGACTAGCTTCTTTGCCCACATACGTCCTTGATGTGAGAACCCCTTGCCTATTTAACATTGCACCCGGGCACCGATGCAGCGACCCTTGCACACTTGTCACTATATTCAGGTTATACATCGCGTCGCTTTCAGGGGACGCCCTAGCATTAACACAATTTTTTAAAGGATTCATGTCATAATTATTCGATAAGTTTTACGCTGGCTGTCGACTATCTAACGCAACCTTTCACTTTTCTCATCCAGGACTTGAGCCCCTCAACAACCAAATCAGCATAATAACTAGCTCTCTCCCTCTATCTCCAAGCCTTCATCTCTATCTTCTCTCTCTATACTTATATATATATATATATATATATATATATATATATATATATATATATATATATATATATATATATATATATATATATATATATATATATATATATATATATATATATATATATATGATTATAGTATAAAAACAAGAGAGAAAATCAAAAGAAGAAAGGAAAAGACGAAAAAAGAGAGAAATTCAAAAAAAAAAAAAAGAAAGAGAGAAAAAAGAAAAGAAGAGAAATTTGTGTGCATGTTTTCGCTACCGTCGCCTCGATACCGCACAAGGTATAATGATTTCTAAAACTCAAAAATATCCAAAATCCTATTTTCGACGCTTGCGGTGCAACAGACGGACCGCCTATTTACGCTTTTCTTAGCATGGTGGGAGGGAGCCCGGTGTGAAACTTGCGGCGAGGTGGATGAGCCATGTGCACGTTTTTCTTAGTGTTACGAGATAAAATTTAAGTACCCGTACGTGCTTTCAGGCCGGTGAGGAAAAATAGCAAGTATTTACATAGGTACTGCTGCAATCCATGCACGCCTTTCTTGGTGTGGTGGGGTAGAAGACCACGGCCACAGTGTCGCTCGACACTGACCATGCACATCTTTCTTGACATGGTGGGCAGGCCTAGACTCCCAAAAATTTTTCAAAAAGAGGGAGACGTCGGGAGGCTGCCAAAATTCAAATGACAGGGAACATGACTTAAACAAAATTACAGGGAACATAACTTAAACTAATAAGCAGGGAACCTGACTTAAATATCTAAATCGAAATAATAATTTGCACAAGTTAAGTACCAACGAACATGCAATAACTTGTGATAGACAAAGAACTCCAAACACAGCTTGCTCGCAAGCAAAGATCAAATAAAAAAATGCAACGATGTGCTTACAACCAATAACACAATTTCCAATGAATATTAAGCAGTTATCATGTTGGCTGAAATGCAAACATCACTAGAAGAGCTGTAGTAAATGCAAATACTTAGGAGCAACACTAGATGATTTTCATTTAATGCAGCTTACCCACAGATAACAATAGAAGGCTTGTAATGCATATAACTGTCCTGCCTACAAGTAATGATAGTGGATGTATTACAAGTATGATGGATCCCCTACAGACATAAGGAGATTGCAATGAGTGCGACACACTGCTTGCAGTCAAAAGCAACATGCCTGTGATAAATGCAAGCATCTACGAGCCGTTGTAGGAGATTCATCATGTATGCAGTGGCCTGCCTACGAACTAGGCTGGTTATTTCTAAATGCCTGCTGATGACCTACAAGCAAATTTAGCAAGGCTTGCCTGGCATGACAGCTTGCCTGCAAGAAAAACGAGTGACTCGTAACGCGGTGCTACGACCCACCTACAAGCAATGTTGGAAGATTCGCGCTGAACACTGTTCATCTACATGCAACAACTGGTGGCTCCTAAATGCCTAACGCTAGATCACGAATAGTATTAACAAGGCTTGCATTGCTCGACAACTTGCCTACATAAAGCACCAAACGACCCGCATCACAGTGCTACGATTCACCTGCAAGAAGAAGATGAGAATTTGTAGTAAAAACTACGGATCATTTGTGGAGGGCTCCTGATGCATCGCACAACATGTTTGCAGGCATAAGTACACTCCTACGGGCTGAATACTGAAGAAAATAACAGCATCAGAAGATGAAATGAGCTAAACAACACTGTCGATGCACGACAACTGAAACCTAACGCACTGCTAAATAATGCCACCAGATCCGCAATATTCATACAAGTGGACAGAAGGCATTTACAGACTTTTAAACAGGAACTTGTGCATCTTCCAAATGATCATCACCTGCACAATAAACCATATTTAGATATTTCAAAGAACACTGCCTCATGCATTGAAGTGCACACTGACACATTCAAGGTATGCATATGCATTTTGTGAATGCTTTGAAACACATGTAAAGTGCATACACACAAATACACTGTGTATGCACGTTGTAGGAAAACTGGCTGTTTGGATTGTTTGGTGGCTGTTGGATTTCCTGCTAAGTTTCTATGCAGATTTCAATTTCCCAAATACTTGGAATTTGTTTTTTTTCTGGTTTTCTGTGCTATTTCCTAAGTTTTGTGTTGGCTCCTATTAGATGTTTGGGGTGGCTCATTAATGTGAGTGGTTGACTATTTTTTCTCCTATAAATGGGGTTGTTTTGCTGTAGTTTTAGGAAGAGAATAGACTTTTGATGTAGGCAAAGCTGGCTGTTTGGATTGTTTGGTGGCTATTGGATTTCCTGCTGAGTTTCTATGCAGATTTCAGTTTCCCAAATACTTGGAATTTGTTTTTTTTCTGGTTTCCTGTGCTGGCCGTTCCCCTTCCCTATGCTATTTAGGACTGCTTTTTGCTGGTTTCCTATGCTGGCTGTTCCACTTTCCTATGCTATTTTCTAAGTTTTGTATTGGCTTCTATTGGATATTTGGGGTGGCTCATTAATGTGAATGGTTGGCTGTTTTTTTCCCTATAAATGGGGCTATTTTGCTGCAGTTTTAGGAAGAGAATGGAATGATTTTTGGTTTACAAACCTGCGGGTTTTTCTAGCTTGCGAGCTAGCCTCCTTTCCTCTTTCTCTCTACTACTTCGTCCAGGTTTTCTACCTCTTCTTCTCTCTCCACGGTTCCTGCCCCACCTGTATCTTTCTTCTCCTAAATTATTGTAAGTCTTAAGTTATGTCGTGTCTTGTTCTAATATAATTTGTATGAGGTTTCTATTAGAAGTTGAAAGCTTGTTGTGTTCTATTTAGTGTTTGTATTTGTCATATTGGAAGGAAGGTCTTTTTTTATTTGCATATCTAGTTTGTGTTTTTCTTTTGCATACAGTGTTCTCTTACTTAGCTTAGGATTCCTAGGTTCCATCAGTGTATTATGCAAATACACTATCCAACATACAAGATGCACTATGTAGCAGCAGGGTGTTATGCCGACATGCAAACACATCATGGACTACACTAAAGCATTGAATCATTATGCAAATGCATTATGCAAATAAATAGGCAGTGTATGGATGCATTATACATAGATATCATGCAAATATACCATGCGCTATGTTAATGCATTAAGCCACTACACAACATATCAACACATCTTGCAAGCACGATTAAGTAGCGCGCAAATATACAAGTACATATGCGAGTATATGTGTGTGAACATGAAAATATGTCGTATACACCCATTGTATTACATACATATAATTGTCATACAAATACATCATGTAAAATGCACATAAAGAAACATGCAATTAAATACCCGCATAGGCCCCGACGAGCGTGATGTATGCACACACGTGACGTCTGAGGATGCTGTACGGGTCAAGAGTGATCTTGAGTTCAAGTTTGATCCTCCTCTTTGAACGAACCAGAGTTGACATGACTTGAACTAATAAACAAATACACGGTCGTAGCGCCAACCAGAGTATTTGATTTTATATGTTCATATTAGGCCTTCAAGGTCTATTACAAGAAATGTTCATTACTAAAAGCATAAAACTCTTGATTCTCAATATCCGTGTGATAACTCACAACATCAGTAATTGACCCAACCCTCTATCACCGGGCAGTCATAGTTGACATGATTTAAATGACAGATATACTACCTATTTAAATATCCCCGATGATGACCGTGTTGACAGAAAATCTCAATTGAAGGGGACCCCAAATATTTAAAATGCCTCCCAAATTCTCATAAAATATAAAAATTTAAAGTGACAATAAAGTCACCTCGATGATGGCCGTGTTCAAAGCTAATATCAACCGGAGGGGTTAATTTTTGAATTCTACCAAAACTCCAAAGCTTTACATCTATTAAGAATATCAATATTTAAAATTAAAACTGATTCTCTAACACTTAAAGCAAAAGATCACTCTACCCTCCACAACAATTTGTCGATGCGGATAAATTTGAAAATCACTTTAGCTCACAAAAAGCAAATGACAAGTCGAGAATATTATTAGGATTCATTCTCAAACCATCTCTTGTTAGTAAGGACATGGTATGTGTCCTTTAACCTGTGGTTTCACCGCCAAATAGCACCACAGATAAAGATTATGATCGAGGCCCTCTGACCGGGTTGGTTTTACCTGTAAATGGTACCACTAAATTACAGTCACTGCCAGAGCTCACTTTAGCTCACAAAATGAAGGTGAAATCTTGGGTAATGTCTTATCTAAAACCCAATCTGCCTTCTGAAATTTACCTCGAAACTCAAACTCGTTAAAACTCTCCTTGCCGACATACAAAAGAAAGGGTGTCGGAGAGGTCAGGGTGCGAATTTTCAGACCCCACATCTTGCAATAATGATGTTATGCAATAAATGAATTGAAATCAATACATGTCATTTGATGCATTTTTCTTAGATGAAATACATCATATATTAACATTGTCATTGCCAGGTCCCAAGTCCTGGATGAGAAAAGTGGAGGGTTGCGTTAGATAGTCGACAACCAGCATAAAACTTGTCAAATAATTATGACATAAATCCTTTAATACATTGTGATTGAAAAGTACCACTCAAACTTACGAAAAATTTTATAAGATGGTGGTGAGACCTGCAATGCTTTATGGCGCATAATGTTTGCCATTTAAAGAGAAGCATAATATTAAGTTGAGTGTTGCTGAGATGAGGATGCTCAGGTGGATGAGTGGATTTACTCTTAGAGATAGGATACGAAATGAGCATTTCCGTGAAAAAGGTTTGAGTAGCTCCAGTGACAGATAAGATTAGAGAGAGTCGCCTTAGATGGTTTAGTCATGTAAAACGGCGGCCTTACGATGACCCTGTTAGTAGAGTAGATGTATTAAATTTTGCCTATGTTAAGAAATGTAGAGCTAGACCTAAAAAGACTTGGTTAGAAAATATTAGAAATAACCTTTCTTTTATTTGATTTAAATGAGGATTTGGCTCTTAACAGGACACAATGGAGAAAGAAGATTCATGTAGCCGACCCCACGTAGTGGGATAAAGGCTTGATGTTGTTGTTGTTGTTGTTGAAAGACATTATATAGGTTGGAAATATGATTACCCACTTCAAACTCAGAAGATTTAGTTTGCCAATTGATCCGTGGATGTTGTTGTTCTTAGTCAGTACCTATGATTGATAAGCGTAATTACACATGAGTTATTCATATTAGTAAGTTAATTGATATTTTAAATTAATCATATTATTTTTTCATTTTAACTTTTTATCCTATTTAATATCTGTATACTCTTATTCAAGTATGTAAATCATACTTAATTTTGCAATATCTAGCATTAGCATAATATGACGTCATATAATTCCTTTATTTGATCTTTCAACTTTAATATTTCAGAAAATAATTTATAACATAAAGACATGAAGCTTTAATTAAAGCCAAATCTAAAGTTGCTAAGAAATTTTAGATTTATCTTTTTTATATTAATCAATGTTTAATTCATTAACAGTTGTTCTAATTCCGCTTAGTAGATTTTATGTTTGTCAGTTTTATGAAAGGAAGCTATCAACCTGTAGACATTCCTTATGGAAACTTTTATCATTAAAATTCATTAATAACAAGATTTAGTCTAAATTATTTAATTTAATTGCATTTTACTTGAAGAAAAACCTTAATTTGTATTTTTAGATTTCAAATTTTTTTAAATACTATTCCCTAAAATAATACAATTGCAAATATCACTTTTATATTAATTAAGTTCTAGTTAACTGATTCTTGTTCGTCATGACATCCCTCTTAAATAACATTCCATTTTCTTATTATTTTTCTTTTTTCTTGCAATCAAACTTTATGCATAGGGGCATAGATCTAGATTTAGCAATTAAATTGCTTTGATGGTGGAAAAGAAAATCTGGGTTAGGATGTACCTTTGCTTTGATAGGAAGAGAAGAGTTACAATTTTTTTTCTTCCTTCCCAAAACGAAATGAGTCGTACCTCTCCACGGACGTGCTTGTTGTATCCATGCGTGCCATGGTCACATGGATATCCTTTGCTTGCCACCTCATCGATGCTTGCTCACTCACCTTCACCTTAGTTCGCTCGAGCCATAACTTTCACCCTCTCAGTCTCTTGCTAATGCCTACCCACGCTAGCTTTTTCTAAGGTTCGCTCGAGCCTTAACTTTCACCCTCTCAGTTTCTTGCTAATGCCTACCCACTCTAGATTTTCTGGCTTGCTTGCTCTTGGTCACTTTCCCTTTCTTATTATGTGACTAATTGCATGGTCGCACCTATTAATCAGATGGACATACAAATGTTTGATAGTAGTGGTAAATTCACTTTTTTAATAATACTTTACAAAAAGTTACTTTATATCATTTATTTATTATAAAACAAATTTTGATTAAATCTTGTTCTGTTAAAATTTCTTTCAAAATTAAATATTTTATAGAAGTTAATAATTATTCATTTTTCTTGACCAATTTGTCATTTTAGACATTTCTATTTAAGCATCTTTGTAAAATATAAAATTTATTCCTAAAAAAATTGAATTATTATAATGTTAATATCAACCTTTTAATTAAAGTTAATTTTTTGCGACTTTACACTTTTGGTGCATGACATTTTTAAAATGCTTTAGTTTGAGAGAGATAGAGTGATGGCGATTTTTAAAAAAATTTAACATCTAAAGTGATAAGAGTTGAGAGTGACTCTGTCCATTAGCTAAATATTTAGGATTTATGGTCCATTCACTAATATATTTGGCTTAACTTGGGCTCTTTAGCTAATATATGAAAGAGTTTTAGATATCTCCTGCAATGTCAGATTATGATTTTATTTCCTTAATTGACATCTTATCGTGTTGTCCCATCATTTGAAATACTATCCATGTATAATGTTTAACTAGCTTTAATCATTGATATGCTTATATCTGTAATTTTCTCATGAATGAGGTTCCTATTATATTAAGAAAATGAAAACGTTTTAAAATTTCCACCCTATTTCCTCCTTACCCCTTCCTGACCATTTTGAGATGGGCTTATGTAACAGGTCTCAAAATTTGGTTCAGTTAAAGTGGATAAACTGATGAACATTGAAAGATATTCTCATGTGATGCACATCAGCTCAACGGTAAGGCCAGTTTTATTTAAATTTGAAAGAGGGTTTTAGATGCTATTGAAAAATATTTGCATGTGATGCATATCAGCTCAACGTTCAGGCTGGTTTTATTTAAATTGGAAGAGCTGGGTTGTGTATGCTTTCTCATCTGGTTAAAATTTATGCTTTTAGCACAAATTACAAACAAAAATCATCATTGTTGATTTCAAGCTAAAATGAAAAATGTTATCACAAGTTTAATGAACTAAATCTGAATTTAAATTTTGCTATACTTTTGTCTTTCTCAAGAAGTGATGCACCACTAGCTAATTTAATTTTGAAGAGAAGTAGTCAAGAGTTTGGTCCGACCACCCCTTAGTGGCATGCCCCAACCTAACCCACTTGTGGTGACACTAAACAAGTGTTGACTAAAATCCAATACTAAGATTAAATTTGCTACATGAAATTTGGGGGCTTCAGATGAGAAAATGAGAATTGTCGGACACAATAATTAGAAGAATACATATTCTTTTTTAAATGAAACTAAATGAAAAGTGAAAAACTCCAAAGGCATTTGAGAAGGGAGAAAATGATCAAATGGTTCCCCAATCTTTGTGGGGGTTTATTTTAGTTCCAAGCTATATGAAAGGTCTGATTTGGCCAAAATAAACACAGAGTAAAAATGAAATATCTAAGGATTTTTTAGTAAAATCTAATTTTCAACTTACCTTGTTTCTTTGTGTACAACGACCTACTTTATATACAGGAGTGAACTGACATTATGTTGGTTGTGTAGAGAGGCTTTTTCTTTTTGTAATAAATAAATTTGTTTCATGTTTTTTTTTCCAATGAAATACATTAAGTTTAATTTTTTAAAATTAGAATACTATATTTAAACTTTTTTATATTGATTTTGTTAAATTTTTTTTTTAGTACAAAGTTTTGTAAAAAAATTCAACTAAATATATATTCTTAAAATACCATCTTTTTTTAATCTTACTTGTTAACTTTGACTTTAATTTTCATTGCTTTTGACTACGGGACTGTTTTTGCTCCTATTTAAGAAGTCTATGAGTTAAATCCAACCTTTTATATAGTTTAGGAGTAAAATGGCCCTTCACAAATAGTTAGGGGAAAACTTTGGTCCTTTTCATTTCGGGAAGGCTGTAAGTTATTATATATTGTAAAGGTTGAGAATATGAATGAGGTTGATATAGTCATGGAGATAGTTCAAAGATAAAATTGTTAAGGTCAATAGTGATTGTAATGGATTGATTGCCATTAAGGTTATTATCATTAAGGATATCTTAATTGTGTTTAGAGTTCGTGCTCCTCATGTTGAATTGAAAGATACTTACAAAATCAATTTTGTAAAGAGATAGCAAACTACTAAGATGTATGCCTGAGGAAAACAATATTTATTGGAGGTAACTTGAATTTGAATATAAGTTCTTATAGGATGGATTATGGATTCATGTTGAATATGAAATAGGAGATGAAATTATAAGTGGAGAAGTTATACTTGATTTCATAATAACTTATAATATTTTGCATAACAAGTATATACTTTAAAAAATATAACCACATTTAATTACTAACAAAAGCGGGGCCAATAAATCTACAAATATACATCTTTGTTACTTTGAAGAAAAGAAAAATATTTTTAGAAAGATTGTAATGTGATTCCAGAAGAGCATTCAATCACATAACCCAGGGTAGTAGTTGGATGTATATATTAAGAGTATAAAGAAATCCATCAATAAAATAATTGCCCTTGGATAAGGTTGTGAAATTTGAAAGGTGAAAAATTATTAATTTTTTAAGATAACTGTAGAAAATTTAATAAAAGATATTATAAAGGATTAAAGTTAAACTTTATTAAACTATAATTAAGTTGGCAATATTTTATAAATCTGAGTGGTGGGCAACAAAAAAAGCCATTGGCAGTTAAGTCAAGTGTGGCAAAGATGAGAATGTCAAAATGGATTTGTGAAAAAATTATCAAGGATAAATTAAATAATAATTATATTAAAGGAATGATTATAGTGACATATATTGAAAATATATCATTGATAAATAGATTTAGATTTCTTGGGCATTACACTTTAGGGTAGAAAATGTGTCATTAGATGAGTAAATGACATTAGTATTGGAGGATTGGAAGAAGGGATTAGGGGTGCAAACGAGTCGACTCGAGCTCGAGTCAGGGGGTGTTCGAGTTGAGCTCATCTGTCAAATTCTGAGCTCGAGCTCGACTCGTTCCAACGTAACGAGTTCGAGCCGCTCGTCGAGCCTCCGCGCGGTCCGTTTCAGCTTAATGCGAGCAGTTTTTTAAAAGTAAAACTGGAGAGAGAGAGAGAGAGGGAGGGCTGTTTTTAAAAATTAAAACTGCGCACAGAGGGGAGAGAGAGAGAGGGAGAGAGAGAGGGAGAGAGCAGCTTTTTTAGGTTTTGTCAGAGAGAGAGAGTTATTAGCATTTATTGCTGTCACAGAGAGAGAGAGAGAGGGGCAAACGAATGAGATTCATTTTGAATTTTCCAAATATATGTGGGTGGGAATTTAAGTGCGATATATACAGCAATTTAGTACTAATTTTTTTTAAATATTCGGATTTAATATTTCGAGCCGGCTCGCGAGCCGAACCTAATGAAGCTCGAACTCGAGCTCATTTAGCAAACGAGCTTGAGTTTGAGCTCGAGCTCGAACTCGTGAGCTCGTAAGCTCGGCTCGCGAGCCCATAAACTAGCAAGCTCGAGTCAGCTCGCTAGCCGGCTCGGCTCACTTACACCCTAGAAGGGATATACTTAGGTGATATGGATAGTTGTTGTTTCAGATGATTGTAAATAATATGTTTAATACTCAACAAGAATTACTGGAACATTCGGATTCATAAAGCTGATCCCAAATAGTTGGTAATGCTAATGATGATGATGATGACGATATTGTGTACAAATTACATGGAGAGGTACTTGATAGTTCACCTCATAACGTTGATTTATTTTGGTGTCTTTTTGCAATAAGCTCATATTCCTTTTCATGTTCAGGCTGACGAGTAGATGATTAATCTTAATAATTTGTTATGTCTCAAACTCCCATCTTTCATGCAAGATTCGCTTCTTGTAATTCATTACTGCTTAGGTGCACGTACAGGTTCATTGTAGGTTCTACGGAGTAATATTAGTAACATGTAAGCCTTGTGGTTGCTGTTGATGTTCTGGGATCAAATAAGTCTGTATGTATGTCAATATTTAACGGTTCCCTTTTCTCGAAGTACCATTACAAATTAATAAAATGAGTTTTATCTAGACTGACGATTGAAGTTGTGTTTTGTGTCCCCTCCGAACCCCCCCCCCCCACATCTAATGTACGAATACAAGAGCCTCGTTTTTCCAAGGATATTAGCACTTTTTATATTCAGGTAGCCATGTTTTGATTTTTGAATCAGTTATTGGAAAATTCAGTTGTAGCGATCATATTTTAATGCAGATTAGTGGAGAGTTGTTTGATCATCTTAACAGCTGGGATGCTTTAAGAGCTGCATTGCCAGTGGGAACAGTCAGCGGGGCTCCGAAGGTCTGGCTTTATATGGGTATTTTCATTTTTCAGCTGTTGCTTTAGATATGCTTATTTTAAGTACGGAAACATTTTATTTTTACCTTATTAGTTAGAATCATACGCTACATACAGTTTCCTTCGTCATTAGCTTAATTATGTGGAAGTTGTGAATGGAACAGCTACACTCTTACACTTGAAAACCTCACTTTCTAGTTTATTTTGTGATGCTTCTACACACCACTGGTATCTGAAAGTTTGCTGTGGCTTGAATCTCCTTTGTCCTTCAAAATGCTGCACCCCTCATTACATATAATTTTGACGTTAATCATCTTCCATTCTCCAAGTTAGCTTTAAAGGACATAAATATGGCTAATACATATGTGAATACACAAAATTTGTTTATCCATTTTATTAAATTTTATTCGATCTCCTGTTTCCTTTCTGTTTGATCAGGTGAGAGCCATGGAACTTATTGATAAATTGGAGGTCAGACGACGAGGCCCTTATAGCGGTGGGTTTGGTGGGATATCATTTAATGGGGACATGGACATTGCTCTTGCTCTCAGGACCATGGTCTTTCCAACAGCTAATCGCTACAACAGCAGATATTCATTCAATAACTTGAATCGGCGGCAGGAATGGGTGGCTGACCTCCAGGCTGGAGCTGGGATAGTGGCAGATAGCAATCCTGATGAAGAGCAGAGAGAGTGCGAGAATAAGGTTGCAGCTCTTGCCTTTGCTATTGATCTTGCGGAAAACACTTTTGTGAAGTTATAGGTATGTCATGCCTGCAATGTTTTAATGTCTTTAGGCTACAGAAAAACAATTCTTTAGGGAGCTTTATTCTTCACTTTAGCTGAGTGATCTAAAAGAATAATGTTTCACCCAAAAAAAAAAAAAAAACTGATAAACGAAACATTTAAATTGTGCTAATGACTTATTGTAAAACATCTAAACGGGAACCAAATCATAGACAATGTAACTTCTTGATGACAATTTTTCATAGCTCAAAAGAAGGATTGATTAGAGCTCTGCATAGATCCCTTAAGTGTAACAAATAAGCCCTAATTGCAATTCTAAAAGATCTAGAGAGAGTATCCCTATGTGCAGAAATTCCGGCAATTTCCCTTGTCCGTCTTTTAACTGCAGTTGGTGAAAAGTACGAGGCTAGATTTTGGTGACAATCAGGCTAGATTCTGGTATGAATATATTTGATGCATTTGTTCCAACAAATATTTATACGGTAGAAGATGTAATTTAAATCTTAGGGGCTGTTTGGCAACAAGTAGAATTTTTAACTTTAGTAAGATTTACTAAATCATGAGTGTGTTAAATCCTAAAAACTGTTTGGCAAGAGAGCTATTAAATCCCGTGAAATTGTTTGACAACATAATCCACGATCTAAGGTGGTTAGTTCATTAAAAAGTGAAATTGTTTGGCAACATAATTCAGGATTAAAGGCGGTTAGTTCATTAAAAATACTCAAATTTAATTAGTATTTTAAATAAGAATTACATATTAAATCTAATTTTTGTTACCATCAATAAATTATAATTATAAATAATATAATTAGAAGCTATCAATTATCAAATAATATAACTAACAATTTAGTTACTAATGACAGTACAAATTATCTAATTATTTATTTAGGTGTTATTCTAATTAAAATTTGATTACTAACAATATTGATAATTATATAATTATTTATTTGAAATGAATAATTATGTAATTACAACTTATACTATTAATTATTTAACTAATTATTTAAATTATTATTTCAATAAAAATTTAATTACTTATTATACTAATATTTATTTATTTATTTAAGTTTTCTATTACTAACTAATTATTTAATTATAATTTATATAGTTAATTTTGTAATTAATTATTTATAATTTAAAAATATTAATTAAATTAATTAAATTATTTTATAATCAAGAAAATAAGAATTAATTTAATTTCTTCCCAATAGAGGCGTCTGCTGACCCCAAGTAGTTGGATAAAGGCTTGATGTTGTTGTAGCTTAGGAGGCGTCTAGTATTTGCTTTTCTGCTTCTATTTCGTCATGGCTGTTTGTCATTGTTGGTTTGCGTGAGATAGAGTTTTGCACGAGTTCCTTCTTCGGCTTTTTTCTTTGTTACTGTTTGACTTCGCTGGAATGATTCGATGACATTCCCTTCTGGTCGGGTCAAAAGTCACGACATTTCAACAATGTTCTTTCTATTGGATTGGAAGTAATGACGGGATGTCGCTTGTTATGAAGTTAACTATCTTTCTCCCGTAAATCCAGGATTTACGGCAAAAAGAGGGAAACAGAC